>WNWU01000040.1:5318879-5331870 GCA_012654045.1 Ptyas mucosa | reverse complement strand
ATAATAATAATAATAATAATAATAATAATAATAATAATAATAATAATTTAATTTGTATCCCGCCCTTCTCCCAGAAGGGACTCAGGGCGGTGGACAGCCAGAATTAAAATACATACAATACAAAAATTAAGATAAATTAAAAGATATTAAATCGATCGGCCTCCCAATTTAAAACCCCAAGTCTATAAAATTCAAAATCCCAATTTAAAACCATTTAAGCTAGGCCGGCTTGCTGGAATAAGTAAGTCTTCAAAGCTTTGCGGAAGGTACAAAGGTCCGGGATCAGTCATATTCCAGGAGGTAGCTCATTCCATAGGGCGGGTGCCCCCACAGAGAAGGCTCTCCCCCTGGGGGCCGCCAGCCGACTGCTTGACTGACGGCACCCTGAGGAGGCCCTCTCTGTGAGAGCGTATTGGCCGGTGGGAGGTTGATGAAGATGAAGGGACTGCCAATTTTCATTACTAAGTTACAATCAAAATGATTATCCTTTGCTCTTAAACATAAGCATAATCACTTCCTCCCCTCAACACTTTTTCAATCATCCAGTTTAAAAGTCATCATATTAGTTTGTTAGAGAAAGTCCAGAAAAGGTTTAGTATTCTGAAAAAGTATACTTTTTTTGGTGGGTATTTCTTTTCTTCCATATAATTGTGGATATTTCAATTATATGTCCATTTTATACACCTATAATAATATTGTTGGCTGTCAAAATAGTATACATTTCTGTGAATGTATTTATCATAAACAAATACAGTACTTTCTTCTGTAGTGGTCCAGCATTCCTCTCCTCCATCCTATAACTTTCATTCCATTTAATAATAAACATTATTCTTTATTTCAAATTTGTAATCCATAAAAGGAGAGTAAAAAATTAAAGAGAAGCTTCTTCTTTCTGTGTCCATAACAGTAATCCTTGCCTCACAATTATAATACAGCCTGAGTTTGGTCTCATGGTGAGCCCAAACAGGTTACCACATGATCATACCCTACTTAAGGACCTTTTTTGCGGCAGTTATTAAGTCAACATTACAGTTGGCTTACTTCCAGGAAGTAAGTGCCAGTTTCTGGCAAAAAGAACATTGCAAAGTGTGGTCATGTGACTGGGACTCTGCAAACAGTTCTAAATGTAAGCAAGTTGCCAAGTGCCCAAAATGCAATCACATAATCATGGGGGAAAGGTCAACTGTCAGATCTTTGAAACTGGTTTGCAAGTAGCTCTCTGGAGATCTGTCCTAACTTCGGACATTTACTAAATGATTGGTCATAACACAAAGGACCACCTGTGGGCCCCTTTCAGCACTTCTATACTTCTGTAATCATGTGCTCTTTTCAAAACGTCATCTTTCTCTTTTTTATCTACTTATTTCTTTAACTTTGTGGGCCAATCAACTTCCTTAACAAATGTAAACATTTTTAGGTAGTCCTCAAGTTACAGTCACAATTGTGCCCAAAATTTCCGCTGCTAAGCAAGACAGTTGTTAAGTGAGTTGTGTCCCATTTAATTACTTTTTGTTTTCAAAGTTAAGGGAATCACTGCAGATGTTAAGTGAGTCATGTTGTTAAGTGAACCTGGCTTCTCCCATTGACTTTTCTTGTTGGCAGTCAGCTGGAAAGGTGACAAATGGTGATCACATCACTCCAATACAGTGCAACTGTCATAAAATGAGGACCCCGATTATGGGGGCAATAAGCTGACTTTGTATAAATATACAAAAGTATGATGGCTATTGCTTAACACATTGTAAGCCGCCCTGAGTCTCCGGAAAAGGGCGGCATATAAATCAAATTTAAAAAAAAATACATGTGAGTTGCCAAGTCCTGAATTTTGTGTGCATGATCATGAGGATGCTGCAATGGCCACTGTGAAAACTGGTCATAAGTCACTTTTTTCGGTGCCATTGTAACTTCGAACGGTTACAAATGGTTGTAAGTCAAGGATACCTGTAGGTAGGTAGGTAGATAGATAGATAGATAGATAGATAGATAGATAGATAGATATTATCTGTTTATTTAATTCAAAAACATATTTCAGATGAGGCGGTGCTCCAAATTTAACTCTTGTTCCAAAATTCTGGTAAGTTTTTTTGCATTTAATCCCCTTTAAATCTTTATAATTGGCTTCATTCTTTTTATCTGTCTTTCCCAGATTGAAGGTATACTCACCCAGGTGGCTTTAGCTACCCTGTTGCACTAAGGTCTTTACAGTTTAGGCATACCCAGTGTCCTTTAAACAGGCCTCATGCAAAGCTGTGAGCGTAGTTTTTCTTCCACAGCTCCTGGCATTTAGTCACAAATTGTCCACAGGGTCCCTCTGGATCCTGTGGGCATCTTCACAAGATGCTCTGGGGGGGATGGGCATGTGGGCGATCTTATGGCTCCTTCTTGTCCAGAGAAGCTCCATTGCTCCATTGAGCATATTGCTCAACTGTCAGTCTTTGTCTCTGTGTCATCCCCACTGTTTTTGTGGAGATGTGCTAGTCTTCCATGTTTCCATCCAGAAGTCTCCAGCCGCTATCATCTTTGGGCAAGACTAGAAAAGAGTTCTCTCTGTAACCTTATGAGCTGCTCCCAGTCAGATTAGATGGATCAGAGATTTCATTCTAAAGTGCTTTTCCTTTCTCTTTACAGGCCATTCTCTTCCTGCAACAATTGCTGGATTTTCAAGAGACCGCAGGTGCCATGCTGGCATCCCAAGGTACTTATGCCAAGACCCACGAATGCATTCCTGGCACTGGCATTTCCTTTGTTTGCTTTGCAGTCAAACCTCCTTACAAGGATGTGCCTTATTCACTTCTTGCATACTCAGAATTATAGTTTTGGTCTGGTACAATAAAGGCTGCTACCGTCTAAATAATTATATTAAGCTTAGAGAGGGCCTCTGGCTTTTCTTATCAGCCTCTAAATGTGCTGCTAGCTTTGAGATCCTTGAAACCTAAAAGGATGAATATAAAATGGCCTTTTGTCTCTAAAATCCAGCATCTTTTAGGGAAAGATTTCCCAGATCATTCTTAATGTGTGGCAAGGTTGTTAGTTGGATTTCATAACCCACCCATAGTAACACAGAACATTCATTTGATTCTGAGGGGATTTTTGATAGAAGACAGTGAGAAGTTTTGAAATCCTTGTTTCTGTTAAAAGCTAAAACCTTATCACATGGCTTTCATATTAACCTTTCAGGATGTGTAACCTTTCAGCTATTGATGATTTCAGGAGTGTTACCTAATTATCATAACGTTTTTGTTTCCTTTATTGTGACTTTCCTTGAGGTCTTTAAAATGAACACCAATTTTGTCCAGTCAGATCCATGCTAAGAAGGTTTAACTGTGCAACTGCATCTTGCATGTTAACAGCTACCAAAAAATATTTAAAACATCCATTTCTGTCAGTGTCGCTACCTTTATACCTCCTTTACTTGCTAAAATTATTATGGACAAAGGCAGTTGTAGAGCCAACTTCTTAATTGGCCCATAAAGTGGCTGCTGATTATCAGTGAAGCTAAAAACAGCACAAAGAACATGGTTTTGTGTTTTTTCAAACTGGTGTAGAAATGGGGGGAAATGTGAAAACTATAGAAAGTGAATGAGATCATATTTATCCATCCTAAACTTCCTAAAACCTCTGTTTGGATTTCAGGAAACCAGTTCACAGAATAGAATGTACTGAAATTAAAAAGAAACAGTGGAGCTAGGGAAGAATTTCTCTTGCTTCTGCCCTTCAGTTTTGCATATGTGGGGCAGGATGTCATGGCTGAGACTGGGATCATGGCAGTTCAGGCTGCAGTCTTCACCCACTTATTGAAGGGTGAGCATCACTGAATTCAGTGTGGCTTCTTTCCGACTAGGTGGGGAATAAGAATGCATCCTCTTAAAAAGAAGTGGCTCCCCTCTGCCGAGTCTGTAGCACTGTTGGTATCTTCTGCTTTGTTCTGGAAAGTATGGTTGTTTCTAACCTGTCTTTTTGAACTTTGCCTTTCTTTCTTTATTTCCTTCTTTCTCTTTTTTCTTCCAATCCTTTCACCTCAATTCTGCCTTAAATTCTATAGTTCTTGGGGACACATACAATATACCTTTAGATCCCAGAGGTAAGCAGCAGCAATATTTGTACTACCCACATGCTAATACTACTGTCTCGATCTCTCTTTCTCTCTTTGTATCTACTTACAGATTTCTGTTTGGTTTTTTAAAATCATTCTCAGAAAAAAGCCTATCTGGTTGTCTGAAAATGTCCAAATCAGTGGGGCTAGTTATAACTATAATATAGTTATTTTTTAATGTACATATAGTTGGTATGCCGCTGCCTGTTTTCATAAAGATTAGACATCTATAAAGCAGCACAAGGCTCTTGTTGATGGTACCAGGTGATTTGCTCTTCATCTGAAGAGTTTAGTCATTCGTCTGAGCAAATAACACATTATATGCATACTATATATCATAAAATATACCAAGAGCCATTCTTTCTGTTGTTTATTTTTTTAAAAAACAACTTCGATGAAGCTCTGCTTCTGAACAAGAAACTGAAAGATTGTTGCTGGGTTACAGTTCTTCTGTTCAAACTAGTGCCAGCCACATACTTTTGTTCCTGATATGACTAAAGGTGCATCTCTTATTTCTGATTCCACATCTGAAATATCATAAGATAGAGATGGGAGGGCAGCTTGGTAAGAGAAGTTTGCTTTGGGGAAATGATAAAACAAAGAAAGGTTTAATTACTCTTCCTATACCCACCCATGTGACAATGTACACACTGCTAGTTTTTGTTTACTGAAATTGGCTGCTATGTCTCTGTTACATGTATTGGCATATGACATATATTTTACTGTTCAGTTATAATTGATAAACTGTCCTGTTCAGAAACCTTGGATATCCCCATAGTCTCCTAGAAGATTCAGTATTATCTGCAGTGATAATAGATTAAAGGCTATTAAGTTTTTATGAAAATGCATTTTCATTCAACCTTCATGGTTCTGGTGGCAAAATAAATTTTGGAGTGAGGATGATTCAGTGTGAAACTGCACAGTTCATCAGCTTATTAAAAGAACTGTGAAATGTTTCATAATAATAGCAGAAGTCTTCAATGGAGTTCACAGTGATGAGGGTATTTGTAAATGTGAAATTATTTTATTTAAATTTTTGCAAAATAACCACATTTGTAGAGTAGCCCTTAATTCCAAATTTTAAATTCTCAGCTGCAGGAAGTCAGCCATTCCCACTCTCTCCAGCCAAGATTGCCAGTGATGAAGAGAATAAAACGACAGGCAAACAATAACTTGAGACTCAGAAATGAAACTGTCAGTTGGTTGGGGGGGAAGCATTTTTTGTTGTAGTACATCCAAAAAAAGAAATATTTTAGGTGAACTTATAAAAACAGAAAGTAGAAGAAGGAAGAAAACAGCTATACCTAAATTATTAACTAGCATATAGTAACTAATTTAATTTTCGTTCCTTTCAGAGACTAGCTCTTCAGCCAGTAGCTACAGTTCAGAGTTCAGTAGACGGTTGCTGAGCACCTACATCTGTGAGTAATTTTTCCAAGTGTATAACACCCTCACCCTCTCAGGCTCATGCACATTTGACCTGACTTGTTTAGTGCAGTGACTTCTAACATGAGATTATATTGACAACTGATCTTATTGCAGGGGTGAAATGCTCCCGGTTCGGATCAGATCACCCAATCCGGTAGCGATGGTGGCGGGTGGTTCAGAGAACCGGTAGCAAAAATCCCTGTGCCCCCCCATGCCCAGCTGAGCTGCACGATCATCAGAGGCTGTTTTTTAAACTTTTAAAAGCATTTTTTTCAGCCGAAGAGGTTGTAGAAAAAATGCTTTTAAAAGTAAAAAAAAAAGCCTCTGATGATTGTGCGGCTCAGTTGGACATGGGGGGGGGGGCAGGGATTTTTGCTACCGGTTCTCTGAACCACCTACCTCCATTGCTACCGGATCAGGCGTTCCAGTCCAAACCAGGAGCATTTCACCTCTGCTTTAGATTTATTAGTCTTTCCCAATCTGCCTGTACAAATGTGATTGAGAATTCTGGTTATTGGAGTCCAGAAATCGAGAAGGCACTGATATGTGTTAATAATTTGTGTCTTATAGTTGAAAGATCTGCCATTCAGTCCTTCATGAAGGTTTAACTCTATTTATCAAGGAATAGACAAAATTAATAATTACTTTCTCACTACATGGTGAAAAAGATGTTTCACACTTGAGAAACTATTATTCAGGAGTTTTTGAAATAGATCATTAAGGATTTATACAAAAGAAAAACAACTAAAATTACATTTTCAAATGACTACAGTCAGAAACTATGATAGACTTAACATCGCTGTTAAACTTGAAACCTTTGCAAATACCGTAGTCTTTTTTCCCCCCTCTCATGCATTTTTTTTATTAAGGCAAAGTTCTGGGCAACTTGCAACTAAACCTTCTCAGTAAATCCAAAGTTTATGAGGATCCAGCATTAAGTGCAATCTTCCTGCTTAACAACTACAATTACATTCTCAAGTCCCTTGAAAAGTAAGTATAAGAAGATCACTTGTACATATTGGCAGAAAACCCAGTATGTTTATTCTTCCATTTATCTCCTTTGTCGTCTTCATCAGCTTCTTTTGTTCATTCTTCTGCAGAATTCTCTCTCTCTCTCTCTCCCCCCCCCCCCCCCCCCCCCCCCGCTGCTGCTGTTTTTATGTCCTTTCAAAAAAGGTCCTTTTAAGTCTTTCATCTCTTCTGTTAAAATTATCTTATGTATGGCAGTGGAAAAAAGAGAATAGTTTCAATGTGGAAAGGACTTTCATCTTGTCAGCTGAGAGGCTTTTTGTTCTGGAGAGTACTTTCCAAGAAATCCAAGGAATAATTTTCTGCTGGTAGTTTTGCATTTTTCATGACAATCAATCCAACTCAGAAAAATAAGTGCTGTAATAGTTACTGTACGGCTCTGTGGATTCTGTACATTGTCTAGTACAGTAGTTTCTCAGTACAATTGGACTTACCAGTAACTAGGACATATAATAATAAAATGGAGTTGAGGTTATTCAGGTACATAATGTGCCATAAGAAATTGATATATACCATAATTTGAGCATTGGACAAGAAAAGCCATCTGGCTTAAATAGAATTAAAGAAAGTGCAGAGGAACATGGAAAAGGCATCAGGAATTCTTCTGCTCATCTATCAGTGAGATGACCACAGTCCTTAAGCCTGATACATGAGAGCCTATTTGGTGCAGTGCTGAAGGGGCTGAGCTAGAAACCAGGAGACAGTGAGTTCTAGTCCCACCTTAGCTTTGAAAGCCATCTAGGTGACTTTGTACCAGGCATTGATGCATCTCAATGTTTTAAAAAGTCTGGGTCCTGGTAATCTTAAAGAATTGGCTTTTTAATTTCCATGTTCTTCAAGTACAGTAGAAGGCATTTGTGCTTTCCCTGGAATGCCCTGTCTTCCCAGCTTGCAATTTCCATCAACTGAAGCTTCTCCAGTTGTACAACCCAATAAACGCTGCTTTTGTGTGCATTTGCTGCCACTTTCATTTTCTCATCATCTCTTGTTTGGAATCCAGTATGTCTTGAGACAGGGAACAAAATCCTAGACTCTTAAGAGCATAGCATAGAGGATGTTTTTAAAAATCATGCTAACTGGGGTTTTTTTACCTCCCTAGAAACTGCAGCTTTATCTTCACTGTTTCATTGTTTGCTTAAAATGTTTTAGAGTGCTTAAGGGTAAAAACATACAAATAACTCTTAAAAAATCCAAGTAAGACCAAAATATTCTTACCAATTCAGCATCGATCCTTTCTACATCCCACAAAAAGAAGTAGAAGAAAATATTTTTGGAATATACTCAAGATCAGATTGTTCCTGACTGATGATAAACAACTATTGAAAAGAGAAGATGAACATGAATAATAACTTATATTGTTTAGCCTAAACTGATTTTCAGTATAAAGATCTGCAAATCTCCTCCTCATCGGTGAATGCATTTTTATTTTTTTTATTTTTTGCTTTCTCCTTAGTCTGATGACAACCAAGATTTCCAGACCTTGCACCAATTATAAAGAGCATCAGAAAGCAATGTTTAGCATTGTTATGCCTTTAAAAATTAGAGCAAAATTTGAAATTCATTGCCCCTCCTTCGTGGTTGAGGGACACAAAAGAGCTCTTTAATCTTGTGATGAACCTTGTAGATCCCTGTAAAGAAATGAAACCAACTTTTGTTTTCTAAAGGTTTTTGAAGCTCAAATAACCTGGAGAAGTTTGGAGAACTTCTGCAACTCAACACAATGTCATAGTCAAGTGGCCCATGCCACCCAATCCCACCTCCATCCCCCCCAGAGGCAGGCTTGGTTCTTTGTTGCCCTCGTAATTCTTTTTCCCTGGCTTCCAATATCAGTTAAAATATGTTGAGCACTGATGCAGTTTAAGAATTACAGAAAGACAGGGTTTTTTTCATTACCAGTTTGAAACGGATTCTTCTTTATAGGCAGAAAAATGCTGCCGTTTCACAAATTCCTGTTCTTTGAGCCCTCTTCCTTTTTCCTAGGTCTGAATTAATCCAGTTGGTAGCTGTGACACAGAAGACGGCAGAAAGGTCTTACAGAGAACTCATTGAGCAGCAAATTCTGACCTATCAGTGCAGGTGAGAAGAGAACTTATCTAGTTTGGACTCATTTTCCATTTGAGTTTGGACTTGACTGCTTTAATCAAACTCTCATGCCCACCCAACGAGAATTTTAGCAAATTGTGATAGAGCAAGAGAAGGCAAGTTGTTCTTCTTGAAAAGGACAAGTAAAATGATTGGTATCATTGGATTTTAGTACTAATTAGGTAGCAAATTCAGTTCCATCAGCTTGCATTATGAAGGACATACTGTCCTTCTGAGAATTCAGCATTACTGATGCTAAGATAATATTTGAAGATAAAACATGCTGATGAAAACAGAAGCTGATATGAAGATACAGTGGGGCAAAAAAGTATTTAGTCAGCCACCAATTGTGCAAGTTCTCCCACTTAAAAAGATGAGAGAGGCCTGTAATTGTCATCATAGGTAGACCTCAACTATGAGAGACAAAATGAGAAAACAAATCCAGACAATCACATTGTCTGATTTGGAAATCAGACTGATTTGCAAATTATGGTGGAAAATAAGTATTTGGTCATCCACAAACAAGCAAGATTTCTGGCTGTCACAGACCTGTAACTACTTCTTTAAGAGGCTCCTCTGTCCTCCACTCATTACCTGTATTAATGGCACCTGTTTGAACTTGTTATCAGTATAAAAGACACATGTCCACAACCTCAAACAGTCACACTCCAAACTCCACTATGGTGAAGACCAAAGAGCTGTCAAAGGACACCAGAAACAAAATTGTAGACCTGCACCAGGCTGGGAAGACTGGATCTGCAATAGGCAAGCAGCTTGATGTGAAGAAATCAACTGTGGGAGCAATAATTAGAAAATGGAAGACATACAAGACCACTGATAATCTCCCTCGATCTGGGGCTCCATGCAAGACCTCACCCCATGGGGTCAAAATGATCACAAGAACGGAGAGCAAAAATCCCAGAACCACACAGGGGGACCTAGTGAATGACCTGCAGAGAGCTAGGACCAACATAACAAAGGCTACCATCGGTAACACACTACGCCGCCATGGACTCAGATCCTGCAGTGTCAGACGTGTCCGCCTGCTTAAGCCAGTACATGTCCGGGCCCGTCTGAAGTTTGCTAGAGAGCATTTGGATGATCCAGAAGAGGATTGGGAGAATGTCATATGGTCAGATGAAACCAAAGTAGAACTGTTTGGTAGAAACACAACTCATCGTGTTTGGAGGAGAGAGAATGCTGAGTTGCATCCAAAGAACACCATACCTACTGTGAAGCATGGGGGTGGCAACATCATGCTTTGGGGCTGTTTCTTTGCAAAGGGACCAGGACGACTGATCCATGTACAGGAAAGAATGAATGGGGCCATGTATCGTGAGATTTTGAGTGCAAACCTTCCATCAGCTAGGGCATTGAAGATGAAACGTGGCTGGGTCTTTCAGCATGACAATGATCCCAAACACACTGCCCGGGCAATGAAGGAGTGGCTTCATAAGAAGCATTTCAAGGTCCTGGAGTAGCCTAGCCAGTCTCCAGATCTCAACCCCATAGAAAACCTTTGGAGGGAGTTGAAAGTCCATGTTGCTCAGCGACAGCCCCAAAACATCACTGCTCTAGAGGAGATCTGCATGGAGGAATGGGCCAACATACCAGCAACAGTGTGTGCCAATCTTGTGAGGACTTACAGAAAACGTTTGACCTCTGTCATTGCCAACAAAGGATGTATAACAAAGTATTGAGATGAACTTTTGATATTGACCAAATACTTATTTCCCACCATAATTTGCAAATAAATTCTTTCCAAATCAGACAATGTGATTGTCTGGATTTGTTTTCTCATTTTGTCTCTCATAGTTGAGGTCTACCTATGATGTCAATTACAGGCCTCTCTCATCTTTTTAAGTGGGAGAACTTGCACAATTGGTGGCTGACTAAATACTTTTTTGCCCCACTGTAAATGGCATTTGGCTTCTTATCCTTGTTATTTAATTGGGGAATGGAAGGTTACTTTCTCGCCCTTCCTGTTCAATATCTATATGAACCATTGACTCATCTGACAGTTTGGGGTTTGGTATTATCAGTGTGCTGATGATACCAATTATATCTTTTGATCCCAGGCTGACAAAGTGAGATCTACAACATTCTCTCCCAGGGTCTAGAGGTTATACTGGTTTGGATAGGGAGGAACCATCTCTGACTCAATCCTATCAAGACTGAGTGGCTGGGGTGATTGAACCACTTTGATTTGAGGATGTTCCACCTTAAATTTAGGAAAACCCTTTGATAGTTTCATCTGATGTGCCCATTGTGCCCTCTCCTAGATTGAGAGGGCCTTACTTTTGCCCTGGTCACCTCATGCCCTGACTACTATATTATGCTCTGCCCTTGAAAGCTGACTGGAAGCTTCAGCTGGTCCAGAATGCAGCAGCATGATCAGCGATGAACACTTTACCACCCTGCTCTGCAAGCTGCATTCATTATCAGTTTGTTTCCAGATGCTATTCAAGGTGCTGATCATTATCTATAAACCTCCACATGACTTAGGGCCTAATTATTAGAGGGACCACTTATCTCCCCTTTAAATCCTCTGGTGTGATTGGCACACTTATGGTTCCTTTGATTAAATAAAGCCATCTGTTGGGACCACAGAACCACACCTTCTTTGCTGTAGCACCAGCATCTGGTGTATGTTTCCTGCAACATTATCCTGGGACATGTATATTTGCCTTCATTCGTAATGAACCCTTGTTATTTTTATTGCTTGAAATCAAAATAAAACTAGTTGCAACTGATTTTATCTGAGTCTGCTGAGTCAAAGCCTGTTGCTTTATGAGTTAGATTCCTTTGTGTGCATGGATGTGTTTGGATGTGTAGATTTTCTCTCTGTGAATGTCTAAACAGTTATCATTTAGTGACAGCCTCACTTAGCAATCATTCACAGTTACAACAGTGATGAAAAAAAACCTAAAACTAATTTTAGTACCTATCATTGCATTAATGACTTTTGCAAATCTACAAAGCAAAGGACTGTTTTGTAAAGTCATCAGTTTTAATTTCACTTAGTGCCTGCTTCCCTTAATGAATGAGCCTGAGTGGCGTAGCAGGCTAATTCCTCCTATTAAGGCAGCATTTAACATCCAGCTGCCTGCAATTACTGCGAGTTCTAATCCCACCAGGCTCAAGGTTGATTCAGCCTTCCATCCTTTCTAAGGTGGGTAAAATGAGGACCCGGTTTGTGGGGGCAATAGGCTGACTTTGTATAAATATACAAAAGTATGAAGGTTATTGCTTAACGCATTGTAAGCCGCCCTGAGTCTCTGGAGAAGGGCGGCATATAAATATAAATAAAAATAAAAATAAAATGAATAAATGAGTTACCAGATCCAATGTGGTAACTAAATGAGGATACCCATATTTACATAAGCATATTCATCAGTTCATGTCTTAGCTTAATGCATCCACTTCTGAGATATGGACAAATTAGTACACAGGATGATTTGAACCACAAATTGCATTAGTTTTAAGGGTCTGAAATGGTGAACGCTAGCTTTTATCCTTTGTGTTCATCTACACTGCCGAATCAGCCATTGCTTATCCAAAGCTATCTAAAGATGAAGGTTCCATTCACCCCTGAATACCTGCATGGAAGAGTCCCTGAAAGAGAAGGAGGTCTGGATCATTTGAGTCTCCTGATCAAATAATGAAACACACCACAGAGTTATTTCTTATTTGCATATTTATTTGATGCCACTGAAATCACATCTACTTTACTGAATCTTCTGTAAATCTATTGCAGCTGGTTAAAAGTAACAGATTATATATCGGATAAAAACCTACCTGTCTTCCAACCTGGAGTCAAGGTAAGAATAGTTTTAAGTTTTATGAATTACTGTAGAAACTTGGAAAGAACAGTATATATGTGTCTAATCACTTAAAATGCACTTCTATATCAATTTATCAATTTAAAGCACTGCTGGTGTGCCCTATCTGAAAAGAGAGATTAGTTTCTGTTTTGGAAGTAGTTGTGGCAAAAACAGTCCCTTCCCCATTTCCACCCCAACCTGCAGTAAAAACAGTTTATGTAAGTCCAAGTGCTAATGGGATTTTTATTGCTAGGGATAACATCATCTTTGCTGGGAATCATATTTTAGCCCAACTATTAAGAATAGTTTTAAAAATTCCTCATCATACTTCCCCTACCTCTATGGTTGCATTTTATTCTGCTCTTGATTTTGCATATTTTAGTGTTTTAACTGGAGGACATGACAGGTAATCCTTGATTTATGACCATAATTGACTCCAAAATTTCCATTGCTAAATGAGTTTTGTCCCGTTTTATGACTTTTCTGCCATGGTTGTTAAGCAAATCGCTGCAGTTGTTAAGTGAATCATGTGTCA
>WNWU01000040.1:5285510-5318869 GCA_012654045.1 Ptyas mucosa | reverse complement strand
ATGGTTGTTAAGCAAATCGCTGCAGTTGTTAAGTGAATCATGTGTCATTAAGTGAATCTTCACTTGTCAGAAGCAGGCTTGTCAACCAGCATGTATTTCTTGACAGTTGCAGCTTCCCAGGCTCACGCAATCACTATTTATGACCTCCCCAGCCTGTTTATGACAAGCAAAGTCAGTGGGGGAAGCTGGATTCACTTAACAACCATGTGATTCGCTTAACAACTACAGTGATTTTATTAACAACCATAGTAAAAAAAATCATAAAATTGACTCACTTAACAACCCTCTTGTCTAGCGGTGGAAATTCTGTTCCCAATTGTGGTTATAAGTCGAGGACTATCTGTGTCAACTACTAGAATAAAGATGTGCTTAATACAGGTAGTCCTCGACTTACGACCACAGTTGAGCCCAAAATTTATGTTGCTAAGTGAGACATTTGTTAAGTGAATTTTGCCCCATTTAACAAGCTTTCTTGCCGCATTTATTAAGCGAAACACCGCCATTGCTAAATTAGTAACCCGGTTGTTAAGTGAATCTGGCTTCCCCATTAACTTTGCTTGTCAGAAGGTCTCAAAAGGGGATCACATGACCCCGGGACACTGTGACCATCATAAATACGAGTCCGTTGCCAAGCGTCTGAATTTTGATCACGTGACCATGGGGATGCTGCAATGGTCATAAGTGTGAAAAACAGTCGTATGTCACTTTTTTCAGTACGGCTGTAACTTTGAACGGTCGCTAAGTGAACGGTTGTAAGTTGAGGACTACCTGTAATTGCCTGAAAGGACACTGCAGATCTCACTTAGAACCGCTCGGTCTCCGTGCCCCTGTTAAGAAGTCCCTTTCTTTTTTTTTTTATCCTCCTCCCTGCTCTCCACAACTAATTGAGACTGAAATATCTGCTTGTGAATTTTTTTGCATGGCTGTTCTTATGTGTTCCATGATTAGTGTGTGAGGGCAGTGTGGCCTTGAAAGGCAGGTTAAAGCTCTTGAGGATAATAGGACTATTGTACTCTGATCCCTAAATCCAGGTTTGTATGGAGCCTAGTGCCGAGGTAGGTGCTCTCAAAAAAAGTCAAGAAGCAATTTGAACGCCACCACTAACTTCCATTTCCCTTAATTGTTTGCAGCTAAAAGACAAGGAGAGGCAAGTGATCAAGGAGCGTTTCAAGGTAATACCCTTGCAAAGATTTTGCAGCTTTTTCCCTCTGACCTGCTTGCCTTTGTTTGTTGCTCGCTGTTCAGTTCTAGATGCTGTACTTTTCTTAATACAATCTTTTCTATGGGAAAGGGTTTCAATGATGGCCTGGAGGAGCTGTGTAAAATCCAGAAGGCGTGGGCCATCCCTGACACAGAGCAGAGGGACAATATTCGGCACGCCCAGAAAACCATTGTGGAAGAGACGTATGCCACCTTCCTTAACAGGTGCCTCTTTGTCTGTTTGGGGAGAGTTCTGACACGTGGGCAAGGCTTGGCAGGATGCCGTTTCCTGATCCTAACCCTGAAACCATCTCCGGTGCCCTTAAGAGAATCAGAATGTTTTGTGTATGAAGTTATAATGTTCTCCCCAATACTCACAAAACACAGGGCTTGTGTTTTTTCATTGTCCATATGGCACACTAGGCTTTGCATTGCATAGATTGGCTGGTTAGAGTAGCCGACTGAACTTTACAGCATGTAAAGTGCTGTTGTTTATGATTCCAGCCATTCTTTCTCCTTCTCCCACTTTATGGGTAATTTTTGACTTGCTCTAAGTCAGTATTATATACCTATTGAGCCTGTGGAACCCTCACTGAAGTAATTTTAGGGGGTGCTCCTTGCGTTTTTGTAAACAATATTCTTTGTTTCTCCAGATGTCTTCTGATATCTGTATATGATGGTTTTGAGCGCATAAAGTCTGATGCTCAAGAATTAAGAAGGTCGTAATATGTAAATGAGGATAAGGGATATGTATATAAGAACAAAGTAGCAATGTATGTTAAATAGTAATTATATTTGTTGTTATGGAAAGAATGTGTATGGATATGATAAGACCAGGAGGGTCACACCTTGTCCAATGTTTTTAATGTTTATTAAATAAAAAACTTTTTTTTTTAAAAAAAAAGAAGGCCGTTGATTTCAGTCAGCCTTCCCCCTGCCCTCAGAATTCAAGGCCCATACTATCTGAAGACTCTTCTGGAGGGAAACAGGATAGGAAAAATGGGTGGTGTTTTGTTAATTAATGAGGAAGCAAGGGGCAATTGGAGAATGAAGAATGTTGTCCTTGCTTACACAGTATTATCTTTGCTTTTTGCCTGACAGGTATGGTAGTGTACCCTTTACCAAGAATCCTGAAAAATACATTAAATACAGAGTTGAGCAAGTGGGTGAGATGATTGAAAAACTCTTTGACACATCAGCCTGATCTGCTCGTCTGCACATTAGTGATTTCCCAGTCCTCTTTTATTGTGAAAGCCATGGATTAAACTTGTATTTATCAAATGTATAAACTTCTAAGAACATGATTTGTGGTTTGTATGTCCTCTTTGAAGATTATAGGAAGACTAATTTCTTCAGGTGCCTGTGTCTTTCTTTTTCTCTCTCATTTTTAATTTACAGACATGCTCTAAAGCTTTTGTCCATTTCTGATTCAGATGAATGGTAATTGTTCAAGTTCAAGTAGGAAAAGCCAAGAAATACTTGGTAACAACTTCTTACATTTTGTGACTTGTTTAGAATACATATGGGAAGGAAGGAGAGGGAGGAACTCCGTTTTGGTTGCTATGCTTAAAGATGCAAAAGAAGAGATGGATTTTGTTGAAGGCAAATAAGAACAAAAAGTTTTCCATCTGCTTTTGGGGGCTGTTACAAAAATGCCTCTGCATCCTTTGGCCAGTTGTAAAAAATTTAAATATCTATCCCATCAATGGAGTAAGAAATGAAAGTCAACTTAGTTTGGTCAGCTACATACATGTTTTTAACTATACATTTATTTAAAGCAAGATTTGAAAGTTTATCTACAAACTTCCTTGTAGCCTTGTGGGAAATTTCCTGACAGAAACTAGCACGTTACTGGAAAGCGTGTGACTCATATATCATTGAAATGGAACAATTTATGAGGGTGCTTTCTGTTTTCTTGCAAATGTTTCATTACCCAAACTAGGTAACATCATCAGTTGGATTTTCTCTGAGCTGCTCTTTATTCATGTGAAGGTTTTATATGGCCTGGACTCAAGATACATGATTGTTCATACCACTAAGTGCTTATAAAAATAGCTGAAACTCTGAATGATGCCTTAATCATGCCATAAACTGGAATCAATGGCTCTAAATAGTAATTTGTATTATTATATATTTTAGTATCTTTATAGGGAAGCTATATGTGTACCTGCTTTGATTGAAACTCCTTGCCCCAAAGAATAAGAGATAATAGAGAGTCAATAGTACTCCTTTTAAAGTTCTCCATTCCCAGATGTTCCAGAGATTCAAAAATAAATGTTACATGTTAGGTTATTTAAAAGCATTCATTGAAGAGATAAAATGTTTCCTAGACATTTCCTATAATGTTGAGTGTTCTCACTGAAAATGGAAATATATCTTCAAGAGGCAAGCTCATACTGTATACATATGGGGAATGTATTGAATCATGCTGGATTATGAAAGCCTGCTTTTAGAAGAACAATCCAGACAATTGATTTCTCCAAATGGCATCAATGAACGCTACTCAGATTGAAGGGGATTTTTAACAGTAAAGTGGTCTTGTATTCTGAATTTAAGTAAAGCATGTCACATTTTTTTATTTCCTACACGACACTCAGAAGGCCCAAGTAGTACAAACCCATTGAAGCATTTATTGTGCATTGTGACACTCTCCCCAAACTGTAATTGGACTGTTTCAGATACCCAAAATTTTCTCACAAAATATGCTTTAAAAAAACATCTGGAATTGCTCCGGTTATCTCCACTTCTTGCAAATTTATCCTGGCATTCAAATGCTGTATGCATAGTTATATGTAGGGCCATCTCCAGAGAGGGGTAGAGATTATTCACAGATCAAAGTAGGTCAATCACCGAGCACATGGTGCCATCATCTGATACTTATACCATTCTGATAAATCATAAATAAGTGTCGGTGTTACGTGTTCTCCTGTTGTAGTGGCTAGATTTGCTAAAGGGGCCAAACCAAATAGATTACAGCATAAGGAGTTTTGTTGATTGTCAACATCACTCATATTACTGAAAGTGCATGCATTTAATGCCTCAGAATGAAGACTAATTGGTTGAAATTTTTCTGTGTTTATCTATTGTCAAGGAAGAGCAAGTTCTGATTGGTTGCAGGCTCAGAAACAAGTAAACAGTCCGTTCACATCTAAGATCCAGGGATGGTCCAGATCCCAAGCATCATTCACTCATGTCAATTCCAGTTGGAAAAGGGTTTTATTATAAAAGTTTTTGCTACAAAAGAAATACTACCTAACACTTTCTAATTTACTTTTAATGTAATTATCCTCTGTCTATCATTTCTATAGGGTATTTCAATCTTGTAAGATCTCTTCTATTTATTTCTAGTCTAACTTCTTTTTTATAATTATTTCTCTGGCATTCTAAGTTTAACACTTGATTTCTAGTTTTTATTGTCTATCTATAGTTCATTAATATTGTTACTTCATTTTTATTAATTTCAGCTTTACTGTAACTCTGTTTATTGTGGTCCCAATCTACCAATTCACTCTCCTTATTCCTTCAGCTTGTTTCAAGCTCTTTTCCATCCCTTCTTTTTCTGTTTTCTGATGCTTTGAAATGCAACCCCACTCCTCTGCATGTCTACCAACCCAACCCACTTAGTGTCCTGCTGAAAGAGATACATTTCTCTTAAATGGAACAACTCTCTTAAAAAGAGCCAAGGAAAAAAAGGGGGGGGGGAACAAAATGGATGGAATTCCTCCATGCCCATCCCCTCACAGCCCCATATAATATCCCAATACCTTTACAATTTGCTTTTAAAAATAGAACAATGGAATGAAGCCCTGCTTCCACTGGTCATATCTTATAAGTAACACAACCTAATGCTCAGGGGCCAAATAAATTCATGTAATAGATGCACCACCGAAACCCAGTGGCAAAATGAGCAAACTTCATCAGGATGATTAATTCTCAATCCTCCAGCTGTGATTGTGTGCGTGCGTACGTACACACACACAAACAAAACTAAGCCTATGTCTATTCTGCCTGGTTCATCCATAGGGGCCATATTAAGGATGAATATGGGAGTGAGAAGCATCTGGTGTCAGGTTCCGATGTTATCTCAAATAAATTTCATTCTCAAACACAAAAGTCTTCAGTGAAATCTTTCATTTATTGAAAAATAACGATCTAGTCCTGAACTCATTTGCAGCCGAAACTGACCCTCTGATCCCAAACCCCTCCCTTTCCGTTCCACAAAACTCAGTGTCTCATTGGCCATCTTCCAAGCCAGTCTTTCTCTCGACTACTTCAAGTCACAGGAATTTCCCCCCTCCCCCCATCACCCAGGTAATGTTATCTGCCAGGGAAGAAGAAACTAGGTGAAAAGCCAAGCTGCTACTTCTAATAGGGGGTTTCCCTCCCCCCCCCATTCATGTCAGTGCTGAGAGCAATCATAATTTGGAGCGCTGACATCTGGAACTAAAAAGTTTGAAGGAAGTTTATGATTCCTGAAGATGGTAGGACAATGATTTTGGATTTGGGCACTTCAATAGCTGTGCCCATAACATCCAGTTCCTGTGCTGGGTAGCCTGAGTGTGTGCAGTCAGGAAAGATAAATTCAAGTTCAACAAAAAAGTGGATGAAGACGGGGGAGGGATATAAATTACGTTTAAGATGGGCCCTTAGGTGTTATGAGAACTGCCAGTATGTTTTCCTGGTTTCTCATTGTCATACAGATGTTTTTATCTTTCTGCTTTTGCTTGTTAAGAATATTCAAAACAATTAAGCATTATTGGGTAAAATGAATTTTATAGTTGCAGTGGTGCATTTACCCAAAATGAAGGAAGTCCTGAATTTAAATCTTATCGGTCCCAAGACGAAAAATAAAACAACAAACTAAGGCTCTGTGAAATGGTAGATCTGTACAACACTTGGGATTTGAAGGTAGAAATGTATACGTTTAGGACTGTATGGGAATACCAACAGAGCATCTGCCAGCCACTCCTTAAAGTAACAGGCCCTTTTTTTGAACCCATGCAATTGTTATTCTAGAGCGTGTACTCAAGAACAGACACATTTGTGTTAAGAAGTTATAGATTCTGTGTACTTGCCACTGTGTGCCACAAGGAATCTTTTAGTTTTTAAATCTGAAACAGTTCCCAGTCTTAATGATCAGCTTCCCAACTTTGTCAAAGTCATGGACTGCAGCTAAAACCTAAAATTTTCCTGTACAATAAACGGCGGTGTTGTGTGGGTGTATATGAATGTATGTGTACCTACACACAGATGCAAACATAAATATTCATATAATTGCATGCACTTCAGCTTCTATAGCTGCTGCAGATACTGTTTTCTTATTTTGAATCTTGTAAATTGCCGCAAAGACACAATGCATTTGAGATAAGAAGGGAGGAGGCAAAACTACGGAAATGAGACGAGAGATAGAATTGGAAAGAAAGAGAAAAGGAAGATATTAGAAAAAGATTTAAATTAACCAGTCAGGCAACCCAAGAAGCAACCTTAGAACTGGCCAGCAGCCATTGCTATATGTAGTTCTTTGCACTTCATGGTAATGTCTTGGTTTTCAAGAACTTCTTGTATTCTCACCAATTAATATACAAGGACTCATAATTCAGGTAATTATATGGAGGCGAACCCCATCACTTTTTTGGATAAATGAAGTCATTTATATTGCATAGCAAATGAGAGGCATGGGTCATTCAGGTTGCTTAGGGTTGCAAAAGGAAGTTCTCCTTTTGAGTTTATTTGAACTTTGAAGGCTAACAACTGAAAATAATTTTTAAAGCTATCCAGTAATTATGAATCAGTAAAAGGTTAGCTCTATGTTGTGGGGAATTAATCGAATGACTATGGTTTTTTTAAAAAAGAAAAAAAGTCCAGATGGACAAGATTCCACAAGTAAAAAATACACCCTAAGTACACTGGTACACAATAATTGCTTCTTTTTAAAACTATGAAACATGCAGCTATTGGCACTTGGAAATGGCAAATGGAAATTGCAGTAATTTCAATCCTACAAGGGATCAAAATATTTTATTTTGACAATTTCATATTCCTCCCATAGGATGACACTTTGTAACAAGGTGTGCCAGTATAGGCAAGGCTGCAGTTTATTTTTTCATAAACACAACTTGATATTTTGGAAAAAAAATACTGCCAGTGTAATACTTTGCACATGGAAGAGGGTCTGCTATAGATATAATTTGAGTGATAAATCCAAAATGATCCAGTTACAGCACAAAACAGAAACTGTAGAACATTTTGGCCAGCCCATGATATGTGACATTCTGTGCTTTCCTATCTTAGGGTTTGGGTTAGGTCTCCATGAATATGGAAAGCAAAAGGGACATTGCCAACAGATTGGGAGTGCATGGGTATGCTTAGCAGAGCATTTTTCGAGCCTGCCTTATCTATGTAGGTTTCCTGCTAAAATTCATTGGGAAAATCTCATTGGGGAAAATCTACTTAGGGATAGGTAGGGTAAGATTTCCATGAATTCAGAGAGTAAAATGGACATTGCCAATGGATTCGGAGCACATGGGTAAACTTAGGAGGGCACTGACTTTTCGAACTTGCCTTATCTATGTTTCCTGATAGAATGCATGGGAATATCCACTTGGGGAGCAAATCCAGTTAGGGTTAGATCTCCATGAATTCGGACAGCAAAAGTGACATCACCAATGGATTTGGAACGCATGGGTATGCTTAGGAAAGCACTGACTTTTTAAGCCTGCCTTATCTATGTTTCCTGGTAAAATACATGGGAAAATTCTCCCATTTTCAGTTTCTTGGAAAAACTTCATATTTGCTGCTTAATGAGAATGTCCTGTCTCTTCTTGTCTCATTATCTTTATTCCTATTTGTAAATGTGATGCTGTAAGACCGGATGACACATTTCCTACTCATTTTTGCTGTGTTCAACAAAGAATGACTGAAAGCTGCAGTAAAAATAAATCCTGTTGAATAGAACTTCCATAGAGACAATCAGGTTAAGTCCTCTGTGACATGTCAAACCCAATTTATTGACACAGACAATTATGCTAAAGTCAACAAGTGAGTGCAGTAACTTAACATCTACTGTATATAGACCTTGTAGATAATTGAGATATAATACACAGTAGTTCTAGCTTTCAACCTGTATACAGCCTCTAGCTTTATGTTTTGCTCTGTATTTATTCCAGCCAACTCCTGAATCATAGCTTTGAATATTCTTCTTTTGGGCAGGTGAACAATGATCAAATTGTATGCCCATAATCCCTTTACTGATTCATTATCTGAGTCAATAAACATTACCACAGGTATTCTTTTTTTTCTCTTTCTTGTAATATATTGGCACTGACCTTTTATTTCAAAAAGACAGGTGGAAAGAGGACAAAACTGAATATAGTGCGTTGAAGTTAATCCAACTATAATTTAGAATCCAGAACGATTGAAATAGATGTGTAGCAGTATTTGTTATTTTCAAATATGATAATATAAACTGCCCAAGCAGTTTACTCTGGGCACAAAGTAGGGTTTGGATCCTTAAAGCAAAATGATCATAGCCTCTGTTTTGGAGAACTAGTTTTACATTAATTTTTTAAAAAGTTTCTTGTTTGGCATGAAAGGTTTCTCTATGGGAAAAAAAAGAGGACATGAATGGCTGATTCCTAAAGTCAGCACTGTATTCTTTACACCAACCTAAACTTATCTTTTTTTACAATTTTTAATAGCTTCTAACATCACTTAGATGCAGTGGTGGCATTCAAAATTTTTTACTACTGGTTCTATGGGTGTGGCTTGGTAGGCGTGGCATAGCTTGGTGGGCGTGGTTTGGTAGGCGTGGCAGGGGAATGATAATGTAAAATCTCCATTCCCTCCCCACTCCAGGGGAAGGTTACTGCAAAATCCCCATTTCCTCCCAATCAGCTGGGACTCGGGAGGCAGAGAATAGATGGGGGTGGGGCCAGTCAGAGGTCGTATTTACTGATACTCCGAACTACTCAAAATTTCCGCTACCAGTTCTCCAGAACTGGTCAGAACCTGCTGAAACCCACTTCTGCTTAGATGTTAAATAAATAGCAGAAGACACAGAAACATTCCCCATTAGTGTGTAATAATAATAACACTAATCCACATCTGCCTATCCCAGATCCTTGGGAAGGACTTGATAAATGGAAAAAATGCCAAATTCAGTGTGAACATCTGGTTGACTATGCAACGAACCATAATAATTCTTTCATATGCCACCCAATTCCCAATGATTCTGAGCCATTAATAATAATAACAACAAATAAATAATGATATAATGGCTGGAAGTATTTATTTAAGCGCAACCTTTACACATTATGTTACTATAGAAAATTCTTTTAAAATGTACAAGTTAAAGCTACAATTTAACATCAAATCAACACACAATAAAAATTCATAGCTAGGAAACGAATACAAAGAGAAATTATCTAACATACTGGTGAGATAAAAATGTGGGAAACATTTGCTCTTTAACAGACATGACCAGGATACCAGTTCCACACTGGTAGAGAAGAATGTCCTCATCACATCACAATAGTACAATATAACTAGTTCATAAAGCAATCTAACTTTAACTCGAAAAATAGATTGAGAATGATTTGATGCAGCAAATGTGCTTTGGACATGTTACTGGTATTCCTGGAGTACCAAATAATCTATTAAATTAGTTTAAATAGTTAGCAGTAACTTGTAAAGTACAGATAGTCCTCGACTTACAACAGTTCATATAATGACCATTCAAAGTTACAACAGCAACTGAAAAAAGGGACTTATGATCGTTTTTCACAGTTACAACTTTTGAAGCATCCCCATGATCATGTGATCAACATTCAGATGCTTGGCAACTGGTTCACACTTGGCCATTGCTGTATCCCAAGGTCATGTGATCCCCTTTTGCGACCTTCTGGCAAACAAAGTCAATGGGGAAGCCAGGTTCACTTAACAATTATGTTACTCACTTAACAACTGCAGTGATTCACTTAACAACTGAGGCAAGGAAGGTCGTAAAATGGGGCACAACTCACTTAACAAATGTCTCACTTAACAACAGAAATTTTGGGCTGAATTGTGGGTCGCAAGTCGAGGACTACCTGTGTACCAGGTGTGAGCCATTGGAAAATAAAAGCTATTTTTTATTTAAAACAAGCAAATAGTGTACATATAGATATATAAACATTTCAGCTGGATACTTAGCATAAAAAGCATGTTATTCTTCATGGTCCCACTTGATTTCACCTAGATAAATTTCTCCAGGAGGTTTCTTGGGTGCACATTTCCATAGATACCAGAGTCCTCCTAACAGGAGGTGAAACAGAAGAACCAGGCCTAAGAAGATGAAACAGAAGAGCCTGTCCAAAGTGCTAGAAATAGATTTGAGATATGGCGACCCTTCATCTGTTCCACAATCTGCTGGTCAAAAGAGAAAAAGTTCCAGGTGAATTTGCGGCTTGCCAATTCAAAATCAAAGAAGCAGAATTTGAGATCCACTCATACATTATTTGAAGTATTCTGAATGATCATGAGGGAATATACAACTGCTACTTGATGAACAGAATTAAAACACAAGTTACATACATTTCATTATACTGTACGTCATTTCCAATATTTAGATCTAAAAGCTTAGACATTTGGGTCCAATAAATGGTAACAAAGATTTTTTAAAAGAAAAGAGTAGGCTTTGCAAAATTCTTGGTGTAGGAGTTATTCACTTGGTGAGAGATGTCTTTTCTTTGTCATTTCTTGTTAGATTAGAGACTCTCCCACTTATTTTGAAGTTTAAGGAATATACTGGCTGGGTACAAGCTGAGTCACCCTCTCTTACTTTTACCGATGCACCCTGCCTTGTATCATCATAGTGAAATCTGAGGAAAAGGAATGGACTATCTACCCCTATTGCTGCCCTGTTATTCCAGCTACAGCTTCATAGCTTGATTTTAAAGCACCAAGTATTAAAATAATTGATTCTTAGTTCAAATAATTTAAATAACACTACTTTCAGCATCAAAAATCCTGGTAATTTCCAGGTTTTAAAAAGTATTTAGATGGTAGACCATTCATTACTGCTAAGATATATAGCAATAGCACTTATATACTGCTTCATAGTGCTTTTACAGCCCTCTCTAAGCAGTTTACAGAGTCAGCATATTGCCCCCAACAATCTGGGTCCTCATTTTAGTGACCTCGAAAAGGCTGAGTCAGCCTTGAGCTGGTGAGATTTGAACTGTCAAATTGCAGGCAGCCAGCAGTCAGCAGAAGTAGCCTGCAGTGCTGCACTCTAACCAATGCGCCACCTCAGCTCTTATGACATTGTGCTGAAGCTTCGTCGTCACCTTAATTATGAAATGTTACAGTTGTCTCCCCCTCCCTGTATATCTTATTTACTTGCCTTTTGCCTTAAGATCCTTTGCATGTTCTAATTGGCCATTCGATGCTGTAGACGTTCCTTTCTTTTTTGGCTTAAATCCGTAATTCAGACAAAGTTTTGCATTATCAGTGACCAGCTTCTGCACCAAAATAGTTTCAGTTGTGCTAAGGAATAGTAATATGAGAAGGCCAGTGTAGTAATAACCTAAGACATTATTGGAAGAAGAAAGAAGTTAAAGGCATTATTGATGGGTACCCTTAGCATTTGCTTTATGTTACTGATAAAGTGTGTGCTGAAATTAGGCTAGTATCTTAATCTATAAATTCAGATTAGGATGAATGTTGGGGTTAGGGTTCCTTGAAACTATACTACAGTTAAGTGTGGTGAGTGGTAAGATTTATTTATGAAATTTGTTTGCCATTCATCTAACTTGCAAGGTGACTCTGGGCAGCTTACAACATCATAATAAATATCTATATAGAAATGTGTAAAATCACGGTAAAATCAGAATAAAATACAAATTATAATTAAAACTAAGGGATGGCGAGGAACGGAGTAGAACATACAGGGTGAGGAGGTGGGAGCTGCTGTTAGTCTATCAACCACCTGCAGTGTGATACGCCCCCATTGGGGCCCCAATCCAACTGACAGAGTCAGGTCTTCAGCAGTAGTGGGATTCAAATGTTTTTACTACTGGTTCTGTGGGCATGGCTTGGTGGGCGTGGCAGGGGAAGGATACTGTAAAATCTCCGTTTCCACCCCACTCCAGTGGAAGCTTACTGCAAAATCCCCCTTTCCTCCTGATCAGCTGGGACTCGGGAGGCAGAGAATAGATGGGGGCAGGGCCAGTCAGAGGTGGTATTTACCAGTTCTCCGAACTACTCAAAATTTCCACTACCGGTTCTCCAGAACTGGTCAGAACCTGCTGAATACCACCTCTGGTCTTCAGGCTCTTGTGGAAGATCAGGAGGGTAGGAGACAATCTCACTTCAGGGGGCAAGATGTTCCAAAGGACCAGGGCCCCAGCAGAGAAGATCTTTTCCTGGACTCCACCAGTTGGAATTCCTTGACTGACAGGATCCGCAGCATGGGGATAGGTGCAGTGGGCCTGTCACATAGGGGTAAGATGATTCCTCAAGTAATATGGATCCTTGCCATGTAGCGCTTTATAGATAATAATCAACAACTTGACTTGCACCTAGAAGCAAACCAGCAGCCAGTGCAGCTTGCAGAACAGTGATGTAACATGGGCCATTCTAAGGGCCCTAAAAACTGCCCATGCTCCCACATTCTGCACCAGTTGAAGCTTCCAAAAGCTCTTCAAATAGAGCCCATTGCAGTGATCCAAGCATGAGATGACAAGGGCTTGAATCGCTGAGCACAGAAATTCCTGACACAGGAAAGGCTGTAAGTGGTGCACAACCCAAATTTGTGCAGAAGCTCTACTAGCTGAGACTGCCACCTGCTCTTCAAACAGGAGTTGTGAGCAGAGGTGGGCAGCACATGAACTAACAACCGGTTCGCACCAAAAATGTGAGCGTGTATTTATAATCTTATCTTTAGAGGAATATTTTTTCTGGATGTTATTTTAATCTATTAGATAAAGCGGACAAAACTGTCCACTTGACTTATTTGGGTGACTTGCTGCTTGACATCTTTTTGCTTGTACAACTTACTGAGCAGAGGATTACAGGAGGCTGATTCTGGCAGGGAACCAATAAAAGAAGAATAGAAGACTAGATATGCCAAAAGCAAAGTGATCATGTATGACAATCTGTCTTGGAGACGGATAAAGAAGCCACAGAGATCCGCTATCTCAACTGCAAGGCTTGGCAATACTGAGGAAAGGAGGACTCGTATTCCTGTGTTTTTTAGATTTATCTGAAAAAGAAGCCAGACGTCATGAGAAAAGGAAGAAATAATTCAAGTTTCACCAGAAGTGCATTTGTTGGGCATTGATAAAGCACAGTGCTAAGCCTAAATATGGTTTGTTTGCTTCGGTTAAACACAGTATTCAAATTCAGCCATTATGATTGTAAATCATGGGTTATATTTTTTCATGAAATGAACCCACCCAACTATAATGTTTCTATTGTTATGAGGGTGGGAGGGAGGGAGGCTCCCAAGAAACCTTCCCATTGTTAATATCCATTTCAAAGGCAGACAGAACATCTATATGCATCATCAGTCCAGTCAGCTAGAAGAATAGGCCCTGACTGAGATGCCACTAAGGTACTTTTAAAAAAATTACAATGCAAGTGATATTCTTACCATGACCGCAAAATAAGGCTGGGCCTTATTCCTTTGGCTTGTAATGTTCACACTTGTGATGAGATATTCACGCTTTAAATTCAGAATTTCATTTGAAATGGAGGTGCTGAATTCCAGCTCACTGACTTGAAAGAATAATTTAAAAGAATTTGAAAAATCACAATCTTATTCAGAGTAAAAAGCTGATATAGTATCTATTAAGACAAACTACATGTATGAGTCAACCATATTAGAAGCCATCGGGGAAAAGAATTGCCATAGATGAGAAAAGGGTCGAGTAATAGCAGAGTTTAGAATAAATGGTTATTGTTTAGAAGAGCAGAGTTGCTGCTACTAGGTACTAAGACTTGGAATTACTACAATTTAGCATGAATCTCTCTACCCATAACCTTTGGAACTTGCTCAACGCATATATATATATATATATATATATATATATATATATATAGGTCTTTGGTTATTCGGGTTTTCTCCCGCGTAAAATTGGAAGTGTCTTGGCGACGTTTCGACGAAGTCTCATTCGTCATCTTCAGGCTGGTGTTCTCGGCTTCGTGCTTCCAGGAGCAATGTGTGATCGCAGCTGTTTCCTCCTTTTAACTGCCAGTGGGGGTGGGAGCTGATTGGGTGGGAGCATGGCTGTGTTCTGATTGGATGGGGGGTTGGCTGTGCTCGGGTTACTCTGAGTTGCAGGGGGATTTGAGCCAAACAACAGCAATGCAGCTCACCAGCTCAAATCCCCCTGCAACTCAGAGTAACCCGAGCACAGCCAAGCCCCCACCCAAACAGAGCACACCCCCAGCCAATCAGAGCACAGCCAACCCCCCATCCAATCAGAACACAGCCATGCTCCCACCCAATCAGCTCCCACCCCCACTGGCAGTTAAAAGGAGGAAACAGCTGCGATCACACATTGCTCCTGGAAGCACGAAGCCGAGAACACCAAGCCTGAAGATGACGAATGAGACTTCGTCGAAACGTCGCCAAGACACTTCCAATTTTATGCGGGAGAAAACCCGAATAACCAAAGACCTACATATATATATATATATATATATATATACACACACACACACACACACACACACACGTATATACTCGTGTATAAGCCGACCCGCATATAAGCCGACCCCCCCAATTTTACCCCCCAAAACTGGGAAAACTTGTTGACTCGCGTATAAGCTGGGGGTGGAAAATGCAGCACCATGTCACCATGGTGAAGAGAAGCAGTTGTGAAATGAGTGACATGGTTTTAAGAATGCTGCATGGGCATTTTGCATGGTGACAAGATAGGGCCAAAACGTAAAATGTGAGGACAGTTGTAAGTTCAAGAACTGGTCACAAGTGCGAGGACCAGTCAAAAATAACTTTTTGAGCCCTCTGAGTAGTTCATGTGCATAAAAGGAGAACAAATATAAATAAATAGCAATAATTAGAAACACACATACAAACATACAATGTATTTTCTTTGAATATTGAATATTCCAATTATTTCCATGCAATCCAATTTCTTACAAATCAATTAATTATATTTACCAATAATAATAAACCAAATAATTTCCCCCAATATTCTTCCAAACCACAACTTAACCATTTCTGCTTTCAACACAATATACAATTAATAATATCTCAATTATTACAATTCCCTATTTAAATAGAGCTTTTTTTTCTTTTGTGTTTTAAAATCTTGAACTCCCCTCTTTTGCCATTTGCCATAAATTTCCCATTGTTTGCACGAACCTCAACAAGCTGTTTTAGTTTCACTTTGGGTTTCAGCAGGAGAAAAAAAAATGTGCTCTTTGCAGCAGGCACCTTTTTTTAAAAAATGTGCTCTTTGCAGAAGGTACCTTTTTAAAAAAAATGTGCTCTTTGCAGCAGGCACCTTTTTTAAAAAAATGTGCTCTTTGCAGAAGGCGCCTTTTTGCAGCCGGCACCGATCTTCTCATTTGTTTTTTTTAACCCTGATCAGCTGTAGGGGGGGCCTTTGAAGGCCAGCGCAAGAATTTAAAGTGTTTTTCTTCCCTCTAGCCATCAGCTGGAACTCAGGAGGCAGTCCCAATAGATTGGGAGCCGGCGGGGTAAGCAAACCCCGTTCTCCTGCTGTTTCCTAGCTTGCAGGGAAAGTCATTTTTTTCGTGACCTGCGTATAAGCCGAGGGGGCGTTTTTCAGGCTGAAAAACGGGCTGAAAAACTCGGCTTATACGCGAGTATATACGTATGCGTTGAGCAAGTTGCAAAGGTTATGGGTAGAGAGATTCAACTCTTTCTAGCTATCTTCTTGCCTGAATATAAACCTTGTGCTCAATATCCTTTCAGTGGAGATTATCAGTGTATAAACTGATAATAGGAATTGGACATTTTGTACAGCAGCTCCACATAAATGATGCTGATAATGTGCCTAATGGCACATTAGTGGACAATGTCAGATGCTTTTCATTCACTGGCTTATATATTCAGATTTTTGTATAAGTAAATATTACTTTAATATTACCTATTAAAATTATACATTTTAATGTAGAAGCCATGCAAACTGACCAAGAAATGTTTATTATCCCCCATTTTTAAACTCAGTGGCGATTGGCAATATTAAGCAGGACGTATCATAAATAATCCGATCAATGTTATCCATAGGGGTACATTGTGCCTTCATAACCAGCCATATCACATTCACCCAAATCAACAACTATCATTTATAAAAACTTCAATTAGAACTATGTGCGGTGCCAGCAGAAATAAAACATGCAAAGGACCTTGTTAACTATATCCAAAATTTACTTAAGAAGAGACTATATGAGCCGCGGTGGCGCAGTGGTTAGAGTGTAGTACTGCAGACTACTTCTGCTGACTGCCGGCTGCCTGAAATTTGGCAATTCAAATCTCACCAGGCTCAAGATTGATTCTTCCATCCTTCTGAGGTGGGTAAAATGAGGATCCAGATTGTTGGGGGCAATATGCTGACTCTGTAAACCGCTTAGAGTTGGCTGCAAAGCACTGTAAAGCAGTATATAAGTCTAAGTGCTATTGTTATTGCTATAGATGATTTGACTTGAGGTTTGAATGGGGTTCTGTACAGTACACGACAACCAATTTCCTTATGTTATTTATGTATGTAGACTTTTGCCTACCTTTGCTGTCCAGCGAGAAAAAGTTCAAAAAGCACTGGCTGCTATCTAATGGGTAGTAGAAGAGGTCAAAGTTGCAGTTGCTGTCAATGCGAAGAGCAAGTTGAAATTCTGTTTTCCCATCACTGTGAAGTACCACATTAGGGGATCCCACTCTCCATGTTACATCAAACCTTTAATTAAAGAAATGTGACATGAGCAAAAGCTAATGTTGCTTTTCACAATTTTGTTATCTTCTAGAATGTTGAGAACAATTTCTCACTTTCAAATGAGAAAAAGTGCACTTATTTTCTTATTAAAATTCTCAAATTACCAAAGAGCCTTGGTAGTACAGTGGTTTAAAGCACCCTGTTATTAATACCAGCTGCCTGCAATTATTGCAGGTTCGAATCTCACCAGGCTCAAGGTTGACTCAGCCTTCCATCCTTTCTAAGGTAGGTAAATTGAGGACCCAGTTTGTGGGGGCAATAAGCTGACTTTGTATAAATATACAAAAGTATGAAGGCTATTGCTTAGCGCATTGTAAGCCACCCTGAGTCTCCGGAGAAGGGTGGCATATAAATCAATTTTTTTAAAAAAAATTTGTTTACTGTAGAAAGGCTGGGATTATATAGAAAAATTAGACTAGACTAGACTAGACTAGACTAGACTAGACTTGACTTGACTTGACTTGACTTGACTTGACTTGACTAGAACAGAACAGAGTAGAATAGAATAACAGAGTTGGAAGTGACCTTGGAGGTCTTCTAGTCCAACCCCCTGCTTAGGCAGGAAACTGTATACCATTTCAGACAAATGATTGTCCAATCTCTTCTTAAAAACTTCCAGTATTGGAGCATTCACAACTTCTGGAGGCAAGTTGTTCCACTGATTAATTGTTCTAACTGGTTCTATATGACATATGGAAACCAGTTTGGTCTATTGATTAAGGAACCCGTTTGGAAACCTGGAGATCAGGAGTTCAAATCCTGCCTTAGCCATGAAAAACTCTCTGGCTTTGGACCAATTGTTCCCTTTTAGCCCAATCCACCTCAAAGGATTGCTGAAATAAGCCAATGGCAATCTACAGATAGTCCTCAGGTTACAACAGCAATTGGGACCAAAAACTCTGTTCTTAAGCAAAGTGGTCATAAAGTGCAACATCATGTGACTGTGCCACTTAGACATGGTTGATATTAAACAAGGAACACATGGGTCATTAAACAAGGAACTCAAGTGATCATGATTTCTGGCTTCCCCATTGCCTGTGGGAACCTGGCAAGAAACATCAGAAATATGGCTGCAGGGAAACTACAATGTCCAGAACTCTGAGGAACTATCGTAAGTCCCCTTGTTCAGCACCATTATAAATCTGAATAGTCTCTGAACAATTGGTTGTAACTTGAAGATTACCTCTACCTCTGTGCTGCTTCCCAGAAAATTATACCATCTGAATGTGTCTGAAAGTCCTGTGTACCTGAAAGGAGGGTATATTGGTACTGGAATAAGCTCCTAAGGTAATTTGGTCATAGCCTGCTCTGTGCATGCTATGTATTTCTCTGCCACAGAACAGTTACAAAGAATTACAAGTTATTTAAGTCTTGCATAGTCCCCTGTTATTTTGAAAAGGGGGGAAATAGCTATGTTGATAGGAATTGATACAGAGTGCCCTTCTGATGCAGAGGAAGTCCACAGGGCTGTTCAAAATCTTCTTAATACATTTTAATCCAGACAGAGACCTATAAGAAGCACCGTCCTTTATTGCAAACAACAGCTGAGTGGTAATGTTGCCACAAGAATATTGAATAGAGTCCTGATTTTAGTCTTCAGGAAACCTGTCCCAGATTGTGCCGCTATAGTTGTGTTTTCCTTTATGAGCTACACATGGAGTTTCATTCAATGGTGTCTACTGGCAGATTCAAATGTGAGCTTCTTAACTCCCAACTAAATCTAACATTCGGTTGTAATAAAGTATAATAAAAACAATCGTGCTCATTACTCTTAGTTTTGCAAATACACTCTAAAGTCTTTTCATCCCTACATTTAGTTTATTTATTTTGTCTCTCAGTGAGTCTTGTAAATATGCATTAAAAGTTAGGAGAGAAAGTGAGGAAGTATAATAGCCTATCCAAATATAAAAGTGAGATTGGATTGGATTGGATGATGTCAACTTTGCTAAAAGATCAGACACATGGGTCTTGTGATCAAATGCTGGGGAATAGGTAGCCTACTATTAGCTACACTACCACCAACTGGCTCTTTTACAGATAGAGTGTTGAAATAGATGTGTCTCGTGTCTGCGTCATCCTACAGGGCATCATTCTTCCAATGTGTCTTATTATGGACACTGTTATTTTAATGCTACTTACGCTTCTTGAACCGTATAGGATGGAGTCCAGACTGAATTCCAAGGCACAGTGACAGTGCTGAAGGGGAATTCCTCCTCATCCCAAGCCAGTCTTTCATTATACCATGACTGAGAGATTCATTAAGAGAAAATATTAGTCTTCATTCTCACATTTCCCATTCTCAGCACTGATGGTGTTAAAATTTAAGCCACCCTTTCCCAGCTTGGCCATCCTGCAGACATTAGGGAAAATGACTTTATGGGCATTATGCTGAAGGCCCATGATTAGGATTAAAGGTTGAAGGTGTGAATGGGGATCAATTTGTATGAGCAACGAAAGCTCCCTTTTGAGTTAGCAATGTATGCTGGATAAACAATCACGGACAATCTTTTCATGGGTGTTAGGATGAAGTTAGTGTTAAGAGAAGGAAAAGATGAGCAGAAGTCTAAATGCATGATAGATATTGCCTGAGAATTTTAGGCAAGCTCAGTTGCCATAGTTACTTCTCCCATTTCCCATGATCAGTGATTTGTGGGCCTAAGATTTTTCCGTAATGAGTTTTCTGCCCATTTTCTCTGCCCAAAGTACAGCTCCCAGAATACCCCAAGGGAAAATAAATTATGATTGAGCCAATATGTTTGCAATATACTCTGAAAGAGAAGAAAAGTCCACAGTGTTTTTAATGCACGAGCTGTTTGAGGATCAGATTTTAAGAAAGTTAACTATCTGATGGTTAGAAAGGAATGAATTCACCTAGAAATGGATACTGGAAAAAAACTGCATGGGATGCATCAAAATAAATAACCAAACAAACAAACATTTTATTCACAATTTCTAGGCTACACTTTCCAGGCTACACAAATCAGAATGTAGTCACTTTTCAAATTATGCATTTTTCCGAATGTGGTGTAATTTTGGACTAAAAACTTTATACTGCAGGAAAATGTGCTTTTGGCACTTATTATTAGATACATATAAAATTTATCGCAAATGGTTTGTACAGCTTCATCTACTCTTTTCTTTATATCTTACCTTCCATTGCAATTTGCACATATTTACCAGGATGCAAGAAGAGAGAAATAGGATTAGAACAGGGGTGTCAAATTCAAGGCCCAGGGGCCAGATCCGGCCCCGGAGGGTACTTAGATCTGGCCCGTGGGGCTACCCTGGAAACAGCGAAGGACTGTCCCTCAGTGCTTCTGCCAGTGAAAATGGGCTCCCGAGTTCCATTTTTGGCTGCAATGGCCTCCTGCAACTCTTTGCCAGTGAAAACGGAACTCGGGAGCCTGTTTTCGCTGGCAGAGCGCTCAGGGCTACCACAGGCGCCCCTGACATAAGTGATGTCAAGCTGGCCACGCCCATCTTGGCCACGTCCACCCCAGTTCCCCGAGGTCAAACACAACCCTGATGTGGTCCTCAATGAAATTGAGTTTGACACCCCTGGATTAGAATGTTCTTATCTTTTGTTCACAGCACACATGTATAACACTTTCAAGTTCAGGGTTGCCTGTCGGTTACGAGTGCTATGCCAAGGACTAGACCAGAGGTGGGTTTCAGCAGGTTCTGACCAGTTCTGGAGAACCAGTAGTGGAAATTTTGAGTAGTTCGGAGAACCGGTAGTGAAAATTCTGACTGGCCCAGCCCCCATCTATTCTCTGCCTCCCAAGTCCCAGCTGATTGGGAGGAAATGGGGATTTTGCAGTAACCTTTCCTTGGATTGGGGAGGGAATGGAAATTTTACAGTATCCTTCCCCTGCCACGCCCACCAAGCCACGCCAATCAAACCATGCCACGTCCACAGAACCGGTAGTAAAAAAATTTGAAACCCACCCCTGGACTAGACACAAAAAATGATTCCAAAATAAAAAAGTGGGTGGAGTCAGGACAAAAAAAATGTTTCCCTTTGTATCCACTCCTCATTTAGAAACTACCTTGATAAGCAACCATTTGCAAATACAACAATAATAATTTAAAAATAGATTTTGTGACCTATGTATGAACTCATGATCAAATTTTGTCAATTTTTTTATCAGGGCAAGCTGGTCTACCCAAATATGGGATGGAGCATACTGCTTTCGCCTTTCAGCCCCAATCCAGAAGCCTTCGCATGCGGAAGCAGTATGCTCCATATTTGGGTAGACCAGGTTGCTCTGATAAAAAACACTTAAACTCTCCCCTGGTATAGCTGACAGAGGTAGGAGAGCCCGTGGCTTAGAGGTTAATATATCTACTTAATATGTAAGCAGCCTGGGTTCAAATCCCAGAAGGGCATGGCTAGTTGATGAGAGCTGAATAGCTTGAAATAGGTCTATACTAGTCTCCCTTTATTTCTTTGTCAGTAAATATAAATTTAACACAATCAAATTTTGTGTGTCTGACAACAATGCAAGCTGTAGTAAAGGCAACACTGGCATAACTGTACCAGAAAACTGTATCTGAACGAGACAGCAGCAATCAGGGATCCCTTTCCCTCTCAGTCATCAGTTCAATTAATGACCATTTCACTTAATGAACTAATTGTGAGAATAAAACAGTTGCTAAATGAGGAGAGGGTGTAATCTAAATGTACTTGCCATGCAATGAATATAGTTTATCATGCATGGTGTAATTTTCCTCTTTCTGTCATGTTAAAATTAACAATTTGACACCAACGTTTTATGGTTTTAAACAAAATTTGGATTTTCATGCTGCACACACTGCTTTACACCTTCCTTGTCTCTCTTCCCAATTACTGCATTTAAAAAAAAAGCATTACCTGATTTAGGACCAGAACAGATGTGAGGGTGTATTTCAAGATGTCCTAGTGGAAGAACAATTCATGGTCATTTTCCTTTCGTTTGTTTATACAAACACATTGAATTTTCTTTTGGAAAACCCATAATAAAATGCAAAATGGAATTGAATGGAACGGAACAAAATGGAAAGGAATAATTTTCAAATACTAAGGTTCCAAAAAGAAAAGAAAAAGCTATTATTTTAAAGATTGGCCAAGGTACTGTGTTGTTCAGATATGATTTTTATTCTACAGGCAGAATGTCTTATTTATTGACAATTTTTGTAACACAGAGTTCATTGCCTGTCTAGCTGTTTTCTTCCCTTAGCACTTGCTCAAAGCAAGAAAAGCCACTTTCCTTTGAATTCTATGGAATTACTGGAATTATTAGATTCTGCAGCTCGTACATGTGTCCAAGATGTTCCCTTACATTTCTTCCGAATTTATTCCTTGCCACCAATTCTCTCAGGTCATCTCTCACTATGAAAACAATATTGCGAAATATAGGGAATGCAGGAAGGGAAATGGTATTAAATTCTCTCTTTGTAGAGTCAGATGAAGGGCTCTCTGTGACTTCACAGCTGAGGAGGCAGAGAAACTCCAGGGAACTGGGTACAAAGTGCAAACTCCAGACCTACCAGCCAGCTTGAAGAGAGTAAAGCCTTCCATTAATGATTTATTTATGCTCTTTGCAAGTTATAATATTGACATCACCAAGTTGATTGTGCTAGGAATCTCAGCATAGATCAATAAAAGTATTACATGTTTGAGACTTATGAAATCAATGAACTGACACTCTCTCATAATGTTTTAGCTGTTACCGCTTCTCCCTCTGTCTCTCAGAGAGAGAGAGAGAGAGAGAGAGAGAGAGAGAGAGAGACAGACAGACAGACCCAGACACACATACAGACACACACACACAACAAAAAAACTCTTTAATTCCCCATTAGAACTAGGAGCAATTTAAACTCATAATAAGCCCTATTTTCTTTTGGAGCAGAGTGCTTAATTAATGACAATTTACGAATATTTAAATGTTACCATACATACCACATCTAGCACATTAGACATAATCACTGTGATATTCACTAGAAGGGGGCCATTTCCAGTTCTGTGGGTCTGATATACAGCATTTGTACCAAATAGTGATTTAAATAGTTTTTCTTCCAAAGAGGCAGAGGAATCTTGCCAGGTTATCTGAAGTGAGGTTGCTAGAAGCAAAGCACAAAGTTCCCATTTTAGATCAAAGGCTCTCACAGTATGCTGCAGTTCAAATCAACACCCACATTTGTGTTGAAACAGAAAGATGTTCATGGTTAGTTCTCGTTAAATCCTGTCTCTAAACCAAGTATGGTAGAGGATGGTGGTCACCTTAGTACCTAAGTAAAATTCAAGAGCCAGTTTGGTCTAGTGGTTAATGTATCAGGCTAGAACAAAAGAGAATATGAATTCTATTCCTGCCTCAGGCATGACAATCATCTAGATCAGGGGTCCCCAATCTCCAGGCCACGGACCGATCCCAGCCCAGGCCTGTTAGGAATCGGGCCACACAGTGGAGGTGAGCAGGGGGCGAATGAGTGAAATCGAAACTATCCCCCCCCATGGAAAAATGGTCTTCTATGAAACTGATCCCATGTGCCAAAAAGATTGGGGACAGCTGATTTAGGTAACATTGGTCCAGTCACTCTCTCTCTCTCTCAGTCCAACTACCATGCAGTGATGTTGCTGTGGAGAAAATAGGAGGAAAGAGGAGCATTAAGTATGACACTCACCTTGAGTTAATTATAAAATAATAAAAGGAACAATCATGAAATCGTGAAATCAATCAATCAATCAATAATCATCCTGGTCAGCTGCTACAGAGGAAGGTAGGGCATGTGAGTTCTTTATCTCTACCTTGATTATCAGAACCATTACTGACATCAAATGAACTCTGTTTAGGATCCAGTAGGGGTTTCATCCTCATCAGAGATGTTCTCCCCCACCCATCTTGACCTCAATAACTCTTCATCAAGAGAAAGAATAAATGCTGATTCCAATTTGTCAAACTACAAGTAATTGTAAACTTTGGGGTTTCTGTAGAATCTCCTCCACATTTTCTTTTACTCACATGTAAGGAAAGCCATTCTCTAGGTCCAAATGAGGTCATTTTTATTGGCTATTTCCAAGGCTAAATTTTGCACATGCCTATAAATTACATCAATGGACAAGAAATCAGAAACTTATTACTCTGAACATATTTTCAAAAAAAGGAAAGATGTACCCTACCTAGTAATATAAGATAAGTCATGTTGATTCTTGCGCTCTTCATTTCTTTTTTGCCAGGAAAACAGATCTTGATGTAAAATTGTTACTGATTTCATTCAGGATTATGAGAATTGTAGTCCAGTACACCTTGAAAGCACCAGGTTAGGAATGGATGTTGTAAAATTAATATGAATTCATAGATATTTCAGGAAATTTGGATTATCCTTCTCTATGGCATTCCTAGCATGTAAAGGTATGTTATACATAATAAGCATCATAATAATATGATTATAATACACATATTATACCTGTATATGCAATTTGCCTAAGATAGACTTGCAAATTGTTTTTTACTAATGGTAGAAAGTAAGTATATTGCCAAATGTCCTAGAAACATGGAGATTCACAGTTTAGTATTATAATTTATTCTGTTCTTTTTCTTAAGGCAATGATAATCTAATAATTTCCTTTCTATTAAAAAGTATATTCAAAAACATTTCATACTACATTTTAAATCTTAAATTAATAATACAAAATAGTATCTGAAGAAGAATGAAATTCTTAAAAAGTATCCAGTGAGTCATCAGGAATGCTTGTAAGAAAAAATTATTTAGCAGACAAAGAAAGCACCCAGTAATTGGCTATAAAAGTCTATGAAGAGAGTTAAAGGGAAAAAAGGAAAGAAAACATGTAAAAAACATAGATGTTGTATCGATATATTGGAAAATACAGCAAGCAATCATAGAATTTTCTCTCCTTTATAAAATAAAACCTGAGATACAAACAATCTCATAAGAATATAATGTAATCAAATGCTCAATATGTTCCATGCCTTTCTACCCATAGCAAAGGGTGCTTCCTAAGTATGTGCAAAACATTTCAAATTTGAACCATTTTACATAAAAGTACCTGGGTATTTTTAAATCTATTTTCACATTGCAAAGTTCACTCCCCACGCCACTCTCTATACATATTTGTTATTTATAGCTGTTTTTTAAGTTATTAACTTCTCATGGACGATCCTTGGGCCCAGTACAACTTTCTGTCATCTGGACAGGCTACCAATCAATCAGAATAGAGCTAGAAGGGACCTTGGAGGTCTTCTCCCTGCTCAAGTAGGAGAACCTACACTCCAACTTCTGAAGGCAAGCTGTCCCACCGATTAATTATTCTCACTGTTAGGATGTTTCTCCTTAATTCCAGACCACTGCACAGCCTTTATGCTCAATTTTTTTATAATCATAGGCATATAGTCCAACAAAAGCTGTTGCATTCTGTACATGTGGAATTTCACAGGGAGGAGCCACCAAGGATAACTTGAAATCTCTATTGACTGACCAACCATACCTGGAAAAGATGCCACTATTCAGTGTGGACAGATGGACAGATAACAGTTGAATGAGGAGACATTGAGAGAATTATCTATATACCGGTAGTTTGGTAGGAGTGCCCTTTCAAGGGTGGATTCTAAAATCTGTCCAATACACTGGTTGGTTTTTATACCAACAGCTGCCATATCAGCTATTTCTTTTGAAAAAGACAATGGATGAATCCATGTTTGTTTACCGTACACGCAGCCCTCCCATGATTTGAATTCTCAGCAACACTAACCAAATAAGCCTCAGGTTATTGTTTTTTAAATGATGTCTTGTATTTTATTCTCTACTATTGCTCTTTCTTCATATATATAGGCTTCATAAGCAATTCTTTAATTAAAATCGTCACAGCAGAAGGATACTAGTAACTGAACCACCAAAATACTTAATCGGTTTGCTTCTCTTCTTTTATATACAATATTTGTAATCATTTTTCAAAAAGTCAAAGTGGTTCAAAATCAAACAAATCTAGCACTCCTAGATATTAATAATAGCAACAAAAACAACAGCAGCATCTTAACACAGGATGAAGACTCTGAACTAGCAAACACTTGCCAAGAAAATAATTTCCATTTAAAAAGGCTGTTGAGATCTGTTCTTCTGCTTAATCACAGGATTGTTCTTTTAAACAGAAGACTACATTGTTTGCATTTACTATGCTAAGTTATATTTGTATCTGCAGGTTTATTTCCAAAAAGTTCAAGGAAGTAAAGATACTTTTCATGCACCCACTTTCACAACAACCCTTTCATTTTGTATAATCTGAGATGAATGGTCCTAAAATCGTCAAATGAATAATATGGATAAAGGCAGAATTGAAACTCAATATTTCCTATTCTGGTCTGATATTCTAGAAACTATGGGGATGAGGTGGCTCAGTGGCTAAGACCCTGAGCTTGTCGATCGAAAGGTTGGCAGTTCAGCAGTTCAAATCCTTAGTGCTGCGTAATAGGGTGAGCTCCTGTTACTTATCCCAGCTTCTGCCAATCTAGCGGTTCAAAAGCACATAAAAAATGCAAGTAGAAAAATATGGACCACCTTTGGTGGGAAGGTAACTGTGTTCCTTTGGCATTTAGTCATGCCGGCCACATGACGACGGAGACGTCTTCGGACAGCGCTGGCTCTTCGGCTTTGAAATGGAGATGAGCATCACCCCCTAGAGTCGGGAACAACTACCTTTACCTTTTATTCTAGAAACTATAATATAGTGGCTTTGCACATAGCCCAGACCATCTCTGCCTTGACTTGTGATGTTCAAACTCAAGCATAGGGAGTGCGTTTGGCGAAGAGATTAATACAGGCCAGGCACTAACAAGTGAGTAACACTCAGAATACTGAATACAACTCAAAGATGTATTGAATACTATGTCTCATGTCACAAGGAAATAATTGGCAGGATAATTCTGCTGCTTTCTTTGTTGTACAAGGTCAATGATACTATGCAATCTAAATGGAACAAATTTCAGTGCAAACTGGCTTACTGTTATTTAGGTCTGGGCACTTGAAAACAAAGAATGCTTCCAAATAACCTATGATGCTATTATAGTTCTCATTATCCAAGACCTCATCCGATGCTTTTCTAATTATTTAGTGGAGAGACAAAGCAGAGTTCATGTATTTATATGAAATCATCACCTGCAAGCAGGAAAGCATCTAAATAGTTAGTCTTCTCCAAATAAGTCCTTCTGGTTTTCCGTGTGTTAATACTATCAGTTGATATATCTGTTTGTGGCCTGCTTTCTTATTAAAACATGATAAAAGTTTACAGAAGTTTACTTGGATTGCTATATTATATTTTACAGAAATATGGTGGCGTTCTTGCTAGTTGGGCACATTTTCATGGTAACATGATATATTTAAAAATATTTTAATTTTAAAATTATTTTAAAAGTAAAATACAAATAATTTCATAATCACTTGCTTTTCAGATTGGGAAGGATGTAAAGCAAATGTTTTTAGTATTTAGGGATGCAATCTTTGAAAACCCAGCCCAAATAATATTTCACTGCATAATTATTGCTGGAATTATAGCCATTCTCTGTAGGACTTCTATTTCTCCTGCGGTCATTACTACTTAGAGATAATTTAGTTCTCTGCATCCATCATGAACAAATGGAATGAAGATCAAAGGCGGAAGCAAGAGTTCATCCATTTGCAGGACTGGCAATTATATTTATGTTCCTAAACACTAAGGTGATCTTCCTGAATGCAACCCCTTGTATGCTTGATAGCAACCTTTCTTTATGGAATATGAAATAGACTGCATTGATGAAATAAATAATTGTTTTATTGCAAGGACGGGCATTCTACAAATATAGGTACATAAAGAAACTACTAATACTTATTTTCTTTTTGTCAAAAGAAATTTGTTGACCAGAAACTCAACCCCCAGTCCTTTTACAAATACTTTTTGCTGGAATTGATTAGCTGGACAGACAGGAGGACAATCTGTGCAGGAAGAGCAGAAAGTTCCCTCAATGGTTCCATTTTCTGACTAATCAAGATCTAAACTTCATTGAGCCACCAGAGATCTTGAAATTTAGACTTGAAATTTAGTGGAGGTTGGGATCTGATAAAGACTCAGAACAGTCAACATAAATCCATTCAAGGTCACTAGTTCTTTAGAATCAACCATTAGCATTGTGTTAATTTCCTCTTTTTTCCCCTCTTACCTCAATTATTCTTAGCCCAATCTTGAATAACGTTATTACCACCACAAAAAAAACAGACTCCTGTTGTTATACAGATGTCTTGGCAGCAACAGACCCAAACTGGATCCTTGACTCACAAACAAGCAATTACAAATTGCTCCATTACCACCCCAGGATATGCCCAAAGTACTCCTTGGAATAATTACCCCCACTTTGACAATCACTGCCTTACCTCCTGCCTTTCTCTTATTACTTTATTGCTTTTTTGTTTGTGTGTTTTCTATGGCATTTCCTGCCCCCAAATGAAGCAGTATGATGGGAATGATCTGAACATTAGCCCTCAGTGCAAAGCTAAGCGGAGAGCAATGCAGTAACCTTGTTTATTATAGGCAGGCCTATTTCATAAGTTTGGCTTCGTTTTAGAGAGTTCAGCTTCTTTTAAAAAAATTACTGGAGGAAGAAGATGATTTTGGATAGCCAGATATTCTCTGTTTAAAGGTTCCCTTTTCCAGGATAGTATTAAAGACAGTCATACTCCCACGTTTCTTTTGGGGAGCCCATTCTACACAAATGTTATATTGAGTATTCCAAATGTGCTTTTTCAAGAGGCAAGTGGATTTCTTTGTTTTTCTTAGAAGATGTTTTCTAAGAAAAAAAAACCAAGAAAGTTCCAGTTGCCTCTTGAAAAAACAGCTTTGGGACAACCATGAGCTGGATGGCTGAGAATCTCCATAGACAGTTATATGAAACCCGTTCCAGTCGGGTTTCAGGCCTGGTCACAGCATGGAAACGGCATTGGTCGCGTTGGTTGATGATCTCTGGAGGGCCCGGGACAGAGGTTGTTCCTCTGTTCTGGTCCTATTAGATCTCTCAGCAGCTTTTGATACCATCGACCATGGTATCATGCTGCACCGGTTGGAAGAGTTGGGGATGGGGGGCACCGTTTTACGATGGTTCTCCTCCTTTCTCTCCGACCGGTCGCAGTTTGTGTTGACAGGGGGGCAGAGGTCGACCTCGAGGCCTCTCATTTGTGGAGTGCCACAAGGGTCGGTCCTCTCGCCCCTTCTGTTCAACATTTATGTGAAGCCGCTGGGTGAGATCATCCGTGGTTTTGGGGTGAGATATCATCAGTACGCTGACGACACCCAGCTGTACATCTCCACCCCAGACCACCCCAACGATGCCCTTGAAGTGATGTCCCAGTGCCTGGAAGCTGTACGGATCTGGATGGGGAGGAACAAGCTCAAGCTCAACCCCTCCAAGACTGAGTGGCTGTGGTTCCCGGTTTCCCGATATAGCCAGCTGACGCCATCGCTGACTATCGGGGGCGAGTCTTTGGCCCCCGTGGAGAGGGCGCGCAATCTGGGAGTCCTCCTGGATACGCAGCTGTCCTTAGAGGAACATCTGACAGCTGTGGCCAGGGGGACCTTTTATCAGGTACGCCTGATTCGCCAGTTGCGCCCCTTTCTTGATCGGGATTCCGTGTGCACGGTCACTCACGCCCTCGTCACCTCTCGCCTGGACTACTGTAATGCTCTCTACATGGGGCTCCCCCTGAAGAGCACCCGGAGGCTCCAACTGGTCCAGAATGCGGCCGCGCGGGTAATTACGGGGGCTACATGGCGCTCCCACATAACACCGCTCCTGCGCGAGCTGCACTGGCTCCCAGTGGTCTTCCGGGTGCGCTTCAAGGTGTTGGTTACCACCTTTAAAGCGCTCCATGGCATAGGGCCCAGTTATCTACGAGACCGCCTTCTGCCACTGACAACCTCCCATCGACCCGTGCGCTCCTACAGAGAGGGTCTCCTCGGGGTGCCATCAGCCAAGCAATGTAGGCTGGTGACCCCCAGGGGGAGGGCCTTCTCTGTGGGAGCTCCTACCCTCTGGAATCAGCTTCCCCCTGAGTTAAGAAAAATCCATGACCTCTGTGCCTTCCGCCGGGCCCTTAAAACATTTTTCTTCCAACAAGCCGGGCTGGCCTAAGCGAAGCCTTTTAAATGATTTTAAAGTGGGGTGTTTTTAAATTTCTGGGCCAAATTTAGATATTCTTTTTAATTGGTTTTTAATTGTTTATATTATGTGTTTCTTACTTGGCTGTACACCGCCCTGAGTCCCCAGGGAGAAGGGCGGTATAGAAATCTAAAAATAAATAAATAAAAATAAAAATTGAATAAGGAACTAATATCACTGTCTGTCTGCCCGACTCTTTCTCTCTCTCTCACCTCATCTATCATCCATCTATCTAATCTTATTTCTTTAGCATTCCTTTCTAATCCAGCTTTCTACTCTGGCAAGTTCTCAAGATAGCTATTCAGATCAGGATATGATGACTCATTCAGAAGGGGCTTTTTCTGCAGAATATCTCCAATAGCTGGATAGTCCTAATTGTAAAAGTATAAAAATTTTAATGCTTGGGGAATTATCAATCTACATCAAACTCTTCAGCTCAATGACTACCTCGGGAAGTGTCAGATGATTCATCGACTCCCAAACATTAATTATATGAAGATAAATACTACAGTACTTTATCTAGGAGTATGATGAATAATGACAATAACAACAAGCAACAATAATGAAAAGTCCTATTGATCCTTGGGAGGGTTTCAATTTTCACCACTTTAAGGAACCCTGATCTATATCACTTTGGCAACTTACATCAAAACCTGATCATATGATTTTTATTAATCTTCCAGCCCAAAATTTAGATCTAAAATATACTTAGTATTTTTAAAATTGTGTTTTAAAATTGCTTTTATTAGACAACACTGCCACCATCTCAATGGGAGACAAAGTTGTTCTTTGTCTCCCATTGACAAAGCATCAAGAAATGCTTTAAAACTTATACAGGATCATAGCATAAGAATAAACTAGTATATTCATCGTAAGCCTAAAACGGAGTGATTGCTACCATATTGTCTTCCAATCTACGTCCAGTCTAAAACATAAAATTAGAATGAGTTAGTATAAAGCCAAGGGCTCTAGGCAAAAGCAGATAAAATTTGTCCAATGTGTCCTTTTTTAAACACATTGACATTGCGATTCTATTATACAGAATCCTAAAAAAATGATAATTCAGAACTAAACATAAAACTTACATACCTTTAGAGTGGAACATTTTGATCACCTGGAACCAAAATTATGAATAACCAAAATAAAGCTTTTACAATATAAAGTTTGTTTTACATTGTTGGGAGACAGATAATTTGATGGCTGTAGATTTTTTAACTGATTGATTGATTGATTGACCGAAGTTCTCACAATCAACTTTGGCTGCAGCAGATGTCTAAAACAAATGGAGGACAAACTCCGCCCCCCAGGTCTTCACACTTGCTCTAATGTGTCAAATTCACCACATCACGTTGCCATCACCTGACATTTTGTGATGTTTTTCCCCTTTGTGGAGCTAGGGTGGGTGTGGCCTGTATGTGATGGGCCACCAGTTGGCCGCCAGTTTGACACCCCTGCTCTAAACAGTTCTGAGCAAAGTCCCAGTACAGAAAGCAGTGGAGAAAGACCTTTTTGTGAATGCCTCAGAAAACAAAAATGATTTTCCTACAATTTAGAATGAACGATATAGCAGAAAGCAGCAGATGGGCCAGTGATCCTCATTTAATCCCAGTGCTTTGCTCTGTGTTCAAGGGAAAAGTACGCATATTAAACTTCAAGGCATCAGGGGGAAGGCATAGTAATTTGGCAGTGAGCCTGTGCAGCTTGATTTTCCACCACCTGTAATTGGATATTAAGCAATGGAGAGAGCATTGATGACCGGGTTGGTGAGCTGCATTTCAATGCTGTTGTTTTGTGATGGCGTGGCATCCATTGTCCCTATTTCTCCCCAGATTAGCTGAAACTGTTTATCCTAAGAAGCAGCTGAACTCTGGGAAACATATTCATTTTCCTTAGAGGATGAAAATATGGGAAGCGCTTATGGTGGTTAATGTATTTCTAGAGTCACATATTACAATTTCTCAGTACTTAATGGTGTCTTAGGTTCAGAAAACTAATCATTCCTGGATTTGAATGAATAGTTTTAAAGTAATTCTGTTTTCTGGTCTAGATAGAGGGTCCAGGTTCTGTGTGATGGTAGGAGCTCAGTAAAGTGAGGCTTAGAAATGAAACTTCTTATATATAAAATATTAAAGATTTTGGTTTGTTCTTCATCTTAAGAATTTCATATATGAATAAATATTCATACATTCGTAACACCCTGTTATGGGTGTTTCCTTCTTCTTTTAGCCCCCTTTTTTATTGTATTTGCAAAGGGACATTACACTCAATTCACACCTTTACATTTTTTACTTGCTGGTAACAACCAACAGAACAGGATGTCAGAAGATAAATGTAATATATACTGTCTGTTTGGGCTACAAAAATCTGGATGACTGTTAGTGATTCAAAATCCAGCCAACACAGTTCTGGGCTGCATAAACAGAGGGGTAGAATCAAGATCATGTGAAGTGTTAATACCACTTTATAATGCCTTGGTAAGGCCACACTTGGAATATTGCATTCAGCTTTGGTCGCCATGATGTAAAAAAGATGTTGAGACTCTAGAAAGAGTGCAGAGAAGAGCAACAAGGATGATTAGGGGACTGGAGGCTAAAACATATGAAGAACGGTTGCAGGAACTAGGTATGTCTAGTTTAATGAAGAGAAGGACTAGGGGAGACATGATAGCAGTGTTCCAATATCTCAGGGGTTGCCACAAAGAAGAGGGAGTCAAACTATTCTTCAAAGCACCTGAGGGTAGAACAAGAAGCAATGGGTGGAAACTAATCAAGGAGAGAAGCAATTTAGAACTAAGGAGAAATTTCCTGATAGTTAGAACAATTAATATGTGGAACAATTTGCCTCCAGAAGTTGTGAATGCCCCAACACTGGAAATTTTTAAGAAGATGTTGGATAACCATTTGTCTGAAGTGGTGTAGGGTTTCCTGCCTGGGCAGGGGGTTGGACTAGAAGACCTCCAAGGTCCCTTCCAACTCTGTTATTCTATTCTATTCTATTCTATTCTATTCTATTCTATTCTATTCTA
>WNWU01000040.1:5153419-5285500 GCA_012654045.1 Ptyas mucosa | reverse complement strand
TATTCTATTCTATTCTATTCTATTCTATTCTATTCTATTCTATTCTATTCTAAAATTATTAGAACTCTTTAATGCCAACCTTTTCTCTGCCTAGATATGGTTGCCCTACAAATGATAGATGACAACTTCATTTAGGGCTGAGAGCCATTTTTTTTTACCTCGGCCAAGACTTTAAAATCTTTTTTCCAACTTGGGCATGAAGACAGTTCCAGGAGAAAATCTAAACAACCGATCCAGGCAGGCTCTGGTATATGGAAACAGATGGGCCTTTTTCAAGAGAGGGCAAAACTTGACTTCTAGTGAGGATTCACGGTGAACTAGATGTCTCTGAAGGAGTGGGGATGGCATTATAGTCATATTGACAGCCAGATGGTGACTTCCGGTCATTAAAAATCTCTCCAGAAAAAGAGAAAGATTTCAAAATCACCCACAAGTACTCTGGGCATCTGTTTCTTGTGAATCAACAATTTTGCGATTGGCTTGTGAGGTGAGCAGCTGGAAATCGAGAAAGTCCAACTAAGCTCATAGCCACAATGTAGCCTGTATGGACATAAAGTCTGAAGAATCTCATTTCTTAATCATTTTTGGAAATTGTTCCTTCATTGCTTTTTAGTTAAGAATCTTTGTATGGCTGGTTTTAGAGCACCCAGCGTTTTCCTTCAATCCTTAGTGAAAGGAGTTTTAAATACAAGTTTAAATATTTATATAAAGACGTTCCTTTTGGAATAAACAGCAAAAGCATGATTAAAAATGTTGATTTTGGAAAGTTACAAATGGACTAAGGATATTTGAAATAAGATTTTAAAATTAATTGAAATAATCCTTCCTATGGGAAAATGTTGTTTTCAATTCTTTTTTTTTAGAAAAACGAAGACTTTGAAGGATGGATATTAGATGGAATCAGAAGAAATTAAGATTATAATTAAAAATAAAAAAACACTTAAATATGACCTACTAATATAGAATAAAGCAAAAAAATGTAACATTTGAGGTACTGAAGAATATTTGTGAACAATGGAGGCAGAAGTGCCATTATAGATAGACTTTGTTTTTAAAAAATGTTATGGAAGAGGAATACATTGGCATAAAAGCCTGGCTAGATGGCTCAGTGGCTAAGACGCTGAGCTTGTTGATCAGAAAGGTCAGCAGTTTGGCGGTTCAAATCCCTAATACAGGTCTCCTGCATGAACAAGGGGTTGGACTAGATGACTTCCAAGGTCCCTTCCAACTCTGTTACTGTTACCTGCTTTATCCAATAAGACTGAGTCTGCTCTGAATCTGGATTTCAAAATGACAGGCTACAAGAATGACTACTGTATTTTAGAATTGGTTTGTTCTAGACTGCGGTATGTCTCTCAGGTCGATGTTGTGCTCAGAAAATTATCTTTAAACTCAGATGCTGTCACACTCACCAAATTTCTTCATTCTTTTTCTCTTTGCATAGGAGCATCTGCTGTAGGAGCATATTCACATTCTGTTATTACAACAAGTATGCTAAATTTATTGAAATTTCAGGATGCTTACCTTTAGGATCATTTATCTTTACCCCTTATTTGTCACTGAGGCATATTTCATTCTTCTTTCAAATTTATGGTTCCTTAGAAAAAGTACTTTCTCCTCTATCAGCACCTATTCATATGGGTTTGCATTTGCTTGTATGGACAGCGTGAAGAAAAATAGAGCTGCTTCTCTCCTCTTCATCACCAAAGGCTAGTTCTAACTTCATGATTTTCCATTGCCTTCCTCTATGATTTTTTAAAAAAATTCTCACCCTAGCTTGCAACCCAGCATAGTCTCCTGTTCAACTATTAGGCACATTGATCTCTGTTCAACTTTTCAACATCAGCTAAGGTGGAGTTAATCCGTAAGTTAATGGATGCCAAGAAGATTTAAGTGCCATTTCAGATTGGGAAATTCCAATGTGGTTTTTAAAAAGTTGGTGTTTCACAATGAGATGCATCTTCTGCTTTTAAGAAACAAGGTCTGTATAAGTTGATAAAACTTTTCAACAGTTGCACCTCAGTGGTGTGCAACTCCCACCATAAGCACAAGAATAGCTCAATGCATGTATTTCCACATAATCGAATTCCTATTATGTCAGTTAATCTTGCTGTGTAATTAGCTCATGAATGCCATTGCAGTAGACAGCCAAGATAATCTACAATTTGCTTTTTGTTGAAATAATCAGTTTAACAAATCTACATTTGTTGATGAAAGCATCTTGAAGGTTTGGAGGACCTTTCAAGAGTAAGGAGTTGGTCCAATCCTCCTGCTTCTAGGAAATGAGGTTTTCAGCATAAATACAGCTAATTAGCATTGCCAGAGAGGGGGGGGGGGGAGAGAGAGAGAGAAAGAGAGTAAAGCTTCTCAAAATGTTTGAGAGTTGTTTTCCATGTATTCACAATAATGGCTCATTTTGAGCTATTTCCACCAGGTGATCACTGTAAAAGGGTTATCCATTTCTACTGGGAGCACTGAAAATGATTATGTGTGTGAATGTGTGTGTGTGTGTGTGTGTGTGTGTGTCTATGTATATGTATAATCCAGAGTTGTATATATGGATAGTTGGAAATACACACACAATACACACAGACTTTTGGCTTGCCAAAGTAGAACTCATAATTATAGAAATGTACAGTTGAATATAAAAATACAGCTTTGGAATGGTTATTATTGAGAAATACAGCCAATTATCTGCTTTATTTTATTTAAAACAACTGCATGTGGCCTTTATTTGTGATCCTATGGCTCTTGATATAGCCTCCTGTTTGGTTCTCTTCTCTGATATTAGATAGAATAGGAACAGAGATGTATAAAATAGAAAAACTGAGAGAGGGCAGACAAAGGACCAGGATTGGGGAAGACTTTGAATGAGATGCATCCTAAACCTTTCAGCCTCCTGCTACTTTGCTAACAGAAAAAGGAATTTGTAAGAGCCGCTTGTTGCAATGAGGGGAAGGCAAAAGCCGGTAGGAGAAAGGAAAATACAAGGACCCAGATTGTTGGCGGCAATATGCTGAAAAATCACTTAGAGCGAGCTGTAAAAGCACTATGAAGCAGTATATAAGTCTAAGTGCTATTGCTATTGCTATTTTTTCTCAGTTCTCATTCGTATCCTGACAGACTGCAACTCCTCTCCACATAATTTGCTAACCATTGCTCTTCATCTTCCCAGTCGAACCAAGGTCCCTGGGATTTGCCAAACCCTTCTATGTAAGTACTAACAAGGTACATTTTTTATTTGATCAAAGAAGGAGTTTGCTTTCTTTCTCCAAACCTCCTCATCAAAGAGAACACCAATGACCTTCACCTGCCCATGGCCTTAAAACTGCAGAGGTAAACTGCTGTTCTGGCCCTTGCAGGTCATCAGCCATAAGTCTGAAAGACACTTGATGGCTCCACCCTCTGCCTGTCTCCATAATGAGATTGGCTTCTCTTTCATTAGGATACAGTTAATATTAGTAGGAATATGTGGATTCCTCAGGATTAACTTGTCAGGATCTTTAAAATGAACTAGAATTAGAATTAGAATTTTTTATTGGCCAAGTGTGATTGGACACACAAGGAATTTGTCTTGGTGCATATGCTCTCAGTGTACATAAAAGAAAAGATACATCCATCAAGAATCATAAGGTACAGCATTTAATGATAGTCATAGGGTGTAAATAAGCAATCAGGAAATAATATAAATATAAATCGTAAGGATACAAGCAACAAAATTACAGTCATACAGTCATAAGTGGAAGGAGATGGGTGGTGGGAACGATGAGAAGATTAATAGTAGTGCAGACTTAGTAAATAGTTTGACAGTGTTGAGGGAATTATTTGTTTAGCAGAGTGATGGCATTTGGGAAAAAACTGTTCTTGTGTCTTGTTGTTCTGGTGTGCAGTGCTCTATAGCGTCGTTTTGAGGTTAGGAGTTGAAACAGTTTATGTCCAGAATGTGAGGGGTCTGTAAATATTTTCACAGCCTTCTTCTTGACTCATGCAGTATATAGAAAGTATACTGTATACAGTATACAGAAACTAAAGAATTTATTGGCAAAAGAAAGAGAAGTTGATACAGGTAGTCCTCACTTAACAACAAGTCATTTTATGATTGTTCGAAAACTACAATGGCCATGGGATAGGTGCTTTATGGTCTGTAAAATAGCCTAAGCAGTCATAAATTGTCACACTACGTCCCTTCCCCATCTGCAGTCACAGAACTGCATGTAGGGCAGTCACCTTTATGACCAGTTGCGAATGTTCTGTGGTCACATGATTGTAATTTATTATGGTTTTTTTGCTATTTTTCCAGCAAAAATCAGCCGTTCAAATGAATGGCTTCATCAAATGACCATAGCATTCACTTAATGACTTCTTTATTTGCTTAATGACCACTGTGAAAAAGATCGGAAAATACTTCAGGCCACGTGGCCGCCTCGAATTACAACCTCAATGACTTGAGTTGATGAATCTCTAGTCTCTGCAATGGGAATGGAATCTTAGAGCCACATTGAAAATAAAGATAATGTGAATGATTTGGCTAATAAATAGAAAAATACTAATTATATTTTGCATAAGGATAGGGTCACTAGAATATAAAGAACACCTTCACAAATCCTTACTCAAGCTGAATTCTCTGACAGTTGGCAGGGAAGAAGTCTTTCTGCTAAGATCTGCTTATGCTTATATTGGATTGTTTGTCAGAAACATCTTGAAGTGTTGAAGGTTCTACCAGAGGGAAAGGGAAATAAATAAGTTCTATAACTATTGGTTCTGTGGGTGTGGCATGGCTTGGTGAGCATGGCATTGCTTGGTGGGCGTGGCAGGGGAAGGATACTGTAAAATCTCCACTCCCTCCCCACTCCAAGGGAAGGTTACCACAAAATCCCCATTTCTTCCCAATCATCTGGGACTCGGGAGGCAGAGAACAGATGGGGGCGGGGCCAGTCAGAGGTGGTATTTACTGGTTCTCCGAACTACTCAAAATTTCCACTACCGGATGTCCAGAACTGATCAGAACCTGCTGAAACCTACCTCTGATGCAAACCCTTGGTTACAACTTTGTTTTGACCTTGTCAAGCTGATTGTCCACCTCCCCCACCCACTTCCCAATCTCATCCCCCTTGCACTTCTACTCTTTTTTGCCAGGCTGAGAACACAGTCTGTTCCCCTACCTGCCACCTCCCCGTAATTTGATGGGAGTTAGTTCTGGGGGGAAAAATATTTGAATAAAGGTATAATAAAATAAGTAAAATTGGTGGTGGAATTATGGTAAGTCTGTTAAAGCTCTGCACTCTTCTTGACCATCTTCTTTTTCAAGCCTTTGGCCATCAAAGATCAATGTGAAAGGCTTCTCTCACTGCTATTGAGGGTGGCAGCAGCTACCATTTCAAAACGCTCTCTTGCTGATATTTGACAGATTCTTTCTTTTGACAGAAAAATGAAAGCTTTTGCATTATGGCAGGCTTTTCAGATGCAACCCTGGTCTTCTTTCTGTTGTGCCTAATATGAAAGAAGCTTTTGATTACTTTAGCTAAGTTCACTATAGGTTTTCTTTTTTTTTACTAGTGAACTAATAGTACATTCTCTTATTCTTGCTTTTAAAAATGATTTGACATTGTATTTGTCACAATTTAGTTTCTTCTCATATAATGGCTGGTCACACATTCAGCCTGATGTTCAGACTTGGCATTTTTAACCATTTTTTAAGTCCTTCCCAAGAACCTGAGATAGACAGTTGTTTGATGGTGTTAAAAGTATTGTTGGAGGATTTAAGCTATTTTTTGACTTGTAAAGCTGCCTTTTGCAATTGACGAATGGTGATTTTGTCAATGCCAGTGGTATTTAAGTGGTGCCCCAGATGTTTTGGAATTGCACCCAAGACATCTATTACTATTGGTACTATCTCTGCTTTCTTTTGCCACACATTCATACCCCTTGCACAAAACCATCCCCTCTTCCCCGCCTGCCCCACCCCCCTATGCTGGGCCAATCTGGAAAAGTTGGGGAACACCGCATTAGAGGTTCTCACAATTAAATATTACCATCTTACAGAAGCAAGGTGTCACGTGTGAAACGCTTCTGAGCCATTTGAACATTTATCGCTATTCAACTTGCCAAAGAGCTGAGGGGAGGGGAGGGCAAGAAAGAACGCAGACAATTCTAGAATAGACCATGTGAACCAAGAACCCACCCAGGTCACGACTGCAGGTGTCCAACAAAGAAATTAACTGTTCTCAAAACAAAAGTCTGATTCTTAATTGGACAGTGTGATCTCTATGGGTGGGAAGAAGGGGGAACTAATATTTAACTCTGTAGCATTGCATGGGAAAACCTCAGAGCTGGTTTTAATTCTTCAGTACCAAAATGGTGTATCCAATAAAGTTTTACTTTTGGGATTTTAAAATGCCTGAGAGTGCCTACTTTGGTTCTTGGGTTCACTAATAAGACCGTTGACACAAGGAGGCTTGGCTCCTCTGTGGCAGCTCCTACCACATCTCCTCTTCACCACAAGATATGACTGGCACCTAATCTATGGAATTCCAGAAGGTTTAAGACCTGGGTCCACTCCCAGGTCTGGGTTCAGTGTGTTAGTGGAGCCCCTGGCATGGTTTTATCGCTATGGTGTTGTTTCTCTTCAAACTTCTATCCTTTGTTATGCTCTGTTGTTATATTTTTTATTGTATGTTGAAAGTTGTAAGCCTCTCAGAGTCCTGTGGAGTGGGATGGCTACAAAGAATTTAAATAATAATAATAATAACCAAAACAACTGGAGCATCTCTTGAACATGGTAAGCATTGACAACTTCACCATCAGTCAATTGCAAAATGCAGCTTTACTTGCAACAGCTTATAACCTGTGACAATACCTGTAACACCACAAAACATCAACATCTGCCTATCCCAGCTCCTTGGGAAGGACTTAATAGGTGGATAAAAATGCCAAACCCAGTCTGAACATCTGCCTGCCTTGTAATGAACAATATAACAACAAGAATACACAATACCACAAATTCTACAGGAACTTGCCCATAACATGTGGCATTTCCATCTTTACCCTAGAGAAGAAAAATGTTTCAACAATTTCAAAAGATCATTAGAAATCATTTTGTGCAATGCTAATTGACAACACTGTTGTTTGCCATCCAGAGTTTCCTCTGATGAGATTGGGCAGCTATATAAATTTGATTAATAAAATAAAATTTGATTGTTTCTTGCATGAAAAATTGACTAAATGGTTTCACAGTAAATGTCTATGAATGTACTGTGTGGCTAACATATGCAGATGAGGAGGATGTGATTATGAAGTGTAGTTGTACTGCCTTGTCTTGAATCATAATTCTGGTGAGTTATGTTCAGTTAGAAAAATTAGTACAATTGCACACATGCTCAGTATTTAGGATATGTGATGTTCTATCCTAGTTCTGTTATATGAATATGCAGATTTTATGCAAAGATGGGCAGTTCTTGCAAAAAATTGGATTATGTCCCTTTGCTTTGCTATGCATACTGGGAAGGACCATTGGTGAGGGAGAAATAAGAGGAAAAAAACAGGTTAACAGTAAGAGAAGACTGTTCAGTTCAAGGGTGACGATGGCAAGAAAGAGACAGCAGGAAAACAGGTGGCAACACCAAAGCAAAAAAAAAAAAAGGAGAAATCTATTTTAAAATACCTTTATAGACACAGCTCTGAAACTAGCACTCTCTTTAAGGTACTTGTTTCCCTGGATACTAAAAATCAATACAGGGCCTACTTGCCACCAATTTACCTCAGTCTTTTCTATTGGCTGCTGATTCCTTTTTATTTAGTTGTTAAGGGACTTTAATCAACAGTCATGGCTTCTGTGATACATCCGCTTAATACAACTTGGGCTTTGGGTCCTGTTGAGCATGCTTTCTTGACATCAGGATATTGACTGTAAATTGGTGCATTTTCTGTGAAGTCACAACTAGCCCCCAATTTCCTTCTTTCTGCCATGCTTTATGGGTCAATCTATTCTCTATCTCTGATTCACATGGAGGGGGGGGAGAGGAGCAGGCTAGATGAGATCACTTTCACCTTGACAGGTGACAAGATCTGCACTGTCTGCTGGGCCCATCACCAGTGTGAGCCATCCAAATGATCAGAAACACATTTGTATCTCTTTACCATTTTACTTAAAAAGAATTCCCTACAGCTGCAGGGATGAACCCAAAGAGTGAGAAATGGAGGTGGGGGTGTCTAGATCTTCCTACACTGATTTCTGTGGAATTTACATACCTTGCACCCGTTGTCTCACCTTGCAATGCCTATTTGGTAGTTGCTCCTACTGCCACTTACAATCCCAGAAGATCTGCACTATTTGTTGGGCCCGTCACCAGGCTGAGCTATCCAATGCTTCCTAAGTGCATCATTTTCCAGCTCACTGTAAATACATCCTGCACCTGTGTTTTCTACTTTCAATTCAAAACTATTGTTTTGGTTGTTTTGTTTTTTTGACCTGAGGCCTTCTACACCCTTCAGAACAGATGGACTCCAAGGCTTTGTTCCATTCTAGGAGCAGCCCCAGCTGTGATTGGCTGCAGTGAATGGCTCGCCCCTCACCTACAGGAGCTGGTCACTAGCTGAGTAGCCACTAAATTCTGGGCTACCAGATTGCTGTGTTCTCTGTTAGCTGGCAAATACAAGGAAACATAATGGGGGGGGTGGGAAGGAAGAAGAAAGGAAGGTGGATGTTAACATCAAAGGAGAGAACATGGGAAGGGTATGTGTGCAAACACGGGAAAAGCAACGGAAACACAGAAGGACTAGGAAGGAGGGAACAATTCCTAAAAGGAAAAAGTAGGCACACGGTGGCTCAGTGGCTAAGATGCTGAGCTTGTCGATCAAAAGGTCAGCAGTTCGGGAGTTCAAATCCCTAGTGCCGCGTAACAGGGTGAGCTCCTGTTACTTGTCCCAGCTTCTGCCATCCTAGCAGTTCGAAAGCACGTAAAAAATGCAAGTAGAAAAATAGGGACCACCTTTGGTGGGAAGGTAACAGCATTCCGTGAGCCTTTGGCGTTTAGTCATGCTGGCCACATGACCACGGAAATGTCTTCAGACAGCGCTGGCTCTTCGACTTTGAAACGGAGATGAGCACCGCCCGCGAGAATCAGGAACAATTACCACATATGTGCGAGGGGAACCTTTACCTTTACCTTAGGCATTGGGAGACTCATCCATACTGGCCCTTCCCTGCTTGGATGGGAAGGGCAGGAAGAAGGAAAACCCAGTCAGGTCTTGTGGGGATCCATAGTTCAGAGTGAGCAGCCTGGTCTCATTGCCAATTTGCTGCAATCTGGGCTGAAATGTTTGAGACTGGTTTATGAAACAGCTTGGGAGAAAAGCTGTTCAGGCAGCTTTGTGGAAAGGCTCTCTGTCTCTGATCTCTTCAAGGAGTGCTACTGAAAACAAATTGTATTGCGTTCCCTAACTTTCAGTTAGATCCATCTCAAGGAACTGGCTGCAGTTTTTAAATTCTTATTTGAGTTTAGGATACCTAAAGATCCCCTGTTTATTTTATTTTTATTTCGAATTTATATACCGCCCTTCTCCCTGGGGACTCAGGGCGGTGTACAGCCAAATAAAAACATACAATACAAACATTAAAAACAGTTAAAAGAATATATATCTGTTTGGCCCCAAATTTAAAATGACAAACCAATTTAAAATTATTTAAAAAATTTGTTAAGCCAGCCCGGCTTGCTGAAAGAAGAAAGTTTTAAGGGCACGGCGGAAGGCACCGATGTCTTGGATTCTCCTTATCTCTGGGGGCAGCCGGTTCCAGAGGGTGGGTGCCCCCACAGAAAAGGCCCTCCCCCTGGGGGTCACCAGCCTACATTGTTTGGCTGATGGCACCCCGAGGAGGCCCTCTCTGTGGGAGTGCACGTGTAGGTGGGAGGTTGTTGGTAGCAGCAGGCAGTCTCGAAGATAACTAGGTCCTTCTGTTGTAAACAGAAGCTTGTCTATAATTCATACTAAAATTATAGAAAAATTGGGTGATTTCTCTATAGCTGTCTGTAAGTTCTGGGAATCCACAGAACTTGTGTTCCACTGATGATGGCCTTCTGCTGTGTACTATTTCAAGGGATAATCTTAAAACATCTTTGGGTTAATCAATTGTCCACTAAACTTGCCTTTTTAATATGTTGATATTACAGTATTGTTCCATTGTCCTTCCTGACTAAATAATATCCAAGATAGAAAATTCAAAACAAAGCTAAAGTTTCTATATTTCAGAAGTGCAACACCAGAGTACTCTTAAATCACAGAAGTTCTAACTAGAGAAATTTTATTTGGAGAACACCAAAGTTAGAAATGTGAAAAGAGCCGAGGTGGCCCAGTGATTAGTGTGCAGCACTGCTTCAGCTGACTGCTAGCTGAAGTTTGGCAGTTCAAATCTCACCGGTTCAAGGTTGACTCAACCTTCCATCCTTCCGAAGTCGGTAATATGAGGACCCAGATTGTTGGGGGAAATATGATGACTCTGTAAACCGCTTAGAGAGGACTGTAAAAGCACTATGAAGTGGTATGTAAGTCTAAGTGCTATTGCTATTGCATCTCTTTGCCACTTTACTTTTTTTAAAAAAAACCCTACAGCTTCAGGGATGAACTCAAAGAGTGAGAAGTGTGTGTGTGTGTGTGTGTGTACACGCGCGCGCGAGGGGTGTTCCTAGATTGTTGTATGTTGATTTCTGTGGAATTTACATACTTTGTCCCTTACAATCTTACAATCCAGGGAGATGGCACCCTCTCCTTTGACCCCAATATGTGTGAGAGATACAACACTTATAAATCCAGAGCCGAGAGGCAAGAAATGTTGCAGATCCCTCCCATCCCCTAGGGAGATACACCTGGTAGGACCTAGAAGAAGGGCCTTCTCCATGGTGGCTCCCTCTCTCTGGAACATCATTCTCCCAGAGACTAGAATGGCCCCCACTCTAATACTTTTCTGGAAGGTGCTGAAAAGCTGGTTCTGTCAGCAGGATGCAGACCATTACATGGTTTGTGTGATGTGTTGTCGCCGGGGCAGAAGGTGGGGGATTATTTTATTTCATTATATTATTAATTTATTATATAATTATTATCTTTTATTAATTTTATTGTTTATATATGACATTTTTATATTCCTGTAAGCCGCCTTGAGTCGCCATGTGCAACTAGGCGGCAATATAAATTTCCTAAAATAAATTATCCATGCCCTTATTTGCAAGTTTTAAGACAAATGTGATAAAAATGTTACTCGATAGTAATATCTTCTAGGCCTGTAGTGTGAGGAACTGAACTAGGAGAATCAGACATCCGCTCCCATCCCCAGAAGATAGATCACGTTTGTAGGCAATAAATAAAATTACTTTATTTCAGAAAGGAAAAAAGAGCATGTTAAAAATCTGTTGCCTTTTATTTATATAAAAATAAGAGTGAAAAGAAATAAAAATATAGAAGAAGGAGAAGCTTTCCTTTTACAGAAGAGAGAGTGAGGGGGTGTCTCCTTTTACTATAGGCAAATGTAAACATTCTTCCTCAGGAGGATGTGATTTTTGATAGATGGAGGTGTACTTCTGCTCAACCAATTATTTACTTATGAAATTCTCCATTAGCAGCACTGGTGTGCTGCCAACCCAAGTGATTCTAAGTGGTTTACAGTATAGAGGATTATACTCAGAATGCTACTCATGGCTTCGGAGGCACATGCGAGGCCTTTGTTGTATCCTTCTGTCATCAACCAAATCCCATCCAACTTCAACACCATCAAATGAACATACATAGAAAGTACCAACACCAGCAGCAAGCTGGCAATCCACCTTTTGGCAAAATGATATGGAAGGATGCCTTGATTAACGGTATTGAGAGCCCTTCAGACCATCAGAAAAACCAAAATGGTCAAACAAAATTTCTTTTGCCTATTTTCCAAGGTCAGCCATTCATCAGGGAGATTACTGCTCTTTCAACTAGAAAGCTGATTGGAAAGGGCATTTTTAAAAAACAAAACAAAAACAGATTTATTTTAGACTGACTGGATTTGGGATATCACCATTCTGAATCAGTTTTTATAAAAATGGAATATTGTAAATTGAGTGTTATTTATGCCCAAAAGTGCAGAGTGAGTGGCAGAGGATGTGTGGAGCTGAGCTGCTTCATATGAGCCTTTGTTTTAGGTTCCCCGTGTTTCCCCGCTACTTTTATTTCTGTTCAATCAGTTCACTGACTGATTTGCCCACTATTGTGCTACTTACTTGGCTTGCTGGTCTGGACTGATCACAGATACAGTCTCTATTTAAGGTTCTACATCCAAGATGAGAAATCTGTGGCCCTTCAAAAATAGTTAAATAAACTGGAACTCCCAGCCTTTTTCTGCCACTGAACATGTGGTTGAAGATTGCTGGTTTAATGTTTCAGCAATTGCTGAAAGACCACTGTTTGCTCATTACTTTGCTGCATGATTTCATATTTCCACACCATACAATTGTCCTAGCTTTTTGAGGGATATTGTTTGCCTTTTAGCTGCCATATCTTTGCTATTTCATCCCAGATGTAGCCAAAGATGCAAACAAAATATAAGATACACCATTTTTAGACTCTAGGTATAAATTGTATACAGAGGATTATTTCATGTCCAGTTTTAATTTTGTCACTTTCAAGCTTACTGAAATGGCATTGTCACTTTCAAGCTTACTGAAATGGCATTGTCACTTTCAAGCTTACTGAAATGCTTCAATTCTTGGATCTTTTTTAAATACGGTAATTTGCTTTTTTCCATATGGAGTACCATTTTCTGCTTTTATCAAGAACAGCTGCTTTTAAGCCCTAATATACTTGCATTCTGTAGGACAGTCTTAAGACTACAGGGAAAAAATAACATTAAGGTAATATGGTGTGAGTGAAAAAAAACAAATTAAGCAATATGTCATAAACAAACATTTTTTTAATGAAGCAGCAGGAAGAATGTCATTTTGAGTGAGCTGAATATTATGTCAGGATGCTCGAAATAAAATTGTTTCTTTTGAAATGGCTCTGAGCAGCCTAATGGCTAGGTAGACATTACGATGATAAAATTGGGACTAATTGGTTATCAGGACTGCAAAGCTGGACCAGGTCGACATATTACCCATTCTATTTACATGTGAGCGTATTACCTTATGTATTACAATAAGACTGGGTATAACATAATAATAGATCCATTTTTGTAAGTATCGGGTGGGCTTTTCTTCAGTTTTCGCCTTCCTTGTAAACATTACTTAGTAATAGAGAACAAGTATGCTCCTCCTTTTATCTGGAAGATCTGACTACAGTATAAGCCAAAATTCTGTGGAGCTTTTGGCACTAATTGCATCAACCAGGAGAGTTTACAAAACCCAAAGGGAATGGTCATAAATCAAGTAGGCTGAAATGGTTTTTAAATATTGACTTCTACTATAGAACATTTGGACCAGGCAGATAAACATGGAGACCTGTAATGAAACTATTTATGCAATAATAAGGTATGAATCATTCTAGGAGAATGGTTAGGCTAAATATTAAGGTTATCGATAAGAGGTATTACAAACTTTGACATAGGAACAACCAGTTCCATTTCCAGTAATATAGAGACAAAGGTTTTCCAGAATTGTGAAGAAGAAATATGACCAAAGAAGAAAGTACACCAAGGTAGCAGCATGAGGCTGGATATAATAAGACATTGATCATATTGCACCCTTAACCAGTGGATTACTGTATATCTTTGTGTAGATTTTAAAAAGCAAAGGGTAGAAAACCGGCCCTGCAACGTCCCACACAGATGAAGCCAGTAGGCCAACCCCTGTGTTTATGACAGATGCTAGTTTTGTTTTATTTATTAAATTTGTTTGCCGCCCATCTCACCATGAGGTAAGAGGGAAGAGCCTTTCCTAACTTGTTACCCTCTAGATGTGTTGAATTACAGCTCCCAGCATTCCCAGACAATTGTGAAAGTACACCGTTTTCAAATCAGAAGTACATTAAGTTCTGAATATGGTTGATCATTCAATTCCATCTGAGGGTGTTAAGTTAGTATAGACCATGTGATGATCTGGCCTGCCAAGTTGCAACATCCGGCCTAAGAGGTATGGAGGAAGAAGATCTGACACAGAAACGTTGATGTCAACCTTGTGTTTAATTGACAAAAATCCAACAAACAGCACCTGCTACTGTGCAACAAACACAACGCCATAACAGATTATTATGATTGGGTGTCCAGGGTGTCCAAAGTGACAAGAGGATATGTGAATTTCAGTTTCCTGAACATCACCCAAAGTATACTGAAAATTACCTTGTGTTAAATTGGTGTAAATGACAATGCAATGAAAGTAAGATACGTTTGCCAGATAATACCGGTATGTAATGATCTCTTTATTTTAAAAAAGTCATCCAGACATTATGCTGTAGAAGAACCCATTCTTATCCAAACTTCTACTACAAAAATGGGACATGTTAAAATAAATGCCATATGGCACATATATATATATATATATATATATATATATATATATATATATATATATGATATGTATATATACATACGTGTGTGTGGGTATATATATATAATGCAATTATGTAGAATTCCAGCTCTGTTTTGTTTTTGCAATCACCAGATGGTCAAAGTGCGTTCGCGAATTGTCTTTGTAATTTGAATTTCAGGAAATAAGTATCACAAATGAGTATCATTTTATTATACAGAGTTTTTAAAAAGCATGTTCTCTCCAGTGTTCTTCTTTCAGTCCTTGCCATCTGCACAAAATTGATTTCTTGTAGCCATTATAAGAGAAGTAGGCCCTGTGGAGAAAATAATCTAGTGCCCCAGGGAAGCCAATTCAACCAACAGCAAAGCACATGCTGTACATTGAGTGGCTGTTGTTGTTCTTATTTTACAATGGATGGGAAGTAAATCACCATACATCATGAATGTTCTTGTGAAATCTAACGTGACTAACAGTTCATTTACGCGTACATAAATTTTAATGAGTCCATGTTGCAGTTTCCTAAGAATATTTTATTCTGAGCCTGAGTTTAAGGCCTGACTATAAACAGTACAAGAGTCCATGGTAGCTCACCCCACTGTTTCAAAGATCCTGACCCAACCAAACAGCTTCATTCCCTGGCATAGTTATCTTCCTTGTCTGAAACGCACACCATTGAAGATTGAAAAAGACCTGAGAGCCATTTAATCTAATCCCATTCATAGATATAGAACGCTATTATCAGTAACACAGAATATACTTGTAACACTCTGTTCGTCCATATTCCATATTTGGTGGCTGGCTAGTCTCTTAAATTAAAAACTCTGCCAAAAATGTACTAACTATTCCCCTCAAGTACCCCCCTACCCATCACTCTTGTGATCACCTTGTCCTCAGTGTTGTATGAACATTGCTGTTATACATCCTTTTACAATAGATTATGGCATTAACTAATAACTATATGGAGCCTTGATTGAGCCAGCTGTCTATTCTAGGATTTTTAAATCCCATGTTTTGAAAAAAGAACATCCTTAAATTTAAACAATTATAGCAATTATTCTTTGATTGGTATCCACTACTGCAAGAATTATCTTAAGTAACATTGAAAGAGATGAAAGAGTTGGCAGCTTTCTCTTGATGGCTCAGCTGTTCTGCCTCATCCCATGTCTGAATTGGGATGTGACAGCAGGTAGAAGCTCCTCTATGTACAGGCTCATTGACATCTATTATCTCCGTCAAGTCTGCCTCCAAAGTACTAACTGTGTGGGTCACCTGTGCTACATGAACTTTGTTGGTTACTCTTTTATGCAGAAGGCAACTGAAGATCTTCTTGAATCCCTTCCGGAAATGCTTGGATACCAGGGCATAGACAATAGGATTGACACAGGAATTGGCATATGAGATTAGGTGAGACAGGACCCTGAGCACAAAGGTAACATTGTTGAAGGGGAAATAGCCAAACCAAAAACAAAGGATGACCAAGTGATGGGGCAGCCAACAAAGGCAGAAGAGAACAGTCACAATAATGATCATCCGAGTGACTTTGCGTTTACCTTTCTTAGAATCAGACATGACTTTCATGGGATCCACAGATGTCCAGAGATAGCGGATGGTCCTTAGATAGGTGAAGCTGAGAATCAAAACTGGGATGACATAGCTGAAGACAAATGTGCAGAGATCCATAATCTTACGCTGTGACATTTCCCAGATGGGATGACAGACAGTAATGTTGCGAATCTGATACTCCTGGAAGTAGCTGACATATGGTCCAGAGAAGATGAATGAAAGACCCCAGATGAAGCAAATCGCTGTGACAGCATTTCTGGGTGTTCTTAGTTCTCTGGAATGCAAAGGATACCTTATAGCCAAATACCTAGGTAGATAAAAAGGAAAGCAAGAAAAAGCTACTGTATTGAGACATGTCAACAAGTGAAGAAAATTCAGTTAGTAGGCTGCAGTTACTGAGATGAGTACAATAATATTCTATGGGGAAAGAGCCATGGCTGCAGAGCTTTCCTCCTGAGAACTGAAAGATGTTCATGTTAGGAGAGGTGGTAGCCACATGTATTGAAGGGCAGAGAGTACTAGGGTGAAAAGAAAGGAGGAGGAGATGACTAGGAAGGGTATGGAAGCCTCTGAGGTATCTTTCCTTGCCATGTCTGGAGACACCTTGCTGGTTTCAGACTGTCACTTCAGGACTGCTCAGGTTTGCTGTACTGTGTATGAGGCAAGTCACAAGGATGAAAAGATTTCTGGGGGACCATCTCAAACAGTGGAAAGGATTTTAACCACTTCTCCAAATTGAGATCAGGGGAAGCCCTCTCTAGTTAAGTTGCCAATATTTGGTGATGCAATATTTTGAAAAGGTTTGGTCCAGGCATTGAGAATTAAGCTGAAAAGCACTAGCCATTCTCTTCCCAACATAGACATACTGTAGATTTTCCAGTATGGTTTTCAATATACAGTATTTGGTAGATAGCTTGCTTGATTGAAAGGATTATTGGCATTAAAAAGAAAAATGGATTATGTGTCAATAGCCCACAACCAAGGAACCAAGTATCACAGAATTTCATTAATCCAGTTCATTGCTAGGAGAAAAGGTTACAGAATCTTAGAAACTAGATAAAATAGATAACCATTTGTTAGCATATACATTGAAATGGTAACTCCGAGAATTGTTTGAACTTCTGTATTGCAGAATCCCTGATGACAGCCTGACACCTTTCTGAAAATATCAGGCTGAAACGTCCAAAAGCTGTATTTTGAAAACCTTTGCTTTTACAGAGTCTGAAAATTGCCTTACAATATGCAAGCTATATATGTTGTAACTCAAGGACTACAATGGACTCCAAAATTCCTGTTGCTAAGTGAGACAGATGTTAAGTGAATTTTGCCCCATTTTACGACCTTTCTCACTACAGTTGTTAAGTGAATCACTGCAATTGTTAAGTTAGGAACATGGTTGTTAAGTGAATCTGGCTTCTGCACGGGCTTTGCTCATCAGAAGGTCCTAAAAGGAGATCACATGATCCTGGGACATTGCAACAGTCATAAGTATAAGTCCGTTGCCAAGCATCTAAATTTTGATCATGTACCAAGGGGACGCTGCAATGGTTGTGTGAAAAATGATCATGTCACTTTTTTCAGTGCTGTTTTAACTTTGAAAGGTCACTAAACAAACCACTGTAAGTTGAGGAGACTGGTTGTGTGTGCGTGCATGTGCACACACGTGTAATTTATTTATTTATTTGTTTGTTTATTTATTTATTTATTTATTTGATTTTTATACCACCCTTCTCCAGCAGGACTCAGGGCGGTGAACAACCGAGATAAATTATAACATATAAAATTTAAAAACAATTTAAAAGACATTAAATATTTTCAGCCGAACAATTTAAAACAACCCAATTAAAACCCAATTAAAATTCAATTAAAATTGAGTAGATGAGATCAAGCCAGCTTGGCTAGATGGAATAAATGCGTTTTCAGGGCCCGATGAAAAGTCCGGAGGTCTGGTATCGTGCGTATCTCTGGGGGTAGGTCGTTCCAGACAAAATGCAACCTGATAAAAAATATTTGTACCCAAATTCATATATCATGGTATTATTAGCATTGGCTTAGTACTAGGGTACAGAGTCATTGTGTTCTAGAAAAAAAAATCCAAAGATCTGAAGGATGCCAGGAATGAGAAAGCCTAGATAGCTGCCGAAGTGTCAAGATTTAATTGTATGCAATGTTCATTAAGTTAAAATTGTTGAAAAGTTGTTCCTATGGAATTTATAGATCTGTGGAATTGCTTTCCTAAGTGCTAAATCACTACCTTTTTGCTATTGTAACTCACAAAGGTCACAGTAAATTGACTAAGCCAGCGCTTGAATGAAAAAAAATTGTTCTATTCTAAAGATTTCACAGCCCACAACAAATCAACTAATGAGAAGACCGCTGATGAGAGACTAGATCTTTGGGATCCCTGTTCCTATTCTGGCACCTTAATCACTACACCATGCTGTCATTTCTTTTGATTTCATTTTTATTAATTATTTAATAATTAACAAATCTTTATCTCAATGGGAAACTTAGTGAATTTTTTTTAATGATAGGATTTCTTTGTTCTGCTCATCCTGAGCCCAGTTTCAAATCATTAAGTAATTCATGCTAAAATTATATTTTGATTTTGTGTGCTAACTGATCTTCTAACTAATATATCTCTAAACTTCAAATCAAGTCTAAAATTAATCCAAGCTTCGTTTTATTTCCTAAAACTCTAACCCCCATCTACTCTGATGGCTAGTCCATGTTTTCAGGGAGGAAAATCTTCCTTTTCTCCTCTCTTCATCTTATTGCTCTATCTTCTCAGAGAAATCGGCACTCCCAAAAGTCAGTCTTCTCCCTTTCTGAGTGCAAAGACTGGGCTTGTACAAGATGTTTTTGACCTGTAGACTTCTTATTTCCTTTCCCATTCTCTTACACCATCTTGGGTTCTTTGAGAGCTGCTTTTTCTGAATCAGAATGTAGAGGTCAAGCAAGGATGTCAAGCAAGGACTCTAGGGGACTATGGAAATAAGTATATGTTTCTTAAGTCAAAAATAGTAAAATAGCAAAGCAAAGATGTAAATATCCCAATTCCCTAGCTTCTTTCCCTGCTTATTGGTTTTTATCATAGTAAACATGTCTAGAAAAGGCTTCATTTTTCAGTCTTTGCATTCCGAAGGCTATTTTTGGACACAATCAGTTATATAGTCCATGAGAAATATCACGGCCACCATGATTTAGGATAGGATAGGATAGGATAGGATAGGATGTCAGGGTTCTGACCAATGCCCTAATAAAATTAAGAGCCTCAAGCCATTTAGCAAGAAAAATCCAGTTGTTTATTAGGAGTGCCATGTCAGCACGACCTAGGTGAAGCCAGCTTTGGCTTCATCCAATTCGCGCCTTGCCTCTGACCCTGTTTCCTCCTCCCCCCCAGAGTGTGTCACCAGTTACATTCCCCAATGAAACAATTTCACAGGTCATAGAAGTCACTCCCTCCAGCCATTGCGGGTCTCCGTGGAGATGGCCTTGACTTCGGCTGGCTAGGGAAGGGAAGGGAAGGGAAGGGAAGGGAAGGGAAGGGAAGGGAAGGGAAGAGAAGGGAAGGGAAGGGAAGGGAAGGGAAGGGAAGAGAAGAGAAGAGAAGAGAAGAGAAGAGAAGAGAAGAGAAGAGAAGAGAAGAGAAGAGAAGAGAAGAGAAGAGAAGAGAAGAGGTAAGTTGTTCCACTGGTTAATTGTTCTAACTGTCAGGAAATTTCTTCTTAATTCTAGGTTGCTTCTCTCCTTGATTAGTTTCAATCCACTGCTTTTTGTCCTGCTCTCAGGTGCTTTGGAGAATAGCTTGACTACCTCTTCTTTGTGGTAACCCCTGAGATATCAGAACACTACTATCATGTCATCCCTAGTCCTTCTTTTTATTAAACTAGACATACCCAATTCCAGCAACCCTGGATTCCAGCTGGATTCTTTATATGTTTAGCCTCCAGTCCCCTAATCATCTTTGTTGATCTTCTCTGCACTCTTTTTAGAGTCTCAACATCTTTTTTACATTGTGGTGACCAAAACTGGATGCAGTATTCCAAGTGTGGCCTTACCAAGGCATTATAAAGTGGTATTAACCATCAGTCATCTCAGTCATTTTGTGCTCCAATTACTCTGAAACAAAACAATTATAATTGTTTTGACTCACTTTCCTTTTCTTTCACATATTAAAGTTTTCCAGTTATTACATGGATACATCCATATTGCTTTTTTGGCAATAATGCAGAAACGACTTGCACTGCTTTCTCCCAGGGTTTTTAATTCTCCAGTCTAATCTACAGTTCTGGGATTTCTTAGTGATCTTCTATCAAAAGTACTTATAAGATGCAACATGACTTAGTCTGTTTGTTTTTTAGAATAGCTGGGTTGGCTAGGTATTACCACCAGCTGTGATTTCCATTATTTACATAAAACTACACTTTCTATTCCATGTGGGGTAGAAACCTCTCAAACGTCCTTAGATATATATAGCTTCTTGACATTTCTTTTCCCTGCCTTCCTTATTTGGCAAGCGTTAGTCTACCCTGCCTAATGTTGGCAATGTTAGAATTAGCGTACTGGTCGACATATTGGAAAACTGGTAAATATAAAAAGCTGTTGGAATAATCCTAATTGTACATTGTATGTGTATTTTAAAAATATTCTGTATTTGATTTGGAATAATTGCTTGAATTTACTCTCCCTTCTTTTTTTTTAAAAAAAATTCCAATTACATTGAAACACAGGATGTAGGCACATTATTTCTCCGAAAAAGTTTTCTTCATTCTCAAAATTATCTTGACATAATGCATATCCAGGAATATTGCATTCACATGAGAATGGAAAACCCACAACAGTATACAAAAGTATTAGGAAACAACAACCACAAGTATAAGCAGCATCAGAAGCCCTTGAAGAATAACGCAATATATGGTTTGTCTTCTGTTGCAGACTAATTTGAGCTCTGTTCAGCAATGTGTGTTCTGGTTTAATGATACAGAATATATATTATTCTTTAAAAAGAGCACACTGTGATCCTATATCATACTATTAATTTTACATTCTAGTATATTAAATGTATAGGATGCAGCAGTGACAAAAAAATCAGCCACTCATATAGACAAGAACTTTTTTCAGTTGTTCATGGGAATATTTTTTAACAATCTGTGCATAATTTGCACATGAAAGAATAAATATATATCACCAGGCAGCTACAATTTACTGAGGTTTTATCAGATGCACAATTAATGCTGCCAAATCTCATCTGCAAAAAAACTCAAGACAGCTGCTAGATGGTAAATAGCAGTACAGTAGCAATAAAATATTTGCACCCAGATCTGATAGCCCTAATTCATGACAAAGAAAGACTTGTCGTCCTCACAAAATGTGAAGCTGCATTGAGTATAAAAAATATGTTTTTTTCCCTTTAATGTTAGAATCAAAACTCACTTGTCACAAAACTGGAAGGAAAAGCTGAAAGCAGAAGGAAGTTTCTGAATATCAAATTCCTTACTAGAATAAAAACTGACTGTGGAGATTGCCTAACCCTAACCCTAACCCTAACCCTAACCCATATCTAAATCACCCGTATCCTTTGACAAGGAGGATTTGATACTTCTTCAGGATCAAGGCTTACAGAAACAATCCAACTCTTGAAGTTATGACCATTTCTTCCCTCTCCAACCCCCACCCCCACCAATAAAGTCAAATGGGACAGGAATGTCTCTGAATCTGAACACAGTTGTTCATTTACATTTCATAGGCTACCCTTTTCCCAGATATTGAAAACCTTCCCAGCACTCTAATGCTATGTTTTTACTACATCTGAAAAAATAAGTCAGTATCATTAACTTTCCATGATTGACTATGGGGAGTTGAGATTTAGAGAAAGCAATTTTTCCTTAAGGCCAACAGATGTGTTTATAGTCGAGATAAGGTAAAAACAAGCCAGGATGTTATTAACTTTCTACTATATATCTATTACGATATTCATAGTCTATATATGGACGTAGATTGTACATTTATATTCTATATATATAGTAGCATATTGTGTGTGCACATACACATATATGTGTATATACACACACTACATACTTCATACTATATCCTATAGCCAGTGGTGGGATTCAAACAATTTAACAACCGGTTCTCTGCCCTAATGATTTCTTCCAACAACCAGTTCACCAAATTGCTCAGAAAGTTAACAACCGGTTCTCCCGAAGTGGTGTGAACTGGCTGAATCCCACCACTGCCTACAGCACTATTTGTGTTATGTTATTATGCTGCAATAGTGAATGAAGTTGAAAAAAAATTGCAAAGTGATGAGAGCTGATCTATAAAGTCACTGAAAGCTTGATGCAACCGAACATATGAATAAGATAGACAGCACTACATTTTTCATCAGTTTCCCTGCTCAATAGAGTCAGTAGAGGTAAAGATACTCTGTAAATACCAAGTCATTTATTCCATATGCATTTTGGTGCTTTGAATTAATGTATGCAATTTATTTCATCTACTCCATCAGCAAGGATGGAGTGTCATACTATATTGCAAGAATTTACTCGAGATGACTGTTAAAATATCATAATGTTGTTACCTGTTCTGTATAAAAGCAGAAAAAATTAATGTAAATATAATAGTTAAACCACTTGTTGATATCATAACTCTACCAATGCCCCAGACACTTTGCAAATTAGAGATAACACTGCCAAACAAAAATATTGCTTTTATACAGAAGAGGCACAACGTTATGATGTTCCAATGGCCATCTAGTGCAAAATCTTGCCATATAGTATGGCTGACCATTTAAACTCATTTAAATTTAAACTCATTGAACTGAGTTTTTCAAGAGATGCATATTCTCCCTGCAGGTTATGAGACAAAGTGGTAAATCTGTTCAGGGAGACTGGAAAGTTATAATTGTTTGAAAGTTAAAATCGGATATTTTCCAAAGCTTCACAATGACTTTCACAATCCAGACCTTCTCCCCAGCCCTCCAGCTTACTCACCTATCTAAGGATACAGTTGTGAGAGTGAAACTGCTGGCATACATGGTCAGATAGATGAAGAAATGCACTGCTTTGCACATGAAGGGGCCAAAGATCCAATCCTCCAGGCTATAGATGGTGGCCTGGAAGGGCACACAGAAGACGATGAAGCAGAGGTCAGCCACACCTAGATTGAGGATGAAGAGGTTGGTGGTATTGTTCACTTGCCCATTCCTCAGCAGCACTGCAAGGACCAGAGAGTTTCCCACGGTGCCTATCAGGAAAATCAAAGAGTACACCAAGGGAATGATTACAGATATCAGCTGCCAAGTGCTGCTCTCACTAAGCCCCGAAGAGTTTAGCAGGGTCAGTGATCGGTTCATCTTGGAAGCAAAGTGTCGTCTGGTAGAGAAGAAATGGTGTCCAAGAGGCTTTCCCTCTCTGGATTTGCCCGAGATGCCCAAATCACTTACAGCTGCAAATTGCTTTCAGTCAAAACTTCTTGGGGGGAAAAAAACTAACAATTTTCTTCTAAGCCGATCTTTTCTGCATCTACTTCTCCATTTATAATCCTGCAGATCAGAGGAACTTCCATTCACAGATGCCGGACCTCTGTCTGCCATCACATACTGTGAAAGCTCTACTTTTTTTTGCGAGAGGATTTCCACTTTGTGCAGTGCTGAAACGCTTTTTAGTTTTCTGCCGTGTCTGTCACAGGAAAACCCTTCACTGGCAGCCGCTCTCATAGGTGTGCAAGCTGAGACTAAACTTCATGCCAATCGTGCTCACTGCCTGTTTTATATTCCCCCGTCGAGCTTGTTATATTCAGCGTGTGCTGAATCCTCCTTCATCATATTCATGGGGACAACTAATATATTCAAGACATCCCCTTGTTTCCAGGGAGACAAACAGTCAAAATAAAAGTAATGGTGTCTATGGAAATACAGTCCCCTCCTCATATACTCATACACGCATTCTCTCTGATCTCTGATGGTAGTTGCCCCTCTGCTTTAGTTGGAAGACTTCAGGAAGTTTCCACTGAGAAGTTAAAATGCAGTTGAATGAGCCACACAATCAGGTAGGTCAGAAAAAGAACCTCTTGTGTGCAAGTTCTTGTCCAAACTATTTCAAAGTCCTAATGGGAAAGGGATAGTACATTCACTGACAGCTGCCATATAAAGCCAATGTAAATGTTTTCCATACTGTTTTCCTCCGATTCTGACAAATATTATCTCTAAAAATGTGCCTGCAACTAATTAACATCAACAACCAGCAGCAAGGGATGTATATGCTCAGGACACTGCTCTGGGGCTCAGAGTTTAAGGAAAGGGCAGTGAAGGGGTTTGATGGGGAGGGATTCACAGAACTCATAAATTGGTTTGCTTGGCTTCGGCTTAGAGGAATGTGTGAACTCTGGCCATTATGATTTGCAAAGTATAGTCGATTGTGGAAGTTTGCTACCAGTCAGGCAAAGAGTTGATTGGAATGCTGTTCAGGATCAGGGAAATGAGGAGGAAGCAATGAGGACAGAAGGCAATAGATCTGCATCAGTTTTGCCAGTTCAGAACATATTTTTCTCCTTGCAGCTTTGTGACCAGGGTTACCAGAAAACTAACTAGGTTAGTCTGTTAAAGCAGCTTAAGGATGCTTTAAATTTTAAGACACTTCAGTGTTCCTATTAGGAACAACAAGATTCCCTGTCTGATCATTATCCTTGAAGTTTCTCCATAGTAATTTATAGGGCCATTTCCTCCACGTAAGCACTTTTTTTTATCCATTCTATGAGTAAGTTTTTATTTATTTATTTTGGTGCATCATTTAGGAAGCTGAGCTGAAGCTACAACTTCCAAGGGGCTTCTGGTTCATATCAAAAACAAATTAGGATATTGGTGGAGCTGTGGTTTGTATTTTTACAATTATACTTATTTTGCACGCACACGTGTAATTTATACAAACCATACCTCCACCAATCATCACAACATCTGGAATCACTTCCTCCCAAAGATCCTCTGAAAAAATCTGGTTTTAATGGTCCTCTGGAATATGGTAGAGAAGGAACCGCTTGTATCTCTGGAGCAGGGTGAAGAAGAGCTGCTCCATGGAGCAATTAGGACAATATCAAATAAGGCAATATTCATCGGGCCCTTAAAACCTATCTCTTTCAATTAGCCGGGCTGGCCTGATTTTACGTTTCACGTTGGTTTTTAAAATTGATATTGATTTTAATTGAATGTTTTAAAATTATGGGCCAAATTTTATTTAATCATCTTAAAATTATTTTAATTTTTGTATATAAATGTTTTATTCTGGCTGTTCACCGCCCTGAGTCCGAAAGGAGAAGGGCAGTATAAAAATTTAATAAATAAATAATAAATAAATAAATAAATATTCCAGTTATAGCAGTATTCCCCTATTGGAAACATATTAAGGAACAATTCACAGGTAAGGAAAAGGACTTCGATTCCTTTTAATTGAAACTGCTACAGCATTCTTGCTTTGTGAACTGTTCTCTCTCCAGAAGTACTTGTCTTCATCACCAGCATTTCAAGCTAGAACCACAAGAAAATCCAAATACCTATATATACACATACGGTACATACATCATCTTTTTTTTTTAGAAGAGGTGAGGTTAATTTATAACTCATAATAATTCAAACAGCTGCTTGTTTGCATTATTGCAATAGATAAGAAGGGGAATAATGGTACAAGTTGCTGCCATTTGGTTGCTGCAAATCACATCAACCAACAGATTAACTGTAGATCACAGAACAACAAAAGATGCAGTATGGGAAAGAATATCTAGTCGGACCACTTGTTTCCTGTACCTCAACTCATGCTTTTTCCTAAAGGAAACTTCCTAAAGGAAACAATTTATGCTTCTTCCTTAATTGACATCCTGATACTCTTCCAGCAGTCCCAGATGAGCCTGGGACAATAGGCAGACCAAGCAGCTGGAGCCCGTGTGGTAGTTTCTCATACTGTTCAGCCTCTTATTCAACTCTAGGAAGAATTAACAAGAGGAATCATTACCACAAGAGACTGCATCTCCTCTCTGGCCAAAAAGACAAAAGAATATCAGAGATATTCAGATAACCTAAAAGTTACAGTATTTTTCGGAGTATAAGATGCACCTTTTTACCCCCCAAAAGGGGGTGACAATTTAGGTGCGTCTTATACACCGAATGTAGCCCTGCCCACCCACTGGCCCCCACCCTTTGGCCTCTGCCTCCCAGCACTTACCTCTTTGCAAGCAAACAGCGAGAAAAAACAGCCCCATTCAGCTTCTGCATAGGCTAATTAGCACAAGTTGATTAGATCGGCCACCCAACTCTCAGCTGATTTGCTCTCAGCTGTTTTGTGCAGGCTCTTTTGCAAGCTCTTGTTTTGCAAGCTCTTTGCTTGCTGCAAAGAGAGCTGAGCAGATTTTTTTTTCCCTAGCTAAAACGAAACTGAAAGTAAAGCAGGCTCTGCTGCAACGTGACAAAATGAGGCAGGGAGAGAGAGATTTCTTTTTCTTTTTGCAAAAGAGAGAGTTCAAGATTTTAAAACACAAAAGAAAAAAGGTCTATTTAACTAGGGAATTGTAATAATTGAGATGCTATTAATTCTATATTGTGTTGAAAGCAGAAATGGTTAAGTTATGGTTTGGAGGAATATATGGGGGAAATTATTTAGTTTATTATTATTGGTAAATATAATTAATTGATTTGTAAGAAATTGGATTGCATGGAAATAATTGGAATATTCATGTTCATATTGATTAATATACAAAAAAGATAGTTATAACTAATTGATTCATATAAAAGTGTTGAATTTGTATTAAACAATTGTAATATTAAATAATTAACCAATGTGAGGTTGGATATAAAAATAGATGACAATAGGAAGGGGTATAATATAGAATAGAAGGGAAAAATTGAATTTGATTAAGATTAGAGATGAGGATGAAGGGTAATATTGCTTTTTAAAAAAATAGATGAGGAATAAATATGGCAAAAAGGAAATATAGAAATTGTAAATTTAATTGAAAAGACTAAACACTGTTTAAATTTGTGAACCAGCCAAATACTCTGTTCAAAGAAAATACATTGTATGTTTGTATATGTGTTTGTCTAAAAAATTTTTTAAAAAACTTTTTTTAAAAAAACAACAACCAAAAAAGGTAGGTGCGTCTTGTACTCCGGTGCGTCTTATACTCTGAAAAATACAGTAGTTTGAAACTTTGCTCCCAGAAATGGTGCAGAACTTCTGTCAATCAAAACAGTTTTGAGTTAAAATTGTTTTGATTGACAGAAGTCTTTCACCATTTCTAATAGCAATGAGCATGTTTCCAGTAATTATATGTGCCCCGATCACCAAACGCCTTGATCAATCGAAAGGTCCATCCTGGGAGGAGAAAGAAGTGGCTAATTCTCAGGTAATATAAATCCTTACTGAATCGCTAAGCTTGAGGAATAAGACTAACTATGCAATGTCTCAGAGAGGATAGTTCTGGTTCAGATATGTCCTTTGGCCATGATACAGATGTACATTACTGGCTCTTATTTATCTTTAAAGAATACTTTTTTACTAAAAGTTTAATAAGCTGATGTCCTTCAGGTGTATTTACACACAGTAGTTCTAGGTCAGGGGTCGGCAACCTTAAACACTCAAAAGAGTCACAAAGGTCCTAACCGGAAGCCCCCATTCAATTCTGGAGCCAACCGGAAGTCCAGTTCCCACTTCATAGTCTCCTCCTAGCGCGGCGTCCTTTTTTCTCTGCTGACCAGAAGTCCAGTTCCCCCACCATAGAGTCTCCTCCTAGCGCGGCATCCTTATTCCTCTACCTGTCCTAACCAAAAGCCCTGTCAATTGTGGAGCCGAGCAGCAACAGGGAGCTGCAGCAGAGGGATGAAAGAGCCACATGCGGCTCCAGAGCTGCAGGTTGCTGACCCCTGTTCTAGGTGGTTCTCAATCTCCTTGTTGGCTAGGGATAATGGTAGTTATAGATCCAAACATCTGGAAGGCAGCAGGTTGAGAAAACTGAGTACCAATTCCAGTTCTATTCAGTATTCCTGAAATTTAGCAGGAAAATATGTATCTGCCCTTCAGTGTAGTCTATCTCAGATACTGTAAAACATGAAACATGACCAGGAAGGGAGCCATCAGATAAGAAGCATCTCTTCACTCTCATTATCCCAGCAACAAAACACTGAGGCTTTGAAGTTATCCACTGTGCAGTAATCAGCTTACATTGGCTTTCTCATTAAAAAGTTCACAATCCAGAAGGTACTCAATAGCACATGGATGGTTTCAGATTAGAGGGACTGGCATAGAAACCACAGAGGCAGTGTGAAAGAAATGAGATGAAGCAGCAGTTTAACAACCTTTATTCCTATGATTATGTCCTTCCACAGGCAGAAGAGATGCAAGTGTGCTATGCTAAGCTCCTTTTAAAGAGAAACATCACCCTCCTCCAAATGGGAAATGTATCACACAAAGCAGTGGTTATAAAAGAATAAAGTACCATCAAAAAATGAAGTGTGAATGTATTTTACAAGGCAAAACAATATCCGTCCTATTGGCTTGAAAATTATTAAAAATGCCCAGAGAAAGAATATAATATATTCCTGGAATATATGGATGGATGGAAGGATGAAGAAAATGAATTAGTTGAAGCCTGTCCGTTTCCCTTCCCTATTGTGATCAGCATTGGAACGAAAAGTATTAAGTATCCTTTGGAGATGAAGTAGACGAAGAAAGTACACATCCAGTAGCCCAATTCCAAGGCTGGTGCATAGTTCCAAATACTGCACTTAAAAAGGTTTTTGTGCAAGGAAGGGACAACCAAAAGTATAAGAAATTGCAACAGCTTCTCTAGAAGGAAAGGATATAGAACTGGGGGCTTTTTAACTTAGAACAAAGACAAAGAAGATGAGATCCAATACAAATATTTTAAACATGGCATGAACAAAGGGGAGAAATTAGAATTAGAAATCATTCATTGAAACTAAATTTAGGGGGGATTCAGGACCAATTTAGGGGGATTCAGGAGCCTGAGTGGCGTAGGAGGCTAATGCCTCCTACTAAGACAGCATTTAACATCCAGCTGCCTGCAATTACTGCGAGTTCTAATCTCACCAGGCTCAAGGTTGACTCAGCCTTCCATCCTTTCTAAGGTAGGTAAATTGAGGACCCGGTTTGTGGGGGCAATAAGCTGACTTTGTATAAATATACAAAAGTATGAAGGCTATTGCTTAACGCATTGTAAGCCGCCCTGAGTCTCTGGAGAAGGGCAGCATATAAATAAAAATAAAATAAATAAAACAATTGAAGGAAATGTTTTACATAAAATACAATTAAGCAGGAGAATGATCAGAATTTAATAAAATTACATTTAAATTGATTTTTAAAGGAGACTAGACAAGTGAATATGAGACAGGGAAAATTCTAGCCATAAGTACATTCTAAATTTGATTTTACTCTAGTGTCTCCTGAGTTACAGCCAACAAATTTTAAATATCAAGGAGCAATAATGGAAGAAGTCCATGCTTCGGGCTTTTACAATTGGTCGAACCTGACTCTGATGTCCCAGTTATCTATCTGCTAGGCTTCTTCATCTGCAAAAGGATACTATGGCAGAGGAAGCTCCACTGGGAAGATCCCAGGAAAGCCAATACAAAAACCAATTGGAGAAAGTGTGAACAATCATCTCATAAATCGTTTGATCAAACCTTCGGTTGGTAAGGATGTTATACAGTGGCATGAGGGAAGCCATGCTTGCCCTTCTCTGCTGAGCAACTTTAGTTTTCCTCTTTGTGCCTCTCCTCTCTCTTCTAACACCCATGAGACAGACAAAAAGTTAAAAGTGTCCAAATAATAGTGGACAAAATATTCCAAATTCAAAAAAGAACATTTTTAAATTTGGTAGCCCTCTGTCTCTAGTTCAAAATAAGTCTTCCAATAGTACTGTGACCTCCAAATTCATATGCCTTCTGGAATAATTGGAACACTTCCAGTAAAACTGGAACCTGTTTCAGATTCAAAGAAGCTGTTTCAAGCGTCAATGATTTTGCACATCTCTAGAAGAGAATAATTTAGGGGAGAGAAGAGTCATAACATTAAGGGAAAGAATTATCACAAGCTTTTTAAAATTTTGCTTGTTAAAATGTTAACAGCACGGCTTTTTTTAATTGATATGTATTTAAGAATTTGATGTAGTAGTTAGGCTATGAGGTTATAAACTGGGAGCCTGTGAGTTGTACTTCCCTCTTAGACAGGAAGCCTACTGGATGACTTTGAGCCAGTCATTCTCTCTCAACCCTAGGAAGGAACGGCAAACTACTTCCAAAAATGTTACCAAGCAAAGTAAAGGGATTTGTTTAGGCAGTTTCCAGGAGTCAATACTGACACAAAAACACACAAAAAACCTTAAAAGCTCTACCAAAAATAAATACAGCGTAATAAAATAAATCATGTTATTTAAAGCAGAAAAAATAATACTAAGCAATAAGAAATGAGCAATACACATGTAGTCCATATGTTTCACCATTCTATATCCTTAGTGGAATTATAATAAAGACTAATATTTTTTAGTTCCTATTTCTGAAGCTTGTAGAAGTATTCCATAAACATACTATGTTTGACTCACATACTGCAGCCATAAATAATGATTTATAAATGAACAAGATTGATTTAATTTATACATCACATCACACCAAACCAAAATGCAACAGATCAGTGTTTGTAGTTATATGTGATTCAAAATTATAGAGTTGGAAGGGACCTTGGAGGTCTTCTAATTCAACACCCTGCTCAACCAATACCATTTCAAATAGTTGTCTAGTCTCTTTTTAAAAACCTCCAGTGTTGGAGCACCCACAATTTCTGGAGGCAAGTCATTCCACTGATTAATTGTTCTAACTTTCAAGAACTTTCTCCTTAGTTCTAGGTTCTCTCCTTAAGCCCATTCAGTTTTCAAAATGTAATTAAAATATGATTTGAAAAGAGATGAACAAATCAAGTCCCCATTCCCTCTTCATCCTGTATAAACAAAATCAAAAAATGGAAGGGTTCCTTCAGTCTATGAAATTCAATCCACTTCATCTAGATGCTCCTCCCTAATAATTTAGTAGAGCCCATTATCACCCCAACATATAGAATGTTAACAGTCAGATTTTTTTTTTAATCTTTACCTGGAATCTGTCCTCCAATAACTTTATTACTTCATAGCCAACTGTTAGTCAACTTTCTTCTCTGTGATATATTTTCAGGTACTCAAAAGAATACTACCGTGTGTAACTATGCTCACTGTAAGTTGATGCTGACCTGAAGGAAAATGCAGTTATGCCCTTGGGAATGAATTGAGCAGGTACAGGTAGTCATCTTATGACTATTTATTCAGGGGTTGTTATGACAGTATTGAACAAGTGATATCTGTGACCAATCCTTGGAGTTCCAGTCATCCAAGCCCCTCCATGACTATGTGATTGCGACAACCTACTTGCACTTACAACCAGCTGCACCGTCCTGCATCTGTGTGATTATCATTTTCAACGTTCTCTGCCAGCTTCCACAGAAAGGTAGTCAGGAAGCTCCTTGCAGGGAAGGTCAACATCAGAAGTCTCCCATCCCTGTGCATCCTTCCCCAGCTGCTCTGAGCCCCTCTGCACTGGCCACTCATGCACTCTCAACTCACCTCCCTTATACCCTCATGCATTTTCTCCAACTTGCACCTCTTGCACACCTCCTCACACCCTCCGATCCACATTACTCATGCACACCTTTACACACACCCCGACCTGCATCTCATGCACTCCTGAAGACCCTCTCTCATACCCTTATGTATCCTTTTCCTTCCTCCATCTAGCAGCAGCCACTTATCTGCCTGCCAGTCTGGAACTTGCAACTTCCTTCTGGTTTCCCCACTGGGTTTGATTGTGGAAAGCTAGCCTCATCTAACAAATGTGGCATTCAGTTAACAAAAGCAACTCTGGTAGGACTGCAGGGATTATCATCGCTAAGCAATAAAGTCATAGATTATGACCGCATCAATTAGCAACAGAAATTCCAGTCCCAATTGCCATTGTAATTGGAACTATCCATTGTAAAAAGGACTGTCTGTCTGCTGGGCTTGTTTGCCTACAAGATGCTTGTTTCAGGCAACATTAACGAATCAATTTTATAATTAAATTTTAATACAATTTTTATTTGCTGCCTCAAAATTTAGTTTCCTTTTTAATTGATTAATAATCATAATTAATTAATAATCATCATAAAGTTATTGCATTGTAATTCAGCAATTGACCAGATGTTCCCTTGTAAATTAATAAAACTACTCAGGTGCTTTTGCAGCTGTAAATTTTCCAATGTAAGACTCCCTCTGTTTGAACACCAGGATACAGTATGCTATGCCTGAGTGGCGTAGCAGGCTAATGCCTCCTATTAAGGCAGCATTTAACATCCAGCTGCCTGCAATTACTGCGAGTTCTAATCTCACCAGGCTCAAGGTTGACTCGGCCTTCCATCCTTTCTAAAGTGGGTAAAATGAGGACCCGGTTTGTGGGGGCAATAAACTGACTTTGTATAAATATACAGAAAGTATGAAGGCTATTGCTTAACGCATTGTAAGCCGCCCTGAGTCTCCGGAGAAGGGCGGCATATAAATATAAATAAATAAAAATTTAATTCCATCTTTCGGAAAGAATATAAAGCAGAAATGAACACAACACACCTAACTAATACTAATTTATTATTTCAGTTTGTACAACCACCCCCTCACCCGCGGCTTAACTACTTCACAAATCCTTCATGAAATAAAATGATCTCATCAGTTTTCTTTAAAAATTGAAGAAACCAACATCTACAGCTAAATCAAATTGATGTGATTTATTGACTAACTCAGACCAAGCGTAACTGCCTTCTTTTTGTATTATTTATTACGATGTATTATTTCAATTTCGAGGCCGGTAGGCTCCATAGCAATTTTGCTCAGCTTAGCAACCACACACACACACACACTCTGTCTTGTGCTCCTTTACAAGGTTCAACAGGCAAAAAACTAGGCGCAGTTTTCCATGGGGGGGGGGGGGGGAATGAATGGAAAAACTGCAGCCCTGATTTCTTGAATTCCCACCCCAATTCCCACCTCCATCAGCCTTATCCTGGTCTGCATGGCTTAGCAGTTCAACAACACCTGAAAAAACCACAGGCAGCCCAACCCTATTATCAAAGCATTTTATAATATAATTGAAAGGCGCTCCTTTCAATGTCCGGACTTTCACAGACACTCCTTATATCTCCATCTTTTCGGCGACCCCAGAGCATATCCAGCCTGCGGCGCGCCCTAGCAAGCACATTTGGTGCGTTGCCTTTAAGATCTCCGACTTGTATTCCCTTCCATTTAAACCCGGAGGGGCAGCAAGCAAGCGAGCAAGTCAAATTAAGGCGTCTATTCTAGGAGCCGCTTTCCAAACACGCATGCGCGTGTCCTCCACCGTCCCGTCAGCCTCAGTGGTGACGGCTCGTGAACGTGGCCACTTCCTGTCCCATGATGCTTCACGTCCCAAGCGGAATAGGCGCAAGATGGCGGCTGAGCGGCAGGTGGCCGGGAGCGGCGGCGGCGGTGGCCGTGGTACCGGTGGTAGCGGCGGCGCTAGCTCCATGGCCGCCCTAGAGGATAACAAGGAGAATGAAAAACCCAAGTCCGGTGGCCTCGGAGATAGCCTGGGCCTGGAGAGTATCCTACCGGCGCGTTGGAGGGGAGAGCGCTAATGGGGACGTGTCACTTAAGGAGGCAAAGGGCGAGCCCTTCTCAGGCTTCGGCTTCTGCGTTGAGAAGCTTCCGAACTTCGCGTATAATTCCTAACTGGTTTGTCTTCCCGAATTTCGGGTAGTGACGATCGATGTATTTGGCTGACTTTCAAGTGGAGACCTCCCCTGAAATTAACATTAGGGAAATATATAGTCCAAGGTATATTGGAGGTTAGAGACTTCTCTTAGCTCTAAGATGTGTTACAATTAATTAGTTACAATGTGAAATCGCATTTCTTTCTTTTTTCTTTTGGGAAACATTGCATGGAATAACTCATTAGCCAAGTTTGGGATCTTATATATAGGTAATAGGTACTCAGACTCTCTCTGGTTTGTAAAACAAAGCAACTGGATTTTTAAACTAAACTCATAACTGAAAAGTGGAGGAGGCAAAATATCAGGTATTTGCATGCACCATGTCAGAAACTTGTTGAGTAAGCAACCATATTTCTGTTTGTAGATCTTTCATGATAACGTGAAATTTATATAACAGATAACAAGTTTCAAAAACTTATATTTTAGAGAGTGATACAGTTAAGTTATGCCGTCCAATTGTAAAATAAAATGCTACACAGAAATAATGTGAACCTGTAATGTTAATTTTATAAATTTTGTGACTATTCTAATGACAATTACTGTACATCTTTAATTAGTGGACACAACAGTGATATATAATGTTAATCTGTAATTCTAGAAATTTTGGACTTTCTCGGATTGTATAGTTTATCTTTGGGTAGTGATTTTGTACCCACAATTAGAAATACATTTATATTAGCTTACCACTGAATCTAGTTAGTAATAGCAAATACAGTATACAGTAATTCTATTAATTTCCAAGTTCAGTAGTAAATCATTACTTTAAAATTGCATCAGGTTTTAAATAACATACCTCAGGGTTGGTAAAATTGTAGCTGTTTTATTCCAAAACCAAGCAGGCAACAGAACGGTTTAGGCTTAGAATATGAATGCAGGAAAATCTTTGTCATCCAGCTGGTATTCCATTATAATCACGCTCAGAAACAGTCACTAACCTGTTATATTTGAATTTTTTAAAATAATAAAATGTACAGTATATTTTATATGATTTAACTGTATAAGTTATATTGTTGGAAGTTTCCTTAACAAGTCTTTTAGTTCTTCAGATTATTAAAGAATCACAACAGCAACATGGCCTACGTCATGGTGATTTTCAGAGATACAGGTTAGTATGCAAGGAATAATCATGGAAGTTAACAGTTGAACAAGAAATGCCTTTGTTTTTATTAATAAAAATGCTTATTTCAATAGTTACAAATGATGCAGCTGATTTTAGAGAAGAAATTAAAAGTAGAATGAGTTAGATACCAATGCTAACTGTTTTGTCTTTAATATCACTGGGAATTGCACACATGGGAGGGTAGGGAAAGTAGATTGAAAGCAAATATTACTCTGAATAAGAATTAACCATTTCTTTTCTCTTCATCCCTTGAAGAGGTTATTGCTCCCGTCGACTAAGGAGGCTCAGAAAAACTCTTAACTTCAAGATGGGAAATAGGCACAAGTTCACGGGGAAAAAAATAACAGAAGAGCTATTATCTGACAACAGGTACTGGAAGGTTCTATTAACTGCAAGATATAAAGGGCTGTATCTAGCACCCTCTTTTTAACCCAGCAGAATGGGTCATCTGATTTATCAAATTTCCTTTGCAGATGCACGTTCCCTCTCCTATTCCATGAACAGAAAGATCTCTTGTATACCTTTGCATTTGTATCCAACTGTACAGTTTGTATAGCCTTTTGTTGCCTGGAGAAACTACAGAACTGTAACAAGCTTCAATTTCCAAGAATAAATTTGGAATGCAAAGATGAAGTCAGGAGGTCTAGCCTCTATTTCTCCTAGAAACTCTGAACACAGATTTTGTGTTATGCTTGGAGGTCAAGCAAGCTAACCTATTTCTGCCTTCCATTTTTGAGTTGGAGATGGGAATCTGGTCTCTTTAGCTTTCTTCTGTCCTCATAGAAAAAGATGGGGACAGCATCCTGAGCAAAAGAGAGGTTAACCAAATTCCAAAATTGTATTAAATTATGAAACGTTGATAAAATAAATTGCCCAGTGTCTTTGAACACTTTCAGATACAGAAAAATACAGTTATTTTACATAGAAAACTACTTTTGTGTTCCTGAAGCAAATCTTAGAAATGATGTAGGTGTTTTAAAACATTTTAGTGTGTTTGAAGTTGTTTTGTTTCCATATAATAAGCATTCCAGTTTCTATGCTAGTGTGCTAGAATGAAGTATTGAGCCTGGTAAATTTTGTCTTCGACCTTAGTGCTACACTGTTGTTCAAAATGCATGTCCTCTGGATACAGTATCAGAAATACTGTACTTCTAGAATATTATTGATGTATATATAAATGTACTGTCAAAATCCATCAAGATAATAGTGAGGAAAGGCAAAGTTGATCTTCCCAGGATTGTAAGGATAAAAGAAGGCTTGTCCTTTATCAGGAATTCTGAAGAGAGGGTGTAATGTAAATATAATCAATCACTTGGTAGAAAAGGATTTTGAAATTGGCTTTAGACAAGATGCCTGATTGGGGCAGAAGTATAGGAACAGATGCATTTGTTTTGTATTTCTGTTGAAATTCTCAAGGGAAATTATAAGTGCTTTGAATAATTTTTAATTGACCTTATGCCATAGATATTTACTCCTGATTCTTATGGATGCTGAAAGAGCCTGGAGTTATGCAATGCAGCTCAAGCAAGAAGCTAACACAGAACCACGCAAACGTTTTCATTTGTTATCTCGCCTACGCAAAGCAGTAAAACATGCTGAGGAACTAGAACATCTCTGTGAAAGTAGCCGGGTGGATGCCAAGACAAAGCTGGAAGCTCAGGTTAAGACTAGTTTTTAAAACATTCCTAGAAAGGCAGAGAAAATGCACTAGAGTTAATTTCTTAGTGGACAATTGGATCTAAATTGTAGATAATAAAAGCTCCAGTGAAGAATACAGAAAGAGAAAAGAAAAAAGATTATTATAGACAGTCTGTTTGGACACAACTCATAAAACTATTTTCAGAAAGGCCAACCTTCTGCTGTGTTACTTACTATGCAAAAAAGAGGAAGAAAAAACCCCAACCTTATAAAAACTTACGTTTCAAATGTTAATCATTTGGGTTGTACAAGACTTTATCCCTGAAACTCATTAAGCCATTCTGCAGTTAGAATAATCAGTTTCAGGGTCAGGATATTTTGATGGAACTTTTGCATGTCTTATTAATGTAATATGAAGTAATATGAATATTTGCCCAGCAGTCGTTTATTTCTTCTAGCAAACTAACTAAAAAGAATATATTCCACCACTACTATTTCCTGTGGAAGAACAACTCATGTAATCTGCATACATTTTCATTTTAGACAGGTGTCTGAAAAAGTATTGTCTAAGTAGTAATAACAATTTGAACTCCATTGCACACCTATTTATTTTCATGAAAATAAATAGCATACTTGATATTGATATACTTGATATTGGTATATTTCCTGGTATTTACTAATAGCTGCTATGGAAAAATCCAAAGGCAGTAGGCTACCATACAGTTGCACTACTTATCATCCATCTTCATTTTTCTTATAGGCATACACAGCTTACCTTACAGGTATGCTTCGATTTGAACATCAGGAATGGAAGGCAGCAATGGAGGCTTTCAACAAGTGCAAGTGAGTTTCAGTTTTTTTAAAATTTCTATGTCCATTGTCTATTAAACAGTTTTTTCTCATTCAGATTTTTCTGGATGTAGCATTTTTTTTCTCTTGAACTTTTTAAAATCCATGTAATACATTTTGTTTCTGCGTAGCCTAGTGATGAAGCTTAAAAGCTCAGTATTTTTACAGTAACCCCTCAAATAGAAAGAAATGGTTTTTAATATTGTAAAGTACTGACTATTTCGTTTTCAACCTTCCTTTTGCAGAACCATTTATGAAAAGCTGGCTAGTGCTTTCACAGAAGAGCAGGCAATATTATATAATCAGCGTGTGGAAGAAATCTCTCCAAATATTCGTTATTGCGCTTATAATATTGGTAAGTAAATCAAGAAGAATTGAGTAAATTTAATAATTATTATTCTCATACACTCCTACCAATGTTGACAAGATAAGCTACGTAGAGCAAACCCCGCTTCTTTCTAGCACTGAAGATGTTACCTAGCTGTGTAATGAAATATATGCAAGAAAGCAACCAAGCTCAGAGAGCATCAGGGACTCCACTATTCTCATACAATTGCCTGTGAAATTAATGCATTAGTTAGACTGAATGCAGAATATTTTTCAGTGTGATATTTATATTAATTTAAACAAATCCAAGCTTTCATACTTTTTGAGAAGAGCATGCAAATGTCCAATGTAACAGTTATTAATGGGATTCTTAACATGTTCTCTTCATTTATCCAAATAAAAAACCAACATCTTTTCCTTCTTGCAAAAGGAAAAAAAAGGCAACTTTTATGGAAGACTGCTAAGAAACCTTCTCTCACATTTTTGTCTTTTGCTGCAGATTACAATTTTATTTATTGATTAAACTATGCCCACCCATCTCTCCAAGGCGATTCTTTGATTTGCATAATAATGCAAATATTTTTAATATATATTACAGACCAAAATGTTAATATTTAGATTAATATTTATGTATTAAATACATAATTTGGATATGCGTGACCCTTCTCTTAAGATTTTTGGTGTGATGTATAGATAGCAGCTAACTATATACTGATACCCTTAGTTTCTTGCACATTCCTGCCTATTTAAGTAGGTTAAAATACATGCCATTGTGATGCTATCATTCCCCTGTGCTGTGAGCTTTCTTGAAGTTTTGCAGTGCGTTTTTGTTAAATGAGCAATTGTGCTGGATGACAAGCTAATTGAATTCTGTCCCTTGTTTCTTAGGTGACCAGTCTGCTATTAGTGAGCTAATGCAAATGAGGCTGAGGACTGGAGGTACTGAAGGTCTCCTTGCTGAAAAACTAGAGGTAATTAATCCCACACTTTTCCCTTTTGAAAGAATGGCTACTGATGCCTGATTTTAACTGATATGTCACTTTTCTTTTATAAGAAATCTAAAATACAGTGTAAAAACCCAAAATTCAAAATTCTCTTACAAAATAATACTTTGAAATTATTTTAAAAACACAAAAGCTAATTTTTAACCTGATCATAGAGTTAAGAAACCTGTAACTCTCCACTGTCACATCAGCAGTAGTCGGAGGGGACTAGAATTGCAGTTTTAAAAAACCTAGAGGGCCACAGATTCTGGTTCTGTGAAGAATAACAGGAGAGATGGGAAACTAATAATTGTACAATTAATGTCTTCATTTTTTTCTGTAAATCAAATACTATATGTTTAAAGTAAAGTTGGGTCTTCCTTATGGGTAGTTCTAAAAAAATATCTTTTGTTTTCCCAATCTGATTAATTCATTTGTTTAATATTAAAAATTATCATTTTCGTGCTGCCCCAAACAGTACCATTTGTGTGATTTTGCCATTTTGCGAATTATATAAATTGCAGCAGAAATTTCGTCCTTGCATGAAAACACTGTTGCATTGCTGTCTACTGTATTTTAAAAGAAAGGAAGTGTTTGGGCTGCAGTTGAAAAAGCGATGTGCTGTATAGTTTAATGTCATCTTCATGTGACATAGAATTTGAGCTAGTATTTTATCTGCTCATAGTAACTGCTAACAGAATAGTTCGTCATTTTAAAGCTTGTACTTTTGTGGATTGAGATTGGACAATGCATTTCTCATTTTCCACTTCAGTTTCTTGCCTATAACTTCATATATACAACTTCATACAGTGCCCTTCATACATTTATTTGTGAGGCTTACATACTCTTGGTAGTAATAGTCTCCCTAGGAGTTTGTCCTGGAAATGCTTTGGAGCTGCAGAAAAACCTTGCAATCGACTAAGTATTATGGCATCATGCTTAAAATCTTATACTTAAACTTACCTTTCTGAATCTGAGAACACCCAAATCAAACTTCCAGCCTTTCCTCCACTTCAGTAGGCCATCCAGTAAATCAGTTATGTTCATGTTTGCCAAGAAGTACCCTTTTGGAAATCTTTGAAAGATATGACAGTGTCCCCAAGACCGTATGCTTCCCAACAACCTTGATTAATCTTTCAATCTGAGGCAAAGGCTTCTTTTTAATTTTGTATGTATAAAATCAGTTTAAGAACATATTTTCCAGTTATTGATTTGATCATGATTTGTGATTGCAATAACTTGAAAGTTAAACTTTCATAGTTTACAGTTGTATATTACTTATTGCATACAGGGAGAAACATGTGAGAAATAAATGTTTTTCATTAGAGCGCCAAACCAAAATTTCCCTGTTTTCTAGTCATTAATCACACAGACTCGAGCAAAGCAGGCAGCCACTATGAGTGAGGTGGAATGGAGGGGAAGAACCGTGCCTGTGAAAATAGACAAAGTGAGAATCTTTCTGTTGGGGTTGGCAGATACTGAAGCAGCTATAACTCAAGTAAGTAAACTCTCCTGAAACCTGTGATTTTAACTCTTAAGCAGGATCCTATGGTCATGTGAATTTGGTAGCTACACCATTATATTCTGATTTCTATACAAAGGAGGAAATTCAGATATCATTTGTTATGTATTTAAATTCATTTGTCACTGAATATGGGCAAGAAATCATGCCAGTTCAGTTTATTTTATTGTCATCATAGACTAATTGAAAATTAATTCAATTAAAAAAAACAAAATAGGGTGTGCTGAAAATGAACAATTTAACACAATAAAATGAAAAAGAAGTACTCGGCTTGTTTGTGTAAAAGACTCTTAGAAGCTGTTCATTGATACATTACAGTGAGTGCTCCAGGTAACAAAGCAGTATTAGGAACCAAAACCTTTGTCTAAAAATGGGGGTAACGGTTCATGATAAGAAGTAATAAGAACACAGCTGTCACTTGGCTATTTGCCACCAAATATTGTAATGGGAAAAGACTGGGCCATGTCTTGCTCGCTCCTGGTTTATAGGAATGGTACTGAACATCACCCTGGGACATGTGAACAAATAATGCTTTTGGTGTTTTTTCAAGCAGAAAATTGAAATTCATAAATTCCATATTTAAAAAAGTAACGGCTTGTGACCCAGGAAGCTTAAGTTATTTGTCGAAACTCTTAATCTTGTCCAAGAACATTGTACTCTCAGTTCGGATTATTGAGTAATATGCTGTTATTTAACTCTTCTGTTACTGTAACTTTTTCAAAGTCTTAAATTCATGTGCTGTGGTGCAGTCTCTTGCCTGTGACTTGGGAATGAATCAAAGCAGCATAGGCCACAAAATCCTGAATGTTTGCTAACTCTTCCTTTTCAAGGTATCTTAGAAGATAAATAACTGCCTTAGAAAAGGAAGATAAATCCATTTTTATATGAGTAAAATAATAAAACTCCACCTCCTTTCCTTTTGTTTCAGCATTACTATTCTGGCATTTCCCCTTCGCGTGTTTGAAATTGAAATGGCCTCACAGGTGTGGAGCAACCAAACTAGTCTGACCTGTCTCTGATTTTTCAAATTTAGAAAACTTAATTTTCCCTGAGTTCTTTGAAAATTAGAGACTTATTTTTACATTGTATTAATCCAGTTAAACATTGGAGGAATAAATAAATATACATTAAAAGAATGTTCTTTAAAGCAATTTTAAAAAATAAAATCTGCCCTAAAATTGTGAATCTCATATTCTAGCATTTTTTTTCTGGAGATCTGCTCAGAGTAGTCAGAATTCTAAATAATTGAACTGTAGACCAGGGGTTCCCAAACTTGGCAGCTTTAAGACTTGTGGACTTCGAGAATTCTGGGAGTCGAAGTCCACAAGTCTTAAAGCTGCCAAGTTTGGGAACCCCTGCTGTAGACTATATCCAAACACACAATCTTTAAACAATGGATCTTGAGTAATTTTAATCTGACAAAAGTGTTAAATATTATAAAATGCTAATGAATACCTAAGGCTATTCTAACTTTGGGAATGTTTCTTCCCAATCCTAGATTACTAAACAGGAAAACTATCTGCAGAGATCAATCAATTTCCTGTCCTTAATCTGTCACAGAAAATAGCACTGTTGACTTTGAAGGTTGTTTTTTTTTTTTAGTGGGAGAAAGGAGGGCAAATAAAACTATAGGTTATCAACAACAAAAAGATTCCTGACAGTCTGGTGGTAATAAATTACAGTTTAGAATAAATTAGAATAGGAACTGCATTTTAGAAAACTTCAAAATAAAATTGAGTTGAACCAAATTAGAGGGAGTTCATAATGTGGTTTATTGATAGAGAATATGAAATGGAACTCTTTACCCAATAATATATGATTTTGGGTGTTCTTGCCAATATTCTCCCTGCACTATTTTATGCCATGGCTGTATGAAGTAGAAGACATTGGTTTTTATTGGTTCACACTGTATTAAATTTAGGAAATATTAACAGAATCATTGTGGAAGGTTTTCTGTTTTTGTTGTTGTTGTTGTTGTTGTTTTGTAATCTGAAGAGCTCAATTGTGCCCCTTCTGTTATATCATAGAAATATAAAACAGTAGATATAATCTCCAAGTTTATCACTAAGTAATAACAATTTCACTAATGTTGCATATAATACAACATGTTTCTAAGACTCACTGGTTGCAATTGTGTTTTAGCCTCTCTTGATTTCAGTGATTGAAAAGATATATGTTTCTGTGGTACTTTATTTAGGCAGAAGAAGAAGAAACTAAAGAACGTTTGTTTGAATCTTTACTGAGTGAGTGCCGGGATGCAATACAAGCCGTTCGCGAAGAGCTGAAGCCAGATCAGGTGGGCCATAAAGTAGAAGGTTTGTGCATTTGACTCTCCTTTGGTTAGAAAGGCAGGATATAAATAAAATCATTGCTGAGTCTGCTTGAAGAACGATTTGATGCTAGGTCCTACATGATCCTTTGTGAAGCTATAATAAACTGCAGCTATCCCTCAGTTTTATTTGCATCCAAACATTCTTTTCTAAAATAAATAAATTACACCTAATGTTTTGTTTCCTACAGAAGCAACGGGATCACTCTTTGGAAATAGATTCTGGAAAAGTCACTAATATTCAGTATCTGCACAGGTAAAGAGCCTTTCTAGAAATGATTGACTGTTAAATTAAAATCATTCAGGACAAATAGTAGGACCACTTGGGTGTCATCTCACTCTCTTGTCTGCCCAGCTCATCATCTATTAACAGCTTTGTATATATTCAAATGATTCTGAAATGACTTTTAATAATAATGCAGTTTTTAATACTCTGCTTTCCAGTTACCTGACTTACATCAAGCTGTCTACAGCAATCAAGCGCAATGAGAGCATGGCAAAGGCACTACAGAAGGCACTTCTTCGTCAGCAGCAGCCCGAGGAAGATGGCAAGCGGGTTCCTCGACCTCAGGATTTGATACGCCTTTATGACATCATCTTACAGGTAAGCATGTAAGGAGTGGTTTAGCAGTGGAAGGGAGAGGCTTATGGTTCCAATTTTCTTTTATCTCTAACAAGGTGATTGCAAAGTAGATGGGGAAAAGGTGTGCTATTAAATTGGAAGTGCAAGTCAGACAGGGCGCGCAAATTGGTAGCATCAGAACCTATTCCTCCATTAAAAACACGGTAGAAGTGTTGAAAATAGAGATTTTCTGAAATTTGGCTTCATGCAAAATAATATTTTCATGACCACTACATATAATAAACATACACCTTACTTTTAAGGATCACACAAAGTTGCTTCCTAAATAATTTTAATAATTACAGGTTATTTTTTTGGACAGCAGATAAAGGGTGTTACCTTGTAAAGAGATTACAGTATTTGAAAACTGCTCTGCTCATTTCTGTACTATTGATTCAGTTTGTTAAGCAAATAGTGCTGACTAAATGAAATTATTGCTGGTTTACCATTGTCAAATTTATTTAATTGGATAAAATATTTATACTGTTTGTTGTAAAGTTTATTTACATTTAAGGGCTTTTTTTTTTTTTGTCTTCTCATTTTGATCACACTGAAGAATTTGGCAGAATTGCAACAACTTCCTGGCCTAGAAGAAGATAAAAGCTACCTGAAGGAAATAGGAATAAAGACCTTGGTGTATAAGGCTTACCGGTAATTCCCAGACAAACAAAGTTACTTGTTCAGTCACAGTTAAACAATCACAGTCATACAGTGGTTTGGATCCGAACAATAGTGTAATGAGCGGCAAAAGATATTTGTGCTATTCCGAGTCAAGAAAGGTCATAAAATGAGGCAAAAACTCACTTAACAAATGTCTCACTTAACAACAGAAATTTTGGGCTCAATTGTGGTTGTAAATCGAGGATTACCTGTAATGAGTTCAGAATTGTAGGAAATGTTCCAGTTATATCTGTAGGAACAACCATTTCATTGTTCCTCAAGGCAGTTCAGAGTGGGGGATGTAAAGTGGGAAAGACTAGGTATGAATAGTTTCAAGAAAATTGTGCTCATAGAGCAGGGGTGTCAAACTCATGTAGTCATGTGACGTATCACGACTTTCCCCCTTCGCTAAACCAGGGGTGGAGGTAGCCCACATGTGACGCATCCAGCCCACAGACCGTGAGTTTGAAACACCTGTCATAGAGAATTGATACTTAAGAGTTAATTGAGCCATAGTTTACCAATCTACTTGGTATGGTCTTCTCTTCCTCCTAGATGCTTTTTCATTGCACAGTCATATGTCCTGGTGAAAAAATGGAGCGAAGCTCTTGTTTTGTATGATCGAGTGCTGAAATACGCCACTGAAGTTCAGGCTCAAGCAGGGACTAAAAAAAGCAACTTAAAGGTAGGAAACAAATTATGAAGTATGCATTAACAGTTCTAAGGTGATGCAATGGAGGGCATACATATTTAAATTGATTACATTCTGCTAACTGTAATGTACAATTCTGATTCATTTGTTGAAACAAATTTATGACAGATTGCCCGTTTTTAAGACTATAAAATCAAATTATTTGGGTTTGTCTTTCATTAGACGATGTGTCTGTGTGTGAGAGCGAGAATGAGAAAGAGAGTTGTTATTATACCACATATATTTGTATTTGGCAACTCAAAAGGGCATATATATTTAATACTCCTTTTATTTTCCTAACAATGAAAAAGAAAGAAACATTAGCAAATCAAGTTTTGGGGGGGGAATGAACATGGAGGAAAAATGAAACTTTACTAAGTATATATCTTTTATGGAATTGGTCTGAATTAAATAGGAGCTACCTGATGTTCAGGATCTGATTACTCAAGTAAATGCAGAAAAATACTCCTTGCAAGCAGCTGCCATATTAGGTGAGTGTGGCTTTCCAGATTCCCACATACACAGTATTCATGGGGAAATGCTTTCAAGATCCAAGAGGCGGGGTCTGCGAACATTTCAGAATGGAAGGCAGGAGTGGCTACGAAGGACTTTCTTTTTTTTTTTTAAACATGTGGTTCTATAGCTTTATTTTTTCAGTGGCTTGACTGGGCAATTCTGGAAAGAAAAAGTAATCATTGCCCAACAGCTGATAGGGAAGAAATATAGGCTTGGTCTAAATTAAAGTTATAAATTAGACTTTAAAACATCTTTGCCACAATCCAATTTTTTTATATTCACTCCCTTGTCAAGCTGTATTGATTCTCTGTAGACCACTGGGGGAATAAAGCCTTTTCCCTTTGACTCTTAGATAATATTGGTTCATGATCTGTTCATCTGTTGCCTTCACTGCTGCATATTCTGTCCACTTCTGTTCATCCTTTCACACCTAAAACTCCTCCTTTCTAACCAGAATTCTGCCACCAAGATAATTAACTTCTGATATTCTTCAGAGTCATAAGTACCTCAGAGATTGAAGGCAACCTCCTTTTGAAGTCAGTTGACCTTCTGTTCTCTCCTCTGATGTGTTGCTCCTTGTAAATTTCACCATTGTCATCTATTCATTTGCTCAAATATGTGTCTTTTTTTCCTTTGATGCTAATAGCTTTTTCTCTATAACTTAACATTTATCTAAATTTATTAGCATAAGCCTATGCACTTCACTTCACGTAAGTATGTATGACATACTCATTCCTGTGTCAGACTTGGATTGGAACCATCCATTCCTTGACCCTTCTCTATAATAGTGTACTATATTCTATCTCTGTGTCTGTCTGTCTGTCTGTCTCTCTATCTATCTATCTATCTAATCTCATATGTCCACCTATCTCACAAGAAGCAACTCTGAGTGACATACAACAATATTAAGGTTATACAGTTAGATTTGGGACAGGGTAAAAATGGATATCATGCAACATTTACATTTTAAGGAGAAAGATTGGAGATAAGCATTATCATAAATTATAGACAATTTCATTCACATTTTTAAAATGTAGCCTTATGTTCTTGTTCTGGTTTAATTGCTAATAAATGCATTTTCCTCAAATACTTCTCTGATTCTTTCAGATGCTGATGACAGTCATGAGGCAGAATCTCCATCCCAGGTCAAAGATGGCAAGGTAAGCAACTTTCTGTGTATGCAATAAAAGCACAATTTCAGAAGGAGCCTAATTTCTTACGTTATAGAGTGTCAGTATATAATTTCAATTACATATATTAGAAATATGATGACAGAAATCTTTAATTGTCCCTGTTTGTTTAGAAAGTTTTCTGGTTAATTTTTTTGGCATAGTATCACACAAAACAATGGATTTGATGGAAAAGAAGCTCAAAAACAATCAGGGAGAACACAAAAAAACAACAGAATGCCTCCTTAATTGTGCTGCTTTGTTTTTGCAGAGCTAACATTAGAATAATAAATTTTAAAAATACCCAGAAATTTAGTAAGCTCCCTAAACATTAGAGACATCCATAGGAATCACGAATATGTTCTGTCTGTGTATTTTTTCTATTCATAGCCTATGCGTAATTTCAGAGAAAAGATATACAGCATGAACTTGGCAAAAAAAAAATCTAAGAGATTTTTGAAAATTGAAGATTTAGGTGCATGATATTATAAAATATTACATTTAGTGGCTCTTCTATTTTTTCTTTATGCTAATTGAAGCTGGGTTAAATCTTGATCAAGACTACTATATGGGAGATTGATATTTTTCCATCTCCCAGCTCTTCCTTTGTGTGGATCAGGGATGGTGCTATGTAGGTCAGCAAGTGCAAGGGAGGCTTAGAGAGGGTTGTGAAGGTATGCAAGGGTGAAGGTGCAGCACAAGACCAGAGTGGCTGGGTGTGTGTGTGCAGGTGTAGAAGACTGACCCCCCCCCCCCCCCCATGACTTGCAACTTTCCCTTCCAGTTCCCCATTGACTTTATAGGGAAGCTGGTAGGGAAGATTGCAAATGGCAGTCATGTGATTGTGGGGCGCTCATAAGTGCAAAAGAGTTGCCAAGCATCCAAATCACAATCGTGTCTGCCAGCTGCTGTGATGGCTGTAAGTCCAAGAACCGGTCATAACCATCATTCATTCAGTGCCTTTGCAACTTGGAATGGTTGCTGAACGAATGGTCATAGGTTGGGAGATCACCTTAATCATAATTGAGTTTCTTTAAAACAGAACAGCTTTCTGGTAATATTTAATGCATCATATTGCTTAGTCCTAATATTAACCAGGTATTTGCAACTCCATTAGAAACTTATACTTACATTTAGTTTTCTCTTCTGCATTTGCTAGCATAATAGTATTTCCACAATAGATTTGGATAATTTTCTGAGGTTTCCTCAACAACTATTCATACATTCATAAGAGATGTACCTACTTCATTGCCTTGAATACATTATCCAGAAAGTTAGATATTTCTGTCATTAGACTAGACCTAGGTTTTCCAGCCGTGGCAAATTCCAGATGTGTGGACTTCAATTCTCAGAATTCTTCTCAACCATAGCCATGCTGGCTGTGGAGTTTAGGAAGTTGAAGATCATTTATTAGGGAAATGTGCAGATTGTGCAGGTTGAAAAACCTTAAACTAGAGGATTAAGTAACAAACGTTGTCCAAATGAACTAATTTTTGTTCCTGTTTATCTTCCTTTTTTATCAAGCCACTTTCTGAACGATTTGAGATTTTCTGCCTGGATCCTTCTCTTGTCAGCAAGCAAGCAACTCTGGTGCATTTTCCTCCAGAATTCCAGCCAATTCCGTGCAAGCCTTTATTTTTTGATCTGGCTCTCAACCACGTCACTTTCCCACCCCTGGAAGATAAAGTAGAGCAGAAAGCAAAGAGTGGTCTTACAGGATATATCAAAGGCATCTTTGGATTCCGGAGTTAACCAGGGCTCTTTTCAAGGAAAATGTTTCCTTTATATTGGGGAAATCTGCAACAGGTTCAGACCTTATCTGCTTGAGTCTAAAATCCACATGGGAGGTTTTCAATATTTTTCCAGTATTCTGTCTGTCCATCCGATTTATTAGAACCATTTCAATCTGAGAACATAAAAAATGTGCTCTGTCTCCAGCCTTATCTCAAACTGAAGAAAACACCTGAGGTCTGAATCCACTCACACCGAGTGCCTCAGGCAGGAACAAGTATCCATTTTGTAAGGATCATTTATTTTTGGTAGCTGATACCACAAATTTAATTTTTAAAAAGCTAACTCAGTCGTCTGGACAAGACACAGCAGAGGGAAACCAAAGGCACAGATTTTTACAGAATTGAACTGCCTCAACCAGAATCTGTAAAAACTCAGTTTAATTGATCCTTGTACTGCCTGCCAAGTTTAATTTTTACTTCTAACTATGGATTGAAGATCAGAGTTGATAGATTATGTTTAAAATCCATATAGTAGATTATACTACAGGCTTTAAAGAATATCCTTATATAATCTTTCCTTTAAAAGGCATCACTTCCTACTAAGTTCTTAGAGGATCTCTTTTGGATAGTAAAAAGCCTGAGCTTCAGAAAGTTATTTTCCATTTCTGCATTAAAAGTCCTTTTGTTTTTTTTTATTTTTCCTCATTCAATTTATTTGAATTGGCAAATTGGAAAGGATGCTTATTTTGTACTTTTCATCCTTTCTGAAAATTATACATTGTGGTTTTAAATAGTCCACTTTGTGAAAAATCAATAAATGAAGCCACTGGAATCTTAAGCAATAAAGATTTTAGTCAGATATTAAGAGGCATTTTTTTGTGAGAACATTTACAAGTGTGGTAGGAATTCCAATATCTTAATATCTTTTCCCAAAATAAAACAAAGAAAAATATCTATCTAGATACATCTTTTAAATATGTGTTCTGTTTCCAGCTATATTATTAGTCTTAAATGTAATCTAGTTAGTCTGAAATATTACTTGGATCAGCTAGTCTTTAGCTATCTTTTAGTGTTCATACAGCACCATATTTTTGTCATACTCGGTTCCAGTTTTGCTCTGCTGCTTCTTGGCTTTGTTAAAAACAGTATTAAAATTGGATTATTCAGTTAGGAATGTTCCACAAAAACAGTTTCTCGAGCATTGTGCTAATACACTCTAGAGAATTATAATTTCCAAACCAAATTGGGTGTAATTGTACCAAAATTATTGGGACTGTTTATCTTGTATGAAAAGCTATCACAATTCTCATTAGGACTTAATTGTGCCACTTCTGTTTTAAAATATGTATGTGAAATGGACCCTCTGGTCTGTTGGGCGAGTAGAATTTTATAGAAAAAACTTATTGTGGGGGAAAAAGGAAGCAAAAGATATTTTTTACTCTATCAAGTGATTAAATTTGAGATTGGGCATGATAAACTGATAATTTATCAGTTGTCTTAAAACCTTAAATGGAAATAACAGTTTTGACTCAAGAAACTATGGCCCAGTATCATTTTAGGCAATATGTCTGTTAGGGTTTTTCTTTTGTGGATTGTATTTTGCTTCAAACTTCCTGTCCTGATTTTGAATTAAATCCAAGAATTGTATTCTTAAGAGGTCAATACAACTTATTTTTGTTTACCTCCCACCTCCAAACTTTTGGGTAACTGGTACATTCCGCTCCATTTATCTCTGCTGCCTTAATTAATTATAAAATATTTGTTAAGATGTGGCACAAAGTATACCAGAAAGACAGAAAAGAAACCTTTAAACAATAAAGACATATTCTTGCTGCAGCCCAGTTTTAAACAATTTAAACAATTCAACTACATGCTCTGCTTTCATTTAAACTTTCCTTCCTGGAACATTTGAAGAACACCTTTGCAAGTAGGATTTTGCCCAGAGAACTAAACTTATGACTTGATTGTTACAATAAAAATGTTTACGGTTACCATAAAGATGTGGACACCATCCCCTCCCACATGCACTCATTATTAGTTGGCACATTGTAGTATGTTATTTCATGTACTCGGCAAAAATAGATTGAATCTAGTCCTTGACTTACGACCACAATTGAGCCCAAAATGTCTGTTGCTGGGCGACACAGTTAAGTGAGTTTTGCCTCATTTTACGACTTTTCTTGCCACAGTGGTTAAGTGAATCACTGCAGTTGTTAGTAACATGGTTGTAAAGTAAATCTGGCTTCCCCATTAATTTTGCTTGTCAGGCACAAAAGATTATCACATGAACCCAGGACACTGCAACCGTCATCAATATGTGCCAGTTGCCAAGTGCCTGAATTTTGATTATGTGACCATGGGGATACCACAATGGTCATAAGTGAAAAATGATCATAAGTTGCTTTTTTACAATGATATAACTTGGAAAGGTCACTAGACAAAAAATGGTAATTTGAGGGCTTCCTGTATTTAATTGTCCTGAACTGATATGGTTGCCTATAAGTCTTCAATATTAAACCATCTAAGCTCTGTATGTATGTAGTTATAAAGAAATTAGGATTTTTAATCTTTTGTTGAAAATTGGGATTGGGGGCAGGAAGAATCTCCCAACAGCAATTAACACCCAGAAAGGCAACAATCATACTTATTTGTACATAACCACAGCATGAAAGAAAAAAGTACTGTACTGTAAAGTACTCAAAACACCCACACAATAATAAATACTACAGTTTCTGTGGAGGAACTACAACTGCCTAATAACAAAAGATTCTGTAAAATGCATTATTGATTTATTTTTCAGAATTAAATTACAGAATTTGGTCAGCAAGCAAATTCCTGGATATCATAAATTTACTTGCATATCCAGGGTGACAAATTGGGAGTTCAGCTTTTGATATAAAATCTCAGTGAGTGAACTGTAATCAAAATAATGTCCATGGTAATAAAGTATACAAATTCTTAGTTGCTAAAATAAACTCAACTAGCAGGTTGCACGTGTATGTTAAACAGAATGGGGGAGAGCATCAAGCGCTGGGGCACACCACAATGGAGCAACTCTGTGAGACTTTTCCCTGTCATCACTTGGCCCACCCAGTTACAAAGTGGAACCATCACAAAATGATCTTCCAATTCCTTGCCCTATAGGCAGTCTGAAAGATGCTATACTTGGCCTATACTTCCTTAAAGTACCTATCAGAGTGACCAATTTGACTTTAGTCCTGCTAATGGTCCATATAATTTATTTCTTTAATTGTTGCCCCATTCTTTATAACCACCTTCATAAATGAGAGAATAGATAAGTGTGCCCAGGGCATAACCCTTGAGAAGTGGGTGAACCAGTGCTTCTTTCAAGGCTGGTGGCATTCTCCCCTCTTACAAGAGACATTGAATGCAATTATCTACCTCCCTGGTTCTTCCTGTCTGCTTTAACCAGGAGAAGCAGAGGTCGAATGCAGAAGTGGCAGAGCTAGAGAAGAAATTTCTAACCCCTTTGGGCTCAACCACCCCCACTCCCCAGATGACATTGAAAGGCACTAGTGTCATTGGATCCTGTCTATCCAGCTTTCGGTTCAGAGCAAAGAGGATTTCGTCTCAAATTATTAGCCTAATGACCACAATTTGAAGCGACTGAAGTTCTTCCATACTATCTCCTCAGAAAGGAGAGGCCTCAAATAGTGCAGCTGGCTGACATTTTGGAGATGTAATAGGATCATTTGAACAAACGTATCACAACAGAGTAGCCTTGAATCTGAACTCTTGCCATAGCCAGTCACATTCTCCTCTTGTCTTCCTCCAGTCTATCTTTGGTCACTTTGTCTCCCAAAGCAAGTAAAAAAAAAACCCAAAGAGATTTCAACAGATGCAGAAAGGCCTCTCAGCAGCTAACCTGTCTAATGCTTTGTGTATATTCCAGAGGCTAATTAAATGCACAACAGAACTTTCCATTTCACTAGGGAAAGCCCCAAGTACCATTCTGAAAACCAGGATCTATTAAACATTCAGACAGGTCATACACAGTGCAAACTGGTAGCTCTGGTTAACCCCATGAACACGAGGCAATGATCAAGGAATGACAAAACATCTGCCAACACCAGTTTATGTTTCAATATTACATTGGATGTCTGTAAAACTAAGAAAAAGTGCAAAGATCTTATGGGATGCAGTTGAAATATGCAAGAAAATGAAATATAAACAAAAGAGCTAAAGTGTATATCAGAAGATATAAATTGGTTTCACTGTGGTAGGTAAGTATAAAAGTGGGACTCTAGGCTGATGAGAGTTGCCTTTTATATTTCAGAATACGGTCACAATGGAAGAACAACATGATTTTGGGGGGAAAATTGTGAATGAATATAATAAGGGGGGGAAATACCCTTAGATGACATAAATGTATGGGTGAGAATGAGAGACAATAAGAAAAATTATTTGAGCTTCCAAGAATGAAGTGAATAGTTACTGGTAAATATCAGTTTGTTAACATGGTTTAGACATAAGCCTATAGTTAACAATATATGGTACTTAGTAAGGGACTCAACAAAAAACTCCTGGTAAATGTTACTGCTTAGGAGGAAAAATATTGAGAAAATTAATAAAGTATGCAAGAATAACAGGAGGATATGAATGTGGAACAAGTAATTTGTTGGGTAAAAATGTGAAGAAAAGAGTGGGAAAAGGGGAAAGTAGAATATGAAGACTCTGGTACATATAATTGGTCTCTCAAGATTATGAATGATGAAAGGGAAACTGATATATAAACTGCTTAGAACAGAATGCCTAGAATTATGCATTTATGGATAAACACATAAGGAATGATTGTGGAAACACCACAGATACAGTGATTGGAAATATGAATGTACATCCACTTCTAATACAGTTGATGTTGCCAACTAGAAATGGTACAGATGCTTCCTAATGCTCCTTTTCTTGTGGCTTTATCTGAATAATGTTTAAGATTCTCTAGAAAGCAGATAAAATTAATAGAAAGTTAGTCAGATAATGAGTGTTCTGCTGCCTAGCTGCAGCCCATCTCCAGATGTTTCTGATGGTGCTCTGTCAGGTTACAATCTGAGATAGAGCCTAGAGAACATCAGCAAAAGTTTGCATTAGAACTGTTTGCACTAAGTTTGAAATTCCTGTTTTCTGTTCTTCCCATTTCCGTACGTATTGTACCTTAAGGAAGTACAACCAAGAAATAAGTAGGTGTTGCTTTGATCGAATTAGAAGTTCAGTATGTATAAAGATTGCAGGAAAGGTAAGCGTTATCTTACTTTCCCCCTTTTTGGTTAACTTTCACTTTTCAGAAATAATTTTTTGCTTAAAATCCAACTGCCACTGAACTGATACTCTTGGTATTTTTGATGTATTGCTTCACATCTTTAAGAACTTACCTTATTTAAAGAAATTGCTCTCGCTTTCATGCATAATTTCTTCTGAGGAAGAAATTTCTTGATAGAGAGCCTCTAGCTTAGAGAAATACAAAACTCTTTCAAACTTCAAAACTTACTGAGTGCAGAATGTCAACCTAAAATATTTCAGATAAAAGCATGGAACCTAGCTGCTAACAACACTGTCATTTTGAGACCTTGTATCCACTCTTTAGCTAACTTTTCTTTGTAAGGAATTCAGACCTAGACCAAAGCCTTCTGATTACTGGATCTTGGTGTGGTATCATTTCCCTATCTTAGCAGTTGTTCCCTGGGTCTATTCCAAACAGTTGTGCCATGTTATTTCCACTTTGGGAAGGGGTGATGGTAGGTCTCTTTTTCACCTATGGCTTAGTGATAAAGCGTAGATTCTAGAGTGCTGATTTAAAATCTGATCAGGAAGCTCTTATTTTACAATGTTCAGCAAGGAGATGTTTAAAGATATATAAAGTTTTTAACTTCTATTGCTTGAAACATCAGTCTTAATAGAAAGTGTGTTTTTGTCTGCTCCCATGAGTCTTCTGTTCAGTTTTACAAACGGCATCATTACTCACTGCATAGCTCATCTTAACTGGTTTTTAAAATGCTTTTAAAAGTAGCTGTTTGCTTTTAACAGAAAAGTTTTTATCAGGGTTTTTATTATTTTTATTATACATGCTCCTTTTAGTATTTAGATGTTTGAAATATACTAAAATTACTCTGTAATTTGATAAATATGTTATTGTGAATTGCATATTTGACATTTCAAACATTTAAAACACTGCATTCATAAAGGCCCTTAAATGGTTTTAGATATAGTCAGTCCCTCTGCCTCCTCATTCTCTTTCTGTTTCTCTTTCTCTCTCTCACACACACAGACACACAGTGATAAAGTGGATACATGAAGTTAGGGAAATACTGTAGGATTAAGTCAGAAACATTGGTTGGGTTCAACATTGCATTAAACTATGGTCTGTTTTAATCATAAACAACTGACCAAACTATGGTGCTCTGGTCCACACATTATACTAAATATTAAACTATAATTTAGAAACAATAATGGCTGTGTTTGTACCATACATTAGGCCAAAATGAAACAAAACATATTACCATAATGACCATGTGTTAAGTCTTGGGGTGTTGAAAATCCAATCCAATCCAATCCAAGTGAAAACTTATTCAAATTCTTTTGTAGGAGAGCATGTTGTAGCAAATTTGTTTTTTTTAAAGTTTTAATATTAAAAAATTCAATTTTGCCATTAAAATTTTCCTTATGCCTTAACCAGATGAATTATTCTAGATTTCTGCAACTAGAAAAACACATCCTACCCAATTTCTTCCTTAATTTTTCCGGGATCAAAAAGTTGGAACTGAAGCATCCATCTACTGAGAATATTATCATCTTTGTCATCTGCTCATAAATTTCATAGTTGTCTTTCTGGCAAGAGAGAGAGGGAGGGAGGGTTAGGAGGGAGGGAGAGAGAGAGAACAATAACACGACAAGAAAAATACAATAAATACAACTCTAGAAGATTTTGCCTTCTGCTTGCAGAAAGGAGAAATTAAATGTAACAACACATCAAATGGCTGGAATGCAGAAATTCAGCAGGCTATATTTTAGGATATAATTGCAATAGAATCATCTCCTCATAGTCAGAACTGATACACCACAATCAAAGTCGAAGTCAGAAAGCCTGTTTGCTGTGTTGTTATAATTAGAGGCTTACATTTTATTATGCTTTTTTACTGTAAACAATATTGAGATAAAAGGCAGGATAAATAATTAGCCCTTAGCCCTATTTATATAGCTTTGCTAAATTTCTAGTCTTCTCAGATGGCATTTCATACCAAATTATACCCACAGTATTCAGCTGGGATGCATTGCAATGTCTCATCCTGTTTGGTGTTGGTTATCTAGTTTGGGTTAGCTAACATGATGCTTCCTACACAATTAAAAGGATGCATCAGGAAAGTCAGCTTTCTCTTACATTTCTGAGGGCAGCTTAGGGATAATTGCCTACTAGCTACTTGTCTTTTATTTGATGTGGCAGATAGTCATCCTAGTATTACGGTAGGATCTAGGTTAGAGGAAAAAATAATTTACTCCCTCTTGTCCATTTTACTAGAATAATAATGTATCTGTCAATCAGTCAGATACCATTAATAGCAAACCAATACATGTCCACAATAGTTAAGGTTCTGAATACCTTCTGTGCTCCTTATATTAGCTTTTCCTAGATGGTCAACTAATACAGAGAGAATCTCAACTCTCCGTATTTCCATTTAGAAATGTGAGAGCGGTACATATGCAGTACTTTGTATAAGACTAGCCCAAAATATTTTGCTGCCTGAGCTAAAAAAATAAAATGGTTCTCTGTCTTATTCCATGTCTCAAAGTTAAGTTTGTTGACAGCTGAATATTTCTTCAGTGCTAACAATTCAATTTAACCTTCCATGCCATCCTTTCTTTGCCCCGCCTATGAGGTGAACTGATTCTACATTTCAACCCAATAAAGAGTTGATTCTCCCACTTTGGAATTATATGGTACACTCAATAAACGAATTAAAGTGTGCATCACTCTTTAATCTAATTTCCCTTCAAACTTCTCCCTCCCTTTCTTCTCTCAACCTCATTGCTCATGAGAGGTTCCTGAAATTTCACACCAAAAAGGAAGGAGAGGCCAGGACAAAACCTATTTTTTTCTTAACCAAAATTGAATGAAAAGTAATGATATGCAATTCATCAATATCTAATTAATTAATTTGTCTCATCAGTGGAACTAAAAATGGCACTTTGGCAGGCATTTTTATAAAGCTCAGATGCCACAGCCAACATTTTTGTGGAAATCTGCATTCCAGGGAACTTGTGTTATTGTTAGTTTACTGCAGGTCCACATCAAAATGGAAAGTGTGTCTGTCTGTGTGTACAGGCGGATGAGAAAGATCTGTTAAGTCACTATCATATATGTAGGGCCTGAGTTTATTTTTACTTCTGCTTTCCCCCCCCCCCCCCCCCCAAAAAAAAAGGATTCCTCTTGAGTGGGAATAATCAGGAAGATATTCCAATGGCAGGAAGCTGCCATTGGAATATCTCAACACTTGTCCCTCCTCTCTCCCTTTCTGTTCTCTCTTCTGTTATTTTTACAGATTTGACATTTGTTCTTGCGTAAAAATGTCATGAGGGAAGTTCTGCCACTCCACCTCACCCCACCCCACCCCACCCCACCCCACCTGGGGAAAAGCCCTGTGCCACTTGGGTCAACAGAGGATTATAGCATTAATTATAGAACGCAACTACCTTCCTTAATTATTTTTCAAGTAATAAAGTCGGGAAAGCAGATGTTATGGAAAAGCACAAAAGGGCAATATATACAACACAATATGCCCAAACCTCCCCTAGAATTAAATTCATGTAATAGGATGGTTTGTTTTATTATTATTACAATTATGTTCCACCTTTCCCCCTAGGGACTGGAAGTGGCATACAGATGAGATGCCTTCCATTTTACCTCCATCACACATCTTCAAAAGATAGACTAGGATGAGGCTGCAAGGGGGCAAAAGTTATTCAGGCCAGCGGAGAGCTTCTGTTCCTTCTTTTTGCCCACCATTAGCCTTAAATTTTCACATTCAAAACATTTGTGCCACCACATACATAATTGATTGGTCCAGTTTGGTCTACTCTAGTAGTTAAGGCATCAGCCTAGAAAGCAGGAGACTGTGAATTCAAGTCCCACTTTAGGCATAAAAGTCAGCTGGGTGACTTAGGGCCAGTCACTCACTCTCAGCCCAACTTACCTCAAAGGGTTGTTGTTGTGGGGAAAATAGGAGGCGGAAGGTGTGTTGGATATATTTGCTATCTTGAGTTTTTTGTAAAAATAATAAAGGTGGGATACCAAATAAATAAGTAAATAAATATCTCTGTGGTGATTAAGCCAGGAGTTCATAGGTTCACAGAAGTAGTCACTCTTCTTCAGCCCAACTCACCTCACCTCACAGGGTAGTTGTTATGGGGAAAATAGAAGGAGGAAGGCATATTACTAATGTTTGCCACTGTGACTTATAAAAAAAGAAAGGCGGGATAAAAATTAAATAAATCAAGCTGTCAACCATTGATTGAATGCTCCTGCTCTAAACCTAACCCATTTAATGGGAATAAAGGTATGAGGCAAATGAAATACCTAAGTGGACAAAAATCAATTTGTGTGCAAAATTGACTAGGGGGCAAAAACTTTTTGCTGAGAAAAAAAGAAACAAGAACCCAGTGGAGGTGTAAACATGATCTCAACCAAACCTCTCGATGACTTCACCACACTAATTCTTACTCAGTGCACCTTAAAAGCCTTGCCTGGGCTTGCCCATAGAGTTACAGAGGTTGGACCTGTTCACTTTGGTTCTGAAGAATTAGAAAGGAAGAAAAATATGTGGCTCACATCCAACATGTATCTACATTTTTTCCCCTCTGTCTACGCACAACAGTGCCTTTTCTTTGTTATTTTAGAGAGGACAAATCACTAGGCATTAACGACCTAATCAAAGGGTAGAGCTAGGAGGGTGCAACTGAGGAAAATAAATCATGTTAATATGTCACCGAAGTGTCACGATAAAGTTGAATCTTAGATTAATGTATTTGAGAATAAGCAATGACAAACACGGATGGCCTGATTTCTGAATAATACAAAATACATGATTGGACTGTAAAAAGGCTTGTTTCTGATGGAAGGAAATGGAAATTCTAACTTGGGTATTAAGCATCTGCATTGTTAAAGGGTGTTGGTAAGTTTCAGCTCCTTTCTTTTTGTTTCTGTTCTGTCACTCTCATGTGGCTCAAAGACAGAGAGATGGAAAGGGTTTGTTGCGATCAATGGTTCTTATCCCTGCTATATTTGTGGATCAATTGTCACTTATCCCTCCAAAATCCCTGTGGATTAATTTTCTCATTTTTGGGTGGTGGCAGTATGTGTGTGTGTGTTTGGGCGCTAATGCTCACTGTTTTGTGCTGATGGATCTTATTTAAACCAATAGAGGACTATAAAATCAAAGAAGAGCAAAGATTATTTCTACCTTGGTTGAATCATAATTTTGCTTGCCCTTGATGCATATCTTGCATTTTCTGATCCCTTATTAACTAATGAACTGATCAAGCGTCTATTGAACATGTAGATTTTCTTTGTTAAAGAAAGAAAAATTCTTTGTTAAAAACCCTCACTTTTTAAAGTCCTAATTATTTCAGGAAATAATTCCTGAGCCAGATCCCTAACTTTTGAAATGTTCAAATGAGACCCTGCTTGCCGCTCCACTTTATGGAGAAGCATGATTGACCTCAGCTGGGAGCAAGGCCTTTTCTGTACTGTAGTAGCCTTTGTGGTGAACTCTCCTCTGAGCAGCCTTCTCCTGCTGTTCTTCTGAAGGTGATTGAACAATAAAGGAAAATATTTGTAGCTTGGGATTGAAATGAGGAGTCCTTGGTGCTCTCTGAGTTTGGTTGTTTTCTCACAGATGTTTCATTACCCAAACTAGGTAACACCATCAGTGCTGGATTGAACAGATTTGCTTCAATGAGCCCTTCACAGCTTCTGCCTCGCCAGATATTGCCCAGGTCCTCATAGGCACAGCCAGCCAAGCGGAACCTCAGGTGGCCTTCACCAGACTAACTGCCATACCAGATGTTTGTGTTCATGGTGGTTTGTTTAGATCAAAAATAAATACACAAGGCTCTAATGCAGTGATGGCTAACCTTTTTGCCGTCGGGTGCCAGGAGGGGAGGCACCCATACCCATAATTCTATGCGCCCTGCCCCGTGCATGCATGTGCAACCCCTTCGCTCCCCCCACTCCTGGCACGCGGTGGCCCGGTAGGCCTGTTTTTCTTTCTCACCTGGCTCCAGGGCCTCTTTAGGAGTCTGGGAAGGGCGAAAACGGTCTTCCCCACCCCCCTCGGAAATCCTCCAGAGGCCGAAAACGGCCCGTTTAACAACTTCCCACCTAAAGAGGCCCTGGAGTCAGGTGAGAAAGAAAAATGGACCTTCCCCACCCTCCCCCAGGCCCTCCGGAGGCAGGAAACAGCCTGTTTCCCTACTTCTGGTGAGCCCAGAAGACCTGAAAATCAGCTGGCCAGCACACACATGTGCACCGGAGCTGAGCTCATGTGCCCACTGATATGGCTACGCGTGCCACCTGTGGCATGCATGCCACAGGTTCGCCATCACCGTTCTAATATCTTTTAAACTTAAATGCCAGCCTCCAGTATCTTATTTTTATTTCCAATAACTGTTGTAGGACCGACATAGATTCTGTTAGCATTCAGTTGAGTGGCTGTAGCTGAGAACTTAGAAATGGCTCTTCCTAGATAGAAAAAAAAAGCCAGTAATGAGTTAATAGAGACCATTTTGGTGGACTGGAGGAAGAGGTATGGAGCAAGCTCGTCAGCTTGTTTCTCGGTAAATGATTGTTTTCTACAATAATCAAAAATAAAACCGATCTCCTTTTGCAGAATATAAACACGAACATCCTAGTTTTTATTCATTACCTAGGGGAATGGTACTAATATTGCCATTCTGGTTCCTTTTAAACTGTGTAGTAGGAGGGAGATTCATAAATACCTGAATAGCATTACATTATGCCATGGAATAATCTTTTGTGGGAAATTTGCCTCTCATTTTATGCTACTATAGGAAACTACAATAGATTTCCTATATAATAACATTCTCATTAGTTGTTGTCAGACTTGGTTAAGAAGGAGACTGCATAATTTCTTTTACTTTCTTTTTAATAAGGTTTTTTCCCCCATTTTATGTGAAACTGAAAAACAGCATCATTCATGAATCTTATGCTCTCATCAGTAAAATGTACACCATTATTATAACAGAATTTTCATTCTTTACTGAAGTGTTAATAAGAAAACAGAAATGTGAAAAATGTACAAAAAAGCTCAAGCCAGCATCACTGTTAGCCAGAGAAACAGCCAACAAAGCAACTGATTTGTATTTTAGGATTTGGCAGAACATTGTTAGAATTCCAGCTTCATTCATTGTTTTGTATTTTGACTGAGAACAAGAAATGAGCTTATGAGGTATTCCTTCTCCCTCACACTTCAGTTGTTAAATTAAGGCTTAAGGGGGAGGGGAGATACACAGGCTTCTGGTCCTGTGTATCTCCCCTCTCCCCCCCCTCCCCCACTCCAGAACGTGTTAAATAGTTACTCACTGAGGATAAAAACCTTTTCATAGATTTTCTACATATTAGTTAGAGATATCCAATTATTTCTAAAGTGGGGAGAGAGGGTTGCACAACCCTGAATGAGGAAAAATGAAAGGAGGAAGCAGGCAGATCTCATATAATAAGTTAGCTATTTCTGTGTGGCAAAGTTGGCAAAAGGGGATTTGCATCTAATGATTGCAATATGAATTTCAATTTCATTAAATAATGTAGAAAGAGACATATGAAAAAAAAATCAATGAAGATGTGGATTCTATCTTCCAAAATATAATAATTCTGATAATAAGAGAGATATTTAAGATAATCCCAGTAAACTTTAATCATCTTCAATTTGTTCTGTGACAAAGCAAGGAACTGGCTGTAGATAGTTAGAGTCTCCCCTCCTTTATGGCCCCAAATGGTCCAAAATCTGCATGCTCTGCAGGGGTGAAATGCTCCCGGTTTGGAGCTTTCGGGCGATCCAGTAGCGATTGTAGCAGGTGGTTTGGAGAACAGGTAGCGATGGCGGTATGAGGCTCCGCCCCCCACCTGGGTGTTGTAACTTCCAGCTTTTAAAAGGTAAAAAAAAAAGGCTCTGACGATCACGCGCCACAGCTGTGATTGTCAGAGCCTTTTTTTTACCTTTTAAAAGCATTTTTTTACAAAATGCTTTTGCTATTCACCTGAATAGGTTGTAAAAAATGCTTTAAAAAAGTTAAAAAAAAAGTTGGCCATGCCCATCCAGTCACATTACCCCACCACCACCAAGCCACGCCCACAGAACGGTAGTAACAAATTTTACATTTCACCACTGATGCTCTGGTTTAATCCCCTTTATAAAACATCTTGGACCATAAAACTGCTAACTAGAATGCTTTAAATATTTTACAATTTCATTTCAATTGATATTGACTTTGTTTTAATTGATTGATTCACTTATTTCTGTGATTTAGAAGCCCTCCGATTCAATAAGATATGGGCAGGTTTATAATCAGGGACACAGTGGCTCAGTGGCTAAGACGCTGAGCTTGTCGATCAAAAGGTTGGCAGTTCAGCAGTTCAAATCCCTAGTGCCGCGTAATGGGGTGAGCTCCAGTTACTTGTCCCAGCTTCTGCCAATCTAGCAGTTCTAAAGCACATAAAAAATGCAAGTAGAAAAATAGGGACCATCTTTGATAGGAAGGTTCCGTGCGCCTTTGGTGTTTAGTCATGCTGGCCACATGACCATGGAGACATCTTTGGATAGTGCTGGCTCTTCGGCTTTGAAACAGAGATGAGCACCGCCCCCTAGAATTGAGAACGACTAGTGAGGGGAACTTATGCCTTTATCTTTACCTTTATAATGTTTACAGTGAACAATAAATACACAGACTATGTATACTTGGAAGAAACACATATTTAATCAAAATTCTACAGGGTTCTGCATTCACCCTAATCCAAGGGCTGAACTGAATGTAGGTCATAAGATTGTGCTCCATGCATTTCATAATTTTGTCTTTAATCACATTAAAAACTGCAATTCAGTGATATCTTTTAGATAACTACTGAGACCTACTCCAATTGCTTTTGGGAATATCAAACTGCCTACCTCCCTATTAACAAAATTTTTACTCCAGAAAACCATATAAAAGCACATTATCATCCTAAGGGAAACTGTTCCTAATTGCATATTAGGAGAAACTGCTTGTTAACATGTGGGGATTTTTATATAAAACTAAATGGATTCCACATACAGCCCTTCCTCCAAATGAACAGATTTTTTTAATTTAAATTTTGAAAGGTTGATATAAGAATTGAATAGATGCATTAGGCAAAATTACTTTATGAATAAATCCTATATTAGGTATTACAAATGCAGAAATGTTACAGATTTCCTTATACTGCAGTCAAGTAAGCAGATCATGTTGGATTGCTGAGCCAAGCACAAATACATCTGCTGGCCATGCCTTCTAATGACTGAGCATTCAAGAGTTGTGGGGAAAGCGCCTCTCAATTCAGAATTTTGACTGTACCTTCCTTTAAATCCAGAATTTCTTAATACTTTGGTGGATTTGATAACCCCCTACAACTAGAAAAACATACAACACATGTTTATGCAATCATATAAAATAAGTTCTGAATATGTTTTATTTTTTGGTGGTCAATCCATGTAGAATTTAGTGATGCTTTTGCTGATGGGCATCTTTCTCTTTTTGAGTCATATCAAATATTTCCTGAAAGTAAATACTTGCTTAATCTAAAATTTGTATAAATATATAGTGTATGTTATGGACAGTAATATCTGATTCTGCTTTTATTTTTCATAAGCTTTTGCCTTTTGAAAATGACCTAAAATGCTTAGTTTAGCTATTATTATGCTTCTGCCCATTATATAAAAATATGAAAAAGTGATAGAACAGCTTTTCATTCAGATCAATAATACTTTTTATTCCCAAGAAACATTCTTTTGGAATGCAGATTTTGTTGGAACTAGTCCATACAGGTAGTCTTCAACTTATGACCACAATTGAGCTCAAAATTTCTATTGCTAAGCCAGATAGTTTTTAATATTATCTCATAATATACACACGGTCCTCGACTTATGACCACAATTGAGCCCAGAATTTATGTTGCTAAGTGAGAAATTTGTTAAGTGAGTTTTACCACCTTTCTTGTCATAGTTGTTATGTAAATCATTGCAGTTGTTAAATTAGTAAGACGGTTGTTAAGTGCATCTGGCTTCCCCTTGACTTTGCTGGTTCGAGGGTCACAAAAGGTGATCACATGACCCCAGGACAATGGAACCATCATAAATATGTCAGTTGCCAAGCTTCTGAATTTTGATCGTGTAACCATGGAGATGCTGCAATGTTGTGTGAAAAATGTTCATAAGTCACTTTTTTCAATGCCATTGTAACTTCAAAAGGTCACTAAATGAACTGTTGTAAATTGAGGACTACCAGTATTTTCCGTAAAAGTTAGCCATGTGACTGGCTAACACTAGGCTGGCAAAAGTCAATTTAGCTAACCCAATGTGTACAAAATTGCACATCTGTAACTTGGTCCAACTCTCCACCAAATAGTTAAACCAGATGGAGATAATTATTGAATAAGGGAGGTATACTTAAACAATAATAATCTATTCTATAATGTAGTCTGATTATTGTTTAGTGTACTATATAACCTAGGCCACTGTACTTTGAAAATCATGATGCAAAGCCAGAGTTACGTATGAACTAAGTCACTGCAATTCACTAGTGTGTCTACTTCATCTTAAAACAAACCATGGCTTACCTTAAAGTATAAATCCAGTCAATGTTTTGTTTTATCTTTTCAATTCTACTTTCCTGAGCTCCCTACCTACTCCAACATTAAACAGTCATTGTATCAAAACTTTAGATCTATAATAGCCAGAAGGAACTAACTATAACACTGTCAGTCAATGTCATCATGTAACCATGTCAGTTGATCAATGAATCAATTATCTATTTTAGCTGCAGACCAGAATAAAAACAATAGCAAAAATAAAAAAATAAAGCAAAACAGAAAGAATATAGCAACAGCACCACACAGAAAATAGCATGGACAGATAGTCCAAGCCAATAGAAAGTAAGCATATGGCTGCCTGCATGTACATTCAGGAAACACAGAACAGCTGGAAAATTTAGGAGAAACAGCCCAGGAGAAACATCTGCCACTTAAAGCAGCCATCTCCCCCTTTCTACTGGTAGAACTATTGTAGCTCTTGCTAGTCATATAAGCTGCAAGGTATACCTTCATTTTACAAAACTGTGGCAGGTTTCAACAGAATTGAATATAAAGCTATCATCTTTTCCTGGTATCCTACTCTCTAAACCAGGGCTGTCAAACTCACGGCCCAGGGGCCAGATGTGTCATGCACTGGCCATGCCCACGCCTGGTTTAGTGATGGGGGGAATCCCAATACGTCATGTGACGCCGTCATGACGATGGAAGTTTGACACCTCTGCTCTAAACCAATGAGTTATTTGTAAAAACAATAAATCCAAGATATAAATAAATAATAAATGTCTTCTACAGGTTGATGTTAAATTTTAAGATTAACTGTGAGCCCAGAAATTAAAGGGTTGGTTAAGTTACCATGGGTTATTGGATTAATTTCTTTCTTCCATTCAACCTAGTAAGGGAGACCTTCCCATAAGCAGGGTCCTAACAAAGCGATCTTGCTTTATCTCTTTTCTTTTGTTCTTCATATATGGGATTTCCCACTAAAAATGCAAGTCTACAGTTCTCAAAATGCATTGATTGGATTTGTGAAGACATTTAGAATGTAACAAATTTAGGTAGACAGACATATCCCATTAAGCAAAGGCTATAAACCACTTTTTATCCAATTCTTTCATGCCACAAAACATGTCATACAAGTAAAAATAAAAATAAGTAAAAATTTATGAATAGACTTGCCCTTTTTTCAAAGCCCCCCCCCCCCCCCAAAGCACCTCAGGACATTGCAATATTTCCTCATAAACCTTACCTTTCGCAATAACTAAGTTTCAGTAATGATGTTGATAATCAATGATGTTGATTACACTTGCTTTTAACGTCTTCCTTTCAAAACCTTCCAATATTCCTATGTAGATGTCCCTACCAGAAACAGCCTACGTATATAGAACCAAGAACTCTTAAAGGCAGGGCATCATATTATGCTAAGAATGGGTAGATAACTACTATTTTTGTAAAAAACCACAGGTATTCTTTATTCCTTTGTGACATTTTGAGCAGTTTTGCAAAAAGTTTATAATTATAACCATCAAATGCAATTGCTACTGGAAACATCATTTCTATTCCTTTACCCTGAAGCCGTCTGTCTTCTTTTGTTCTGCACAACATTTTGTTGCATTTAGTAGGTGCCTAAAGGGTTTATTTGCAACACCCTCTGTTATTTTTGCCAGATCCTGCTCAACGAGTACAATATAGAGTGATTTTTGTCTAGTATGCATAGAAACTCACTGACATTGCAGTCCTTCCAGTTAGACTACTTGCCCAAATTCCATCATTAGGTCACTTTTCTTGCCTTTGAAAAGATCCTCTCAGACACTCGTCCCTAAACTGGCACACTGCAGTTATGCTGGGCTTGCAAATATCAGCTGGAAACGATTTCTGGGAGCCACAGTCTCAACATACCTGCAAGCATCAGCTTGGAAAAAGCTATTGTCAAGTATATTGTGTGACTGGTGAATTCTTAGAAATGCCCATTCTGAGTTCTATGCCCACAAATTCCCTGGCACAGTTATTGCGAGTGTTCTCACTACCATCTTTGCTGCACTTCTACTTCCCCTGAATCCAGACTGTTCTCCCTCCAGCTAGCCAATAGCGGAGCACAAAAACAATAGCTAACTAGTATCCTCTCCTGATCATCGTTCTTCCCATGATGCTTTTGCTTTTTATGGTATGGAAAAGGAAACCACCTCAGTTACTATGAGGGGGAAGTAGAAAACTCCTCCACTCCACGCAGTGTAGCCAGGAATGACAGGAAAATGGTGGCAACACGCTATGGTGCCTTGGCTTCAGGGATGGGGACTCCAAGTTGGGAGGTGAAACTAAGCAGGAGTTATTATCTTACTACCTTTGAGGTGTTTCTTGTGGGACTGTCATATGTTAACCATCTCCATGTGGAACAAGCCACCATGTTCAAAATGGATTGTGGGCCTGGCATTGGAGAGGGTGGGTGTTAACTGTCAGCTCATAAAATACAATAGCAAATTTAAATTTAGCTGACAATTTGAACCAGCGTGCTACAATGAGATGCAATGAGTTCCCTTTCTCGGTGTCTACTCCTTCATAACATAAAGTTAGTAATAGGAGTATTTAATGATCACTTCTATGAAACAAATGTTAGGAGTTTAATGTTATAGTCAGGGGATTTTCACTGGATCTGTTCTTTCTTCTAATAAAAGCTAATACAGACTTTCTAGAGTAGGAACTGTTGAATACTCAAGTCAGAAAATGCAGTGTATGTCCATGTAGGAAATGATCGAAGAAAAACTAAAGAGTTCTTCATTTTCATTTCATATGCCTACTAGCATCAGCTACCAGCTGTTTTTCTTTTAATTCAACATGTTTAAAATTGGTTTTGATGTCCAGAAATATCAGATCAAGACATGATCACTTCCTATTTTGTGCTTTCTCTTGTTCTCCGGTGATGAGAAAATTAGAATAATAATGAAAGAAATATTTGGGAACATTTAACATCATTGAACCACTAATGTGTCTGATACCCTTCCTCTGGTCTCCAGCTGTGGCCAGATCAGATGGCAAAGATGGCAAAGAGAAAACACAAGATCACACAAAAAAATCCTGAAATATGGATGCTTATCATATAATACTGTATCTCATCCTTCTGTAACACAACAAATACGATCTCAATGATTTTCAGCTATTTACTGGTATTTACTGGAAATTATGGGAACTGAGCCCGTAATCTCTAAAAGGCATCTGGTTGGAGAATTATGTTGTATTTTATCTTAAAGAGATGCATTAATACAATGTGTTTGAAATGAACAGGATTGCCATTTGTGATCTGCAAAGTTCCAGATAAATATTAAGCAGAAATTGCTAAGTCTTTGCTCCTATCTTGTAGTCTCCTAGATTTTCTGCAGTTTAGATATTGCTACTCTAGCAGAAATTGTCAGATATTGCCTACGTATGATGCCCCAGGCACCAGAAGGGGTTAAGTCTTCTAAGTCTACAGATATCCCATGTGACTGTATAAACCAATGAACTCCCTTATTGGAGTCATACCCACAAATCAATTGGATATCTTCCCTAATTTCTTCCCATCCATCTCAGCAAGACAGAAGTGAACTTCTCTCCCTCTCAACCTCTGAGCCATACAGTTAGGGTAATAAATGCAGCAGGACACCCTGTTCATTATTGTATATTTGTAAATAATAAAATAACTTTTAAACCTGAAACTGTATGGCCTAAATAACTTCCGCATAGACTGAATGAGCACGACCATCAGTATATATCTGACAGAAATGCTGTAAGAATCCGTGCTACAAGCAATTTGTGAATGCACAGAAACATCCTGAATCCTGAACGCATGTGAAGCATTTGCATTCATATTCGGCATTCAACAAAATGCTCTGATTTGTTTCCCTAAGCGGTACCAAAACGTTCTAATTAAATGGATATCTTTAGATTCTGCCACCTAGATCAACACATGTATGTCTCACTTCTTCAACTTCAATTCCAAATTCCTCTCTAGTTGTGTCCCAGAAAATGACACAAACCGCATACAAAAACCATTTGAGTTCTATGTTTATTTTGCTTGTGAAGGAGTGTCATGCTCTGATATTATTTCTGGCAAGAATTTTCTTTCCAGTCAGATTCTTGGCAGCAGATGTAAAATGAATTGCATTTTTTCCTGCACACCCATATCAGTTGTATCACAGATGGCATTGATCACCAAAGCCAAAAAGGCTTAGCAAACCACTAATGCCAATTTTGACTAAACTTGATCCACTCTAAACTTCCGCCTTGGAAGGCGGAAAGAAATAGCTAGTGCAGTTTGTCTACATATTTGTAAAGAGGAATGTTAAATCCATTGAAACCGAAAAGTAGGTCATTGTTGGATCTATTTACTATCCTATGAAAGTATCAGAAGATTCTTTCTCTCTCCCTCCCTCTCTGTCTCTCCCCTCTCTCCTTCTGTGTGGTTGTGTGTGGTGTGTATTTGGGGTACTTTAGAATGAGGCCACTTCAAATCGCACATCTATAGAGTGAATTCAATATCACTGAATTATTAGTTTTGAAGAAGGCTGCAAGTTGCCAACTCACCTTACAGTTGTGCTGTGGGCTATGCATTCTATAAACTAGATCAGTGATGGCTAACCTTTTTGCCATTGCGTGCCAGGAGAGGGAGGTGGCAGGGGAAGTTTGCGCATGTGCACGTGCCCACATCCATAATTCTATGCGCCCTGCCCTGCGCATGCGCGTGCAACCCCCCTCCCCCCGCTCCTGGCACGCGATGGCCTGGTAGGCCTCTCTAGGAGTCTCTGGAAGCTGGGAACAGCAAAAAATGTCACTTCCTGTCCCACTGGGAGTTGGGAAATGGGCCGTTTCAGGCCTCTGGAGGGCCTCCAAGGGAGTGGGGAAGGCTGTTTTTGCCCTCCCCAGATGCAGAGAGGATCAGGAGCCAGGTGAGAAAGAAAAATGGGCCTTCCTCCACACCTGGCCCTCCGGAGGCAGGAAACAGCCTGTTTCCCTACTTCTAGTGGGCGCAGAAGGCCCGAAAATCAGCTGGCCAGCGCACACATGCACGCAAGAGCTAAGCTGGCATGCCCTCTGATATGGCTACGTGTGCCACCTGTGGCACGCATGCCATAGGTTCGCCATCACAGAACTAGATTTTCATCAGATAACACAGGAAGGTCCACAAATGAATGCTCAGCCTCAGTGAATATCCTAAATACGGTAGTCTTCCAAATGCATATATTTGGAAGACAGGCAAAGGAAACAATAAATATAAAAAAGATATGTGACACCAATGAGGTAGACTTGATAGATACCGTAGTAATAAATAATGTAATGCTATAATGCTGGTCAATATGTTTGTTTTATTCTTTATTACTTTCCTATCCAACCTTTATCCTCACAACATCCCTGCAAGGCAAATTAAGCTGGTTCACCAAGTGAGTTTTGTGTCTGGGTGAAGGCAGGAACCTGACAGGTGCAGAAAGTTTTTGTTTGTTTATAATTGGGCAAGCTCTTTTCTGTTACAGAAGATCAGTGGAAAACAGATAAATAGTGAGAGAAATCAAGGCATCAATGTTTTTGCCTGTTGCTCCATTAGAAATCTCAGGGCATATTGTGTTGTTGATGTAATCTAGGCCTGCCTGGGCAATGAATGGTGGCAGATTTGAGTTTGGGAAAGACTAATCAGAGATGTTGCATGGCATGTCAGGAGAATGGAGGCAGAGGACATGCCTAAAGGGTGCAAGTCAGGAATAAATTTTGTTTAGAGACATCCTAATATTGCAGCTGGGGCCACATAGTCTGTAGACCTCAATTTCCATTTGTTTCCACATTGTTTCCTTGTGCTGAGCTTTTTGTTAGAGTATAATATGCAGTATGTAGTATGTGTTTTGTTGTATATTAGTCTATACAAACTATGTATATACTCTGTGTTGCTCTTCAGCCCATTTTAGATTGAAACCAAATAAAGTCTGTTCATAACACACTGAATTTAATTGGTTTAGTAAGGCATTACATTTCTGAAATTCCTATTGTCAAATTTGTGAGCACCATATGCATGTTGAATTACCTTAGGACTTGCCATGAGCTGTGTCTCTCACCTGGCGTTTCAAATATTTTGATATATGTTTAAAGGCCATTAATGGGAATTTGGAATGCTGCAAAACTAAAATCCAATCTCAACATCGTCATTTCCAAAAATGCTTCTGGGTTCTTTAGGGGCACCATAAGATTTTTTTAAGTATATAAAAATGTGGTTGGCTACATAAACTACTTGAGGGATGACAAGGAGGCCAGAGCCAATAGGAAGCCTCTTTTGCTCATTTATCTTCAGATAAATTCATGACTTGTGATTGGTAATGCCTAGGACTACCAACTCAAGGTTGCAGAAATATGAATGACTATCAGTAGATAGAAAAGAGATACATAAAATATATATAATGTGTTTCCCCAAAAATAAGATCCTGTCTTATATTGTTTTGAACCCTGAAATAAGCATGTGACCTTATTGCCATGCGCTCAAAAGCCAGATTGGGTTTATTATCAGGGGCTGTCTTGTTTTGGGGGAAACAGGGTATATATTGGCACCATGCTACCATCTAGTAATCTTCCAAAGTTTTATAGCTAAGAGCTGGTAGTTTTACCAACATGGTAGTCCATTTATGAATGAGCATGAAAAGCCAGTTGCTATATGATCTTCCCATTCCTGACAGAGATGATGGTCTAACAAAATGTTAAAGGAGTATTCCTATTGGGCACTCTAAATATAACTAAAATATATTTTTTCACTACAACCCTGGGCTTCCAATGTGGCAGATATTGAAGCAAACAGATTTATTTTAAGTCACTTCCAAGACATGGGTTCTTGATACTTTTCTTAATTAAGCCTGCTTTATGGAATACTTGCTTCCTACAGCTTCCTACTTCTATGATGGAAGATAATTCCATCACAGATAGGCAAGTATATAATAATGTAGAATATCTCTCTCAACATGAATATATAGCCTGGACAGCACATTTTGTAACCAGGTTATCTATTCTGTGCTTTAGCTATGAATAGGGTTGCACTTTATTCTTTACTATAGACAAACATGCTTTGCAATGAGATTAGCCTTTGCAGGCAAAGAAAGGTATTGCATGAAATGGCTGTTGAAAACCGTGTGAACATAGCTGGCAAAGTCTCGGCTTGTACAGAGGCGCATTCTTCTGAGTACCAGGGTGGGGTCTCCCACTCTCCCTCTGGCTTTTACTCATTCAGTCATAAACTGGTTTTTCAAGTCCTTTTTTTTTTAAAGCAAGTTTTCATCACTGCTGTTGATCACCTGCACTTTGGGGAGGAGCTTTCCAGATTCCGCTTTTAACAATGTGCACACCTTCTCAACCTTTCTGTCAGATCATCTCAATAGGAGCAGAAGCAGAAGCAGGTACAGCACACTCACGCCTCCCATCAAGACCCTTCCCGATATCAGTAACAGGGAGTTTCCCAGGATAACGCCGAGATGTTCAAAGGGGTGGCCAAAGGCTCGCCAAGTGGGAGCGCCCCAAACAAAGGGTCCCCGACCAAGCAGTTCAAGTAAGTTGCTGATTCTGTCAATTTTCTTTTTGCAGAATTGAATAAGAGCTGGTGTTAATAAAGTAAACCTAAAGGGAGAACAATTGCCTACATATATCTTTAAAAAAAACAACAAAACTTAAATAATGTAAAGGCTAAGAATCCAGTCTTCTGTCTACTTGTGGGGCATAACCCCACTGAATTCAGTGGGATTTATTTATGAAGAAGCATACACATGGCAAGGTACTTAACAAGATGCTAAGGAAAATAGTTTTTCCTGTTTAATAAAAGCTGTCCAGGTTCCTTCTTAGTTGCTTAAATAGATTGCAAGGAACAAGTTTAAGTAATAATTTGCCTAACAGGATACCTGAAAACTAAAATCTGTTTTTGTCCCTTGTGCAAGTAGGTCAAAGTTGAACGTGAATTCTCTTTCTCTCATATCCCCCCATCAGCTCTTCCCAATCCAGTATCCATGCTGGATGGGAATTTTAGGACTTGTAGTTTAATATGCCTGAGGGGCTTTAAGACTGGACAAACTTATAGCTCTTTTTCTCATAGAGAAACTTGTATATCAGTCAATATCTCTAAAGCAAGGAAATCTTAAAAGAGGTACTATGTAACAATGATTGTCCCATGTAGTGGAAGAAAATACGTACAATGGACACAACACTAGTTCTACTTTAAAGAGGTTTCCAGACTCCTTATTGTTTGAAATTGTATTGATTATGGTCAGATTTTCTTTTTTAAAGGATGTGTGTATAGACAGCATGGATTTGACATTTCAAACACATGCACCCTCTTTTTTATTTTCCATTTGTTTAATTGCTACAAATATTTTCTAGTAGACATGCACTTCGGAAATATAATGCATCTGTCAGGTACCCTCTTTTGATCATCAGCTAGATTTGGCGACCTTTTTTTGTACACTGTAAAGACTAAGAATCTCATATTCCAAAAAATCATATTGGGAGCTATCCGTGGAATGTGGTATTGCCTTTTTGCTGGCATCACTACAACTCTAAGAAGCATGTAATTCTTTTTTGCATCATACTAACAGAATAAGTAGCTGAAAAAGTGGGGAAAATATATTATCAGAGGGGTATTAATCTGTTAATTTCTCACTTTTCCTTTGGGAGCTCAACTCTTCTTATTTCTTCCACCCCCAATAATACCGTTGTGATGTCGGCTGAGCCAAGAGAGAATGAATGAATGAGTCAAAGTCACTCAAGATAGTCAATAGTTGGATGTTAATTAATTGTTTTCTTCTCTACCCAATTGTTCTCTCCATTTTGTCCCTGGTTTGGTGAAAGGCGGCAACTTTATCAGGAACTTAATTAGTCTCCAGAGGAAAATTTCATAATGCTACAAGTCTAATAAAAAGTAAAATCTGCCAAATTTAATAACCTTTGATCTTAGATAAATGTATAAGTAATGTTGCACTTGTGCCTACTGCTTCTGTATTTAGATAGATGGTGTACTTGAGGCTAAAATGTTGTGCAATATCCAGCCTGTCATTTCATATATAGTACACACAGTTGATAAAGTATATTATAATTACCATTTTAGAATGATTAATTCTCATATTTTGAAAGCAAAAAAATGATGAGTGTTGCAAAGGCAACAGCCAACAGCCAGGAAGTGATTCAGCAATAGATCAAATCACTTCCTGGAACAGGTGAAGTTTAATGTAAAAATCTGGTTTTGCTTTATTTTCTGAAATGTTGGGAGGAATGGGTATGCTCGATTTCCTGAGTTCTAATTCCTTTTTGAGAAGGAAAAAGATGTTACTGTTAGAAGGCTCGTCTGCTGAAGTCTCAGATGAAGCTGTGCTCATGAAAAGACGTGATTTGTAATGTTGATTACTTGTATAGTGGATACAGCTGCAAACACTATCCATCACAGATATAAATTCTCAGATATCAATTATCAATTCTCCGTGCTATGGTAGCTTCAGGGTTTGTTGTTGGTTTTGTTGTTGTTGTTGTTGTTCTGCTTATTTTCTTTCTTAACTACTTTACACTTTTCAAAATGTATGCCTCCCCTGAGTTTCTAGATCCCTCCATCTTGTTGAAAGGTGGAATCATTTTGACACAACAGAAGGAGCAGCACTTACACAAATGATTTTCCTATTATTATGAACATCTTAGACTAGCAACAAAATATTGTACTAATTAGAACGTTGCTCGGTTCCATCAGCCATGCCGTCTTCCAGGAGATTCCATTCCTTGTTCCCTCCGCTCCAGTTTTTTATCTCTTCTCCCAACCAACTGAATGTTCAATCCTCAGTGCCTATATTAGGAGTTCATTCCTCAGATTTTTGTCCTTTTTAAATTTTCTCATCCATCTGAATTTTACTTGTTTTCTTCTGAAGTTTGGGAGGAGCAAGAGAAAATGGTGGAAATACCTTGGTTAAAAAAGAAAACATTTACTGCAGTCTTTCCATTCATCGCCAGCATCTATTTTGCCTTTTTATTATAGTGCCTAACCATGGATTCGTGAATATATTTTTTGAGCCTAAGAATACTGTGGACTAGTGAAAAGCCTAGAGAAAAGGCTTCTATTCAAATGACAACTAAAAAGAGAGAGAGAATTCATTAGGTTTTACTCAAAGGTAGCAGAACTCAAAAACAATCATGGTTACAAGTTCTTGCTTTACTTCTCAGATTTTACAATCAAATGTCTTGATTTTATGGTATAGCATCAGCTGCATTTTTTTGGTAGTTTATCCAGAGCATTATGAAGAATGTGATTGTTCGTTTAGGTGACTTTCTTGAAGCTAATCGGGTAGCTTATCTTGAAACAAATTGAAGGTGTAATATTGTTTCTTTACTTTTCTAGATTGGACCTCATTTATGCAATAAATGTGCAATATGAAGTTTGTAGCTGAAGTAGATGTACAATGTTCGTACTTTGTCAAAACTAAAAGTCTCTCAGCTATGAGAATTCTTGAATATAAATTATGTGGGACTATTTCATTACATACTCCCTATGCAGCATTCTTATATATACTTATCTGAGAATTAGTTCTATAAGGCATTAACATGGTACTGTTGACTTCTCAGGGGAAAATATACAGTGGATAAAGAAATCCATAGTGATGTTATAAAACCCATCCATCTGAACTAGAAATGTTTCAAGAATTCCACTGATTTGCAGTATATATGTTTGTAATAAACAATGAAAAAAATTGGTTTTCAACCTTGGCTGATGTATGCATGTGGACAAGGGTGTGTGCTTCAATGTGCACCACAATAACTCCGTGGTGAATGCTTTCACTAGGAGAGAGTTCTACCATATTGCTGGAGGAAGCTGTCTTGTATTTACTGACACTATGGCAATATTCCCCAATCATGTTAATCATACTTGGTTCTGTTTAGTGCACGATGTGAATGCAGTAATTGTGGCTTCTAAATCATTATTTATTTTATTGCAAAACCAGAGTCAATTAAGAAGAAGCAGCTGTCCACGATTTCAGCCTGCAAGGAATATTTTTACTAATGATGTAAGATTTCATTTTTTTAAACCTGTAAAGCATATTCTATTCTAAACCAAAATACAATGGTCAGTTCTCAAGAACAGCAATGATCAATTTTAATCCATTTTCCTTTATGGGCTGTCCTTGAGATGTGGCCTTTCTGATAAAGATCAGCAATGTGGTTTTGTTGTGATAGTTTTCTCTGATAATTTCAGTAAACACGACCCGGATTCCAGAAAGATGTAGAATTGTGATATGCTACGATGTAAAGTAACACCTCTGAAAATGTAGACTATCTATATTAACCTGATAATATATTCTTCCTACTTTACAGTATATCTAGAACATCTATGGTTAGATACATATGGCTTTATATTCAGTTGAGTCTGTGTATTCTAAATCTTTTATTTGTTCTTTTGTGTTGTCAATTGGTTTTTCTTCACCAAAACAAAAGGCAAATAATACTGGTGGTGTAGACCCATGCAACTATAAGATGCATGGACTTCAACTCCCAGCATGCTGGCTGGGGAATTCTGGGATTTGACATTTTAAAGTTGCTGAGGTTGAGAAACACCAGTTTAGACTAACTGGGATTGCCTTCCCAAAACTCCCCTCAAATGTGAGCAAATTCCAAACATATTCAGTGAGCTTTAGTCTTGGGAAAGTCTGGTTTAGATTTTGGATCCAAGATTATGATGTTTCATCTAGTTTTCCAGATTTTGCTTTTCATACAAAAAACTTTTGTAGCTTCTGAATCCATTGTAATTTAATATAAATCTATCCATGTTATCCCTGTTTTACAGTCTATGTAACATGGCTGGGCAGTGTTCTGAACGTATCCATTGTTTTTATTTATTATGCCTGCCTACTTGTCATGCAGCTCAGGGCAATGAACAAAACAACGGAGAGGGCAAATAAGCTAAAAAATGTAATTGAAAACATTTCATGCCAAAGGCTGTTTAGGCATTCAAACAATTAAGATGGGCTTCTGATTCAGTACCTGAAGGATGAGCTGGATCTTCAAGGCTTTTTAAAAGACAGGCAGGGTCAAAGCCATCCAGGGGGAATACTGTTCCGAATAGTGACAGAGGAGGCACATCGGCTTGTCCAACAAGATAGAACTTGAATGATGGAACCCAGAGAAGGTCAACTCAATCAGGTACAGGCAGAAAAAATAGGAGACCTGAAGAACTTTATAAGTGAGAGCCAGCACCTTGAATTGGAAGCCCATTGGCAACTAATGCTACTTGTATAGTAGTGGTATTCCATGGGAGGGGATCTCCATAGCTACTCATGCTATGCTGCATTCTACCTATAGCTTGAGTTGTGTTGAAAGGCAGTCCCAGGTAAAGAGCACATCCCAGTGGTCCAAAGACAAAAAAAGGAGCACACAGAGGGCCAGTTCGGCGGCTCGGATCCCTAGTACAGGTCTCCTGCATGAGCAGGGGGTTGGACTAGATGACCTCCAAGGTTCCTTCCAACTCTGTTACTGTTAATGTGTTAACATGCAGCTTCTTCAGGGCTGCATCTAGCATCTCTTAGCCTTTCCTTAATCTAAAGACATATTTTCCTAGGATCAAGGTCCTCCATAGGTGAAGGATGATCTCAGGAGACCTTTCCGCTTTAAGTTTTTGCTCTTTGCATGCTCTGAAATAACATTTTGGCTTTGAATTTACATATAGAATACACCATATATAATAAGACATGTCAAGCAATTATGCTATATCATGTTTTTTGAGTTCCAATCTTTATGTTCCTGAGATCAGATTTGTTTTAGGAAACTTATTAAGCTCCTCCATATGCAGTCTGATGCGCAAAACATCCTCAATATGCTTTATTTCAGTAGTGTTTTACAGTATTACCACCCTCAAACCACCACCACACAGCTCAGCTTTCATTCAGTAGTTGAGTGTAGAGAATGGCAGCCTAGCCTGAGATATCAGCTAATCAGCATTCAGTTTCTCTGTTCAAACATGCCACAGTTTACAGTTCCACTCCCTGGACCTGTTTCTAGAACTCTGTGAATTCATAAGCAGCACAAAGGAAGCAAAGATTTATAAAGAGGCAAACAAAAGTTTCAAGCATCTCCTCCATATGCACAGTCCATGAATTTGTCTTCATAAATTCATTGCATTGCTCTATTGCCTTGCAAAGACATTCACTAAGGTAGTCAGTTACGTGGGAACAGGTAAATTGTTTGGAGGACCTGTAGCAAAAGCAGAGAATCTAAACACAGCTTTTGGGTTCATGGTAATGGTAATGAAGTTATTGACAAACTGCATATTTTGCTACAAATCTTTCAGGTAAGTGTCTGCACTTGGCAGGAAAAACATGAGCTGGGTGTCAGGGATCACAATGGCTAGTCTGTCCATTCTAGAATAATATGTGTTCAACCATAGCAGAATCAGAGAGAAGATGAAAAATATCTCACTTTTAGGGTATTAAAAGAAGCATCATATTTATGATTTTGCAGAACGTACCACAGCTTTGCAACTGGAGAAATGTGATTAGCTTGGGGCAAGGTATTTCAAACTATCCATAATTGTTGCCAACTAGTTGACAGCTATGAACAGAGCACTTTTCTTCAAGCCTAACTTTTTGGGAGAGGACAAAACTCCTTGATACAAAAACAATTGCATAACTAGTTGGCATGGAAACATTTAGGAGTAATAGAGATGAGAATAATTACTAATTTGGAAGAAAATAGAAGATTGTAGATAATCTGACATAGGCTGGGCTGATACAGGCTGGCTGCAGTTATTTTACCTTGGTAAGGAAATATCAAACAAACAAACACATTTGGTCATTCTTTTAGAAAAAGACTGTCCTGAATGCAGTTGGTTGTTATTTCTGAATCTCTTATTCCAGAGAGATGCTTTGAAGCTGCCCTAGCTTGATTTCATTATATAAGCTTTGAGGAGAACAAGCATTGGCTTTATCATGTGCACCAAATAGGAAACATGACCAGATAAGCTAATTCTACTTTATTGTAAAGCTACATTAACCAAACTTTACAAGTTTGAAAGTACAAATTTCCCACCATTTTCTTCACAACTTAAAAAACTAGTGAGTGTCCCTTCTGAGCCTCTTGCCCTGCCCACTATCCAGCTCTGTCTCTTATCTCACCATTCCCTAGGCAGCATCACTTTCAAAGGTGGGTTTCAACAGGTTCTAACCAGTTCTGGAGAACCGGTAGTGGAAATTTTGAGTAGTTCAGAGAACCGGTAGTAAAAATTCTGACTGGCCCCGCCCCCATCTATTCTCTGCCTTCCAAGTCCCAGCTAATTGGGAGAAAATGGGGATTTTGCAGTAACCTTCTCCTGGAGTGGGGTGGAAATGGAGATTTTACAGTATCCTTCCCCTACCATGCCCACAAAGCCATGCCATGCCCACCAAGCCACACCCACAGAACCAATAGTAAAAGAATTTGAAACTCACCACTGATCACTTTGCCCTGTCTCCCAAGGTCTTTCCTGCCTACTATTATAGGACAGGCGTGCTTGGGATGGTATGAAGGATCCAAAGGAGAGGATCCTGAACTCTCCAATTCAGACGGAATAACAGTGTTGGAAGGGACCTTGGAGGTCTTCTAGTCCAACCCCCTGCTCAAGTAGGAAACCCTATACCATTCCAGACAAATGGTTGTCCAATCTCGTCTTTACAATCTTCAGTGATGGAGCGTTCACAATTTCTAAAGCCAAGCTGTTCCACTGATTGATTGTTTAACTGTTAAGAAATGTCTCCTTAGTTCTAGGTTGGCTCTCTCCTTGATTAGTTTCCATCCATTGCTTCTTGTCCTGCCTTCAGATGCTTTGGAAAATAAGTTGATTCCCTCGTCTTTGTAGCAATCCTTTAGTTATTGGAACACTGCTATCATGTCACTCCTTCTTTTCATTAAACTTCATTTCCTAATTTGATTTCCATTTGGGAACTCCCACAACCAGAAAATGTATCTCCAGAGGACATGTGCATGGGTTAAATGGTAGGAAAATCATGGAGTTGGGGAAGCAGCTAGCAAAAAATATTTGATGGAGATAGACAGGAAGAATTATTTAAATGAGAGGAAGAGTTAGCATAAATCCTGCAAAAGAGAGACCTGCCTCGTCAACTATTTAGAACCTTTTGAAATATAAGCCAGGAATAAGAAGGGGATGATTAGTTGTCCTTATGAGTAGTTGGGCTTCCAGACAAGTGATGGTTGTTAGATCCACCCTGTACAAAGACTCCTAAGTAAGGTGTGTGTGTGACTTCAATTCATACCGTACCTTTTCTTTAATCAGTTCATGTGATTTATTTTGCCCAGATGTTTTTTTTCTTGGAAAGCTAAGTAGGAGGCCTCTCCCTCTAGCATTTGAATTTCCCACAGTGCCCTAGAGCATCTGGTATGGCATGCAATTTGCTCAGAAATTGCAGAAATATTTGGATGATGGGCAACATCCCAAACTCATCAACTATTGCCAGTTAAATCCAATGACTTGTAAAAACAGGTAGACTAGCCAAAATAAATGAGTTGGTAATGGCATGTTACTAAATGCTAGACACTATCATTGTCCTGCCTGGCCATCTTAAAAGAAGCACATAGAACTTTTCAATCCTGTGCATTTAGAGAGAACTTCTGCTGATGGGGAAAGGCCAAAGTCCAGAGAACAAGAAAAATTTCTGTGTGAACACACATTGTTCTCTCCTCTCTAATTCCTGCATGGGTTTCTTTTATTAAAAAAAAAGAGGTGGGTCAACATAACACCCTGAGTCACAGTGTTATGGTTTCTTACATCCCATGCCATGAACAACAGTGTGAACAAGCATCTTGAAACTGTGACTTTCCTTTGGTTGGTCTCTATAGAAAGGGACTTCATGAAAGCAAATACATTGATAGGTTTGTCTCAACATGCCTGAGAAGCAATGTAGAATGACTCACATTCCTTCTAGTTTGGCAGGAAATAACACTGGAATTCTGGGTGGTGCTCAAGTATTTGCTACCATGTCTCCTCCTCATTCCTGGGAGGGGAAGGCGATGAGGCTGAGCAGGAGACAAGCAGATTGTGCAATTGACTGAAAAGAATGACAAACTAGTTTCTATTTCCAGGCTGCGGGGGCCAATGACCTCTGAGGAGTGGGGTGGGAGAAAAGAAATCATTACACAGGTGTATAATTTTTCCCCCAGATACAGTGTTCCTGTTATTATTTAAGTGCTAACAAGTTGACATTAGATACAAGAAATTGCAGTAATGCAGAAGCTGGGGCAACCTTATCCTCTGGAACTCCAAAGGGTGGAACTGGAGCCAGTTGGTGGTAATTATAGGGTGCCAAATTTCAAGTTAAACAGTAGGAGAAAGTTTTGAAGGTTAATCCTTTTCTACAGTAAAAACAAATCTGCTTTAGGAGGTAAGTGTGCCCTCTTTTGCCTGACACATTTTGAGCAATGGCTGGGAAGCTATTTTTCAGCAATGCTATTGCTGCATTCTGCATCTGAATTTGGTATCGAATAGGAGCTGGCCTTCCATGCCTCCCCCAAAAAAATCTTCCAACATTATAAGTATCTTTGTATGATATGCTAAACTAAAGCATACCAAGGTTAGACTTAATATGCTGTCCAAACTTGCAGTCCTGACTTGCCATAATCACAGTTTGGAATCATAGTTTAGAGCAGTGTTTCTCAACATTGGCAAGTTTAAGGTGGGTGGACTTCAACTCCCAGAATTCCTCAACCAGTTTGGGAAAATCCACCCATCTTAAACTTGCCAAGATTGAAAAAACACTGGTTTAGAGTATGTTGACTGTGCTCTCAAAACTGTAATACCAGAAATAATCCCATCCCTTCATCCTCTAGAAACAGGGTCAGGTAGCAAGAACATACCGAATCTGCTCCTATGGTACATGTAGCTCAAGTTGAACTATTACCTGTTTGGGGCTTTTTGAGAGTATTCTGAGAAGAGTAAAAAAAAACAAAAAGTGAGAGACTGCCCGGGAAAGAATGACATTGCTTACTCATGTATGGGCCTGTCCTGCAAACACAGTTTATGCGTCTATGAAAATATGATGTTCCTGAAACATAAAAGCTTCCTTTGAAGAACAACATCTAGATTGAATAAAATTAATTAAACAACATTTTGTTGCAGTGTCAACCATTTTTTCTGGAAGGGCTGGTTCATTTCCCTACATATTGCCAACAGTATTATTTTCACATAATGATTATGTATCAATATCCCTCCTTTCTTTGGAGGATCAGCACACACTTTTCCACAATAATAAGTTATTCTAGGATTATTACTGTTCTAGTAATGTATGATTAACAAATGAGAGGGCTTAAATTGGATTTTAATTTGAAAGACCAGCCAGCATTTTAGTTGTAATGCCATGAAACTCTTTGTGAATCTCTTAAAGGTTTTGAGTTCTAACTATTTATGATCCCATTGATTTTGTCTCATTGAAATGATAGGATGTGTTTTAAGATATACAACCCTGATGTACAGAAAGTTTTTGATTATTTTCTGGTCTACTTAGAAAGGCTGGTACCTATTGTGAGAGGATGCTTCCAGATGACAAGCCTCTGCGTTGACTTAAGGGCCAAACTGGATTTTGCACAGCAAATTAAAGAAAATGCTCCAGTGTAGGAAGAGTTAAGACTCCTTCTGTAAAATGTATTACACTATGATTCTTATTAGGGATATTCACAGAGTGTGGACAAAAAAAACAAGATGGCAGTTTGGTCAAAGCTCCACCTATTTTTTTATGTGCCTCATGGAGCTTCGGTTGTATTATTGTCACTGCCATCTTAAGGTTCTTTGAGCACATAAAGCCCAGTTTCTTATACTTTGTTTTCCACTTTATTATTATGTTCTTTATGTTGAAATGAATATATCTGCAACCTGGAGGCTGTTCTTTTCATATGGTTACGTCAGTGCTTCTCAATTATTTTCTGTCATGCCTCCCTAGGAAGAAGAAAACATTTTTCGCGCCCCCCGCGCGACTGTAAATAGTATCATTATTAAAAAAAATAGTATCATTATTAGAAAAAGGTCTGTTCTCCTTGAAAGGGAGGAGCATGCGCAGTCACATGTACTGGCTTAATGCTCACTATCGATGCAAATGTCAGCAGCAGTAGCCCAATTTCTTTAGCAAGTTTGATTAATTGGGGCAGCGTTATGTTTCACAGGAGAAGGTCATTGTCAGTCATTTGAGCATCAATTGGGCGCACATCCGTCGGGCAACAAAGTAAGTGTGGACGGACGTCCCACACTAAAGATGGCTCCGACAGGCTCGTGTCACAAGGGTTTTGGACAGCCAATCAGATGCTCCCGTTGTTCTCTGATTAAATACAGAGACATAAACACGGGGCTTAGCTTGTTATGACAGTGTTTGCCGAGGTCAAACGCGCCCCCTTTTACAGAGCCTCGCACCCCCCTGGGGGGCGAGCCCCACTATTTGAGAAGCACTGGGTTACGTGAAGGTTTTGTAGAATGCCTGGTTCCCAAATAGCAATAGCACTTAGACTTATATACCGCTTCATAGTGCTTTTACAGCCAGCTCTAAATGGTTTACAGAGTCAGCTTATTGTCCCCAACATCTGGGTCCTCATTTTACCCACCTAGGAAGGATGGAAGGCTGAGTCAACCTTGAGCCGGTGAGATTTGAACTGCCAAATTGCATCTAGCAGTCAGTTAAAGTAGCCTGCAGTACTGCACTCTAACAACTGCACTAACTCGGCTCAAATGGTTTAAAAACATCTGGTGTATGATATTTTACAATTGATGGTGACAATAGGCACCACTAATATTGATATTAACATTTATTAGTTGATATAAAATGGCTTTGTTTTATCTTATAGTAGTTGGGAGGTTGTATTATGTGACTCTGGTATTTAGTAAGCGTTAAAATTTGATGGAAAAATGAAGTAATAATTAAAATATGAGACTTAACTGTCAGTGAGTTCAGAGTTTATGAGTTTGTTTGTGAATATCAGAGTTGGCAAACTCGCAGCCTACGGGCCAGATGCATCCACGCTGGTCATGCCAACGCCTGGTTTAGCGAAGGGGGAAAAAGTCACGATATGTCACGTGACGACACTATAATGATGCGAGTTTGACACCCCTGGTGTATATTATATAATTCCTGCTCAAAATACAAGCTTAGTTGTTGAAAAGCTAATGAAGAAAACGAATGCTGTGGATTTCTAGAGGAGGTGTCATGAACTGAAGATGTGGAGTCGACAATCACAGCCAAAGACCAAGGAATTAATGAGTAAACTGGCTCCTTGGAACTTCTCCAGATAAGGAGAGAATGAGAGATCATCCACATGTGCTCTGGACAGCTGCTCCTCATAAAGTGATCATGTGACAGATGTTTTCTGACATTCTGAACACTGGAAAACAGTGTGATTAGCCATCTTGCTTGTGACCATAGCAGAACGTTTTAAAGGACATTAAGTTTGCATACCACATTTTTTATCCACTTTCAGAAATTGCCTATAAATAATCTTTAAACTATTAGAGACCTTTGGAACAACCAGTTTGAAAAATCTTAACTACATGAGACTATCTTCAACCATGAACAAAAGAATAATTAATTACAAGCTTAAGAACTTAAAGAGCTTGAAATAAATAGCAGAAAGCTAAACAAGATTTTGATCTCAAGTAACTTCCAAATGGATAAATAGTCCAGATAAATTTGGAATATTGTGTTTTACTGTAAAATTCTGGTATTAACTATAAAAAATAAACAATTTCTTATGAGAAACATTTTTAGTCTTTTCTATCCTGGCAGTTGCAAGTTAAGAACAAAAGATAATTGATTTTAGGAGCTGGACACTAGAGGAGACAAAAGAGTTTAAGCAACAGAAAAAATACAAGCTGGATGAAACTTAATACTGGGACTTATAAAACAATACAAAGCACAATAAGATCAGAAATATTAAAGGAGATCTTTGATGAGTGGAGCAGGGGTGGGTTCCACTTACCTTTACTACTGGGTCGCAGCGGAAGCACATGCACACACGCTTGCTTCTGCGCATGCAATATCAATATTATCAGTAATAATGCCTGCTCCTAGGGATAGACTATGAACAAAAATTGTTAACGAATGACAAATATGGAGAACATTTATTTGACAAAATAGAAAAAGTTCAGAATGTGAAACTATAAATGACAGGCGAAGAGAATGATTTGGAAATACAAATGATAAACTAAAATGACCTGGAAAATGTTATCTTATTGGATCTACAAAAGAAGCTTGTTAAAAACCTGAAGCTATCGGTATGATGGGATAAAGGAGAATGGAAAAGAAATTAAATCCTATGGTAATATTTGATTGAATTAAAGATTAAAATTCTTAGGAGTAAAACAAAAGAGCGTACGGTTGGTTTATTTGACCAAGGTTAATATAAGACTTTTTTTTTCCAATGTTTGAGCAATTATTTATCAAATTTTTGCTGATACCAGAATTGAATTTATGTTTTATGAATTTGCTTTTAGATAAGGGATGAGATATGAGATGAGGAGATATCTGTTTAATTTTAAAGAGAGTGAATAATTATTAAATTTGTTTATACTTAATGTAATGAAGATTGGAAATCACCTTTTTATTTTTCTTTATATATTTCTTAGTCTTTTTTTCTTCTTACTTTTTCTTTCTTACTGCTCTTTTTATTCTTTTCATTCTCTTCTTTTTTCTCTAAGTTTAGTCTAAGGCGACCAGATTTTAACATCGGTAAAGAGGGACACCATTGACAGGGGGGTGGGGGCCTTGATTAAAAATTTGGTATATATGGAGCAACAAAAATTTTCATAGAACGCAAAAATAGTACTGTAATATATTTTTTTAAATTTCAACATAAGTACAATTTACAAATATAATAAATAAATAAAAATTATGTATAGTATTATTTTATTCTATAGGGATTACTCAGAGGGCTGAAAAAAGTCATTTCTGATAGGTCCTCGCACTTTTGACTGGTCCTCACACTTATGACCATCCTCACATTTATGCCTGTGCATTCTTAACAACCATGTCACTCATTTCACAGCTGCTTCTCTTCTCCATGGTGATAAGATAGGGCAAAAATGTAAAATGTGAGGACAGTCGTAAGTTCGAGGACTGCTCAAAAGTGCAAGGACCAGTCAAAAATAACTTTTTCAGCCTTCTGAGTAGTCCATGTGCACAAAAGGACTACCCAGAGGCCTGAAAAAAGTGATTTCTGACAGGTCCTCACACTTTTGACCAGTCTTCGCACTTATGACTGGTCATCATTTATGCCCATTGTAGCATTCTTAACAAATGTGTCACTCATTTCATAACTGCTTCTCTTCACCATGGTAAAATGTGAGGACAGTCGTAAGTTCGAGGACTGGTGTGCAAGGACCAGTCAAAAATAACTTTTTCAGCCCTCTGAATAGAAAAGAGAGAGGTGGTAGGTTTGAGGAGAAAGATTGCTGTACAATAAAAAAGATAAAAGGGAAGAAAACCAACCCCAAACAAATATAAAGATATTAAGATAAAGAATGAATTGTAAAACTTTAAAGAATAAAAGAGAACAAATATGAATAAATAGCAATAATTAGAAACACACATACAAACATACAATGTATTTTCTTTGAACAGAGTATTTGGCTGGTTCACAAATTTAAACAGTGTTTAGTCATTTCAATTAAATTTACAATTTCTATATTTCCTTTTTGCCATATTTATTCGTCATCTATTTTTTTAAAAAAACCAATATTACCCTTCATCCTCATCTCTAATCTTAATCAAATTCAATTTTTCCCTTCTATTCTATATTATACCCCTTGCCATTGTCATCTATTTTTATATCCATCCTCACATTGGTTAATTATGTAATATTACAGTTGTTCAATACAAATTCAACATTTTAATATAATATAATCAATTAGTTATATACCTATCTTTTTTGTATATTAATCAATATGAACATGAATATTCCAATTATTTCCATGCAATCCAATTTCTTACAAATCAATTAATTATATTTACCAATAATAATAAACCAAATAATTTCCCCCATATATTCCTCCAAACCACAACTTAACCATTTCTGCTTTCAACACAATATACAATTAATAGAATCTCAATTATTACAATTATTACAATTCCTTAAATAGAGCTTTTTTTTCTTTTGTGTTTTAAAATCTTGAACTCTCCTCTTTTGCCATTTGCCATAAATTTCCCATTGTTTGCACCAACCTTTTTTGATGAGGAAAAAGAAATCTGCCTTTCCAACCTTGCAAGCAAACAGCAAAGCCAACAACCTGCTTTAGTTTCGTTTTCGTTTTCAGCTTGAATTGCACAAGGAGAAAAAAAAATGTGCTCCAGCAGTACTCTTTGCACTCTTTGCCAAAACAGCTGAGAGCAAATCAGCTGAGAGCCGGGAGGCCGATCTAATCAATTTATGGTAATTAACCTATGCTGAAAGGGGCTGTTTTTTCTATTTTTGCAGGCACCAGCTGTAAGGCGGCCCTTTGAAGCCCCGCAGCAAGAATTTAAACAGTTTTTTTCCCCTCTAGCCATCAATTGGGACTCAGGAGGCAGCAATAGATTGGGAATGGGTGGGGTAAGCAAACCCATTCTCCCGCCAATCGGGACTTTTTAAAAACGCCATGGGACATGGGACAAATTGTTGAAAATCGGTACTGTCCCGCCAAAAGCGGCACGTCTGGTCACCTTAGTTTAGTCTGTATTAGCTTTTACTTCTGTAATAATTTTATATATATATATATAAATGAATGCTGAAATTTGAAATGTAATCAGAAGCTGAGTATTTATAAAAATTCATTTCTACTCTTAGCATTATCTCTTTCTTTCAGGAAAAACTTCAATAATTTAACATATCTCTTTTGTAAATCCAAGATAAGAAAATTTTCCAAATTATTCTTCTGATTTGTTATTTGCATGTCCTCTTTAGTTACTAAGACATCAGCCAGTTTTAAAGGTAAATTCATTTGGTATCTTTTCCCATATCAGTCTTGTAGTCTGGGTTTTTCTTAAAATCCATTTTCAAATCCACATTCAAATCCGATCCAATCTCTGTTTTATCCAATAAAACCTGTTCTTCTATAGTGTTTGTTGAATCTATTTTTATAATATTAGACAATCTTGTGAATAATTTCTGAGTATATTGTTCCCAAACAACCTTAATTAGAGTATTGCTCCATTGCATTAATGGGTCTTTTCTCTAATAGGCATCCTTAGTTGCCTCTGGTCAACCTTCATGTCTCCCTTTATCATATGTTATTCTTTATTCAGCAAAACTTTTCCATGGAAGAATTTCTTACAGTTAAATTTAAAATTTTCATATACTCTTTTATAAAATGTTAAGTGCCTCACTTCACACTGAATGTAGATCATTATCTACATTCTGATTCTCACAACCCACTGGAGCACAAAATGGGAGTGATGAAACCCCTACACCACCGGGCTGAACATTTGCCTATCAGCAAAGATGGAAAAGAAAATGAACTAAAACACATCAAGGAAGCCCTCAGAACTTGTGGCTATTCCAATTGGGTCTTCATCAAATCCAAAAAAAGACCCAGCAGGAGCTCCTCCATAACAAACAAAGACGAGAACAAGCAAAGCAATGTTGTCATTCCATACATTGCAGGAATATCTGGAAAGCTCAGGAGGATTTTCAACCAACGTAATATACATATTCACTTTAAACCCAAAAATACACTATAGCAAGAACTTGTTCACCCCAAGGATAAAACACCCAGACACAAACTGAGCAATATGATATATGCAGTGCAATACACAATGATGTGTACATTGGAGAAACAAAACAACCACTTCATAAACTCATGGCGCAACATAGAACAAACCCACCAGGACAAAATTCAGCAGTCCATCTGCATTTGAAAGACATCTGCATCTGCATTTAAAAGACTTCAGTCTTATGAAGTCCGCATTCTGGACTTCTGCTTCTTTCAAACCAGAATGTTTCCTGGTTTGAAAGAAGGGTCAAAGAGGCCATCCACATTAAGATTGAACAGCCCTCTCTCAACAGAGGGGGAGGGATATGACACCACCTATCTCCTGTTTACAAGACAATCCTTTCAGCAGTTCCAAGAAGGTTCCACATCCATTTATCTGTGAGGGTACAGATAAACCCCCAAGTGGTCTCAATGACTCTCAGAAAGAGTGCTAACAACCAGATGACTGCAACGAATATATTTTTTCCATCCTCCACCATTCAGTCAAAACTGAAGAAGTTTCCTGGATGAGAAGCAAAACATCTTTAAGGAAAAACAAAGTCCAATTGCCTTTTGGGGGAAAAAAAGCACCTTTGGGTCAATTCAAGGTTACTTGCTATTTATAAAATTCACCAAGCTTCAACAATTAATACTGTCTCAATCCCTCTTTAGTTGCCAACCATTTACCTCCTTGATTAAAATTCTTCTTTCCAGAGTTCTTCTGGATTTTTAAGACTCCAGTTTCCTTTGGTAAATCTCCTGGTTTTCTTTGAATTATGTGCATATTAAGGACATAAGAGTGCTAATCATTCTTTCTCGCAAAAGATTTGTGTTTTATTTGTTACTTATTATTTAGTACATTCAGATAGTCCTCAACTTACAACCACAATTGACCCCAAAATTTCTGTTGCTAGGCAAGATGTTTGTTAAGTGAATTTTGCCCCATTTTACGACCGTTCTTGCCACACCTGTTAAGTGAATCACTGAGGGAACACAGTTGTTAAGCTAATCTGGCTTTCCTATTGACTTTGCTTGTCAGAAGGTCACAAAAGGGATCACATGACCCCGAGACACTGCAACCGTCATAAATATTAGTCAGTTGCCAAGTATCCAAATTTTGATCACAGGGATGCTGCAATGGTTGTAAGTGTGAAAAATGGTCATAAGTCTCTTTTCTCAATTGTAACTTTGAATGGTCACCAAATGAACTGTTGTAAGTTGAGGACTATCTGTATTATCAAGTAGATCATAGGTGAATTTATACTTCACTGCTATGTAATTATTGATTCTGGAGATTTTTAAAGGAATTTACTATTGAAGCTAATGTTCCAGTTTGGGTTCTAATTCTATGGTATACTGAGCAAAATAATTATCAAAAAGAATGTGGCTTCAGTATGAAATTCTGAGCAAAAAAAATGGATCTTTAATCTATCTGATTTCTATATCCTTATCTGCAGATCATCAAGCAGCAATGATCTAGCGGTGCTCATCTCACGCATGCAAAAAAATGCTGACCAGGTGGAAAAGGACATCCTTGAAACACAAGCCAAACTTAAGAAGGTAAAATTGGAACTTGAATACAAAAATCATGCTTTATGTTTGACTTTAACGTTTATCGGAGAAAGCTCCAAATAGAATAGCAAGATCTCATATGATGATTGGGTAAATACATAAAATAAATCTAATCAGATACAAGGGGGAATACCTGTGTCCTTTATTTCGAAATGACAAGATTACGGAAAATCAGAGTTGCCTGGATATATGAAAAATATTTAAAAAATAAAATTAAAAAAGTGGACTGAACTCATGAAATAGTTTCTTGTAACAAAATGGTACTTCAGATACCTTCATTAGAAACTCAAGAGGTTTCTTCTTTGAAACTTCTTTAGTTTTTAAATATTAGATAAAACACAAATTTTGTTTTATTTTTATTTATTTGAATTCATTAGCCACCTATTTTCAGTGGACTCAGTTAATGGATGATGTTAAAGAAAGAAAAATAGATATTTTGTGCTTTTTAAAAAACTGTGTGGAAACCTTTAACAGAGCTGAATGGAGGTGGTCTAATCTTGTGGAGAGGACTTGATGAATACATGTATGAAAGTGAAGGTTGGAGTTAATTGTGAATGAAATATATGTCAGAAGAATGAATACTATCTTCTAAATCAGGGGAAATCAGGGTTTTTCAGAATGTATTATACAGAATCCTACTGGCCAATCATAGATTCATATATGGAATGCTACCACATGAGAACTGGATTGGGTTCCATGAGAGACTGAAAGAGAGAGAAAACCTCACTTGAACACAGTGAATTTGTTTCTTAATCAAGGATTCTGGGAGTCGAAAAAAAGAGCTAGAGTTTTCTATATTGTACAGACAATGGGAGAGGGCCTTCTATAACAAGTGTGTCAGTGGACCTCAAATTACAAATCATGCAACAAAAAATAAAATTAAAAGAGAAAAGAAAATGCAAAGCAATTTTAATGAAAAAGTGTTCTGGCGGTATGTGAAAAGGCCTATAGAACAACTTTTGTAGGAAGACTGGCAGAGTTTGAGAGTGGAGTGAAAATGGGATCAGCAGTGGTGTATTAACCATTAAGCAGATTAAGCACGTGCTTAGGGCACCAGGCCCAAAGGGGGCACCACAAAGTTGAGAAAGAAAAAAACCCCCAATGAAGATTGGTTCTTCATTGAAAGAGGGGGGCACCAAGATTTGTCAGTGCTTAGGGCACCAGTGAGCCTTAATCCGCCATTGGGGATCAGCCTAGAATTGTTATGTAGCTACAAGCAACCTTAATCCAATCGTTGACCCTTATCTAACTCCAGACAGGTGCTGTTGGTTGAGAAGATTCCTATGTATAGGCTTTAGCAATAAATTAGTTTTACTGAACTTTCATGGGAGGACTTGATCATTCACAGACTGGTCTTTTGCACCTGACAGCCTTTGGCAGAGTGAACAGAATGATTCAATAATTTGGGAAGAAACATCAGAAATGTTAAAAAAAATATTTCTTTGGGAATGCTAGTGAGATGTTAGAGAGTGAAACTAAAATCAGTGCTATGAACCTCACACTCACTAGTACTGATAATGTTACCTAGTCAGGTAATGAAACATCTGCCAGCAAACAACCAAGCTCAGAAAGCATCAAGGAGAGCTGATCGAAAGAGTAAAGTCAGTGTTTGAATCAGGATATGAACTTAATGGAAGCAAGAATATTTTGCAAGGACAGAGAACTATAATTATGGCTGTTGGAGCAAATTAGAATTATTTTTCCTTTCCTTTTCTTTTGTTTCTTGCCCTTGATTTCTTTTGCTGACAGTTATTTTCCCTTAATCTAAGAAGTTTATTCAATGGGATGAATTCTGTAAATTAATTGTATACTCTGTGATAAAAGCTGACATGATAAACTATATGGAAAATCTGCATTTATGGAATTAATATCAGGATCAATAATTACATACTTACAACCTAAAATATTGCCTTCTAGATTGACAAATGCCACTTCCTCTCTGTCTTCTCTGCTGGGAATGAGGTGTAGGCATATTATGCTCTTCTTGTTGTAGGATGCTCTTAATCGTCAGCAGAACAAGCCTTTGGAATTCCAGCAGATAAATGGTAAAAACTTGAAAGACGCCGAGACACTTTTGAAAGACCTTTTCCTAGATGTAGACAAAGTCAAGCATCTGAAACATCCTCAAGCCTTTGAAATTGAAAAAGAGTAAGTAATGCTTTACATTCCATGCAGCCTTCTTGTGAAATAGTAAATGCATGGAGACACCCCTACATGTCAAGCTTCAGATCACGTTTGGGCAATTCTTCCTTGAAGAAGCCCATTTTCTAACGAAGAAATTTTCTTTCTTCTCCCCTCCAAAAGTATCAAGCAGCTCCATGTCCGAATGACACATCAGTGTGCAGAATATCGAGAGCTCTATGAAAAATTTACACTTTCTGAAGTTGGTTCCAAAGTGGACTGGGCAAAAATTCTAGAACAAAAGCAGGTAAGAGTTGCTGCTTGGGTACATGGCATTTCATTTGATCAAGTGCATTTCTTGATCAACAAAATTAATAAGGTTGAACATGAATTTCAGCTTTATTTGGAGACCACAGCAGAAGAACAAATGTTTTTTTTATACTTGCAAGGCAAAGATGATACCGGCATAATAAAAAATTACCTCAATCAATGCTTATCAGAGCATACATGGTTTTGACAATGCACTGATTTGACCTAGAAATACAATAATTTTTTCAATAACCTTTTATCCAAATTCATGATGAAATCAGGAAGTTTGCTTTGTCACAGACAAATCTTTAAGGTGGACCAAGTCATACTGGCCACGTTTACACATTATGGTGGTTTGTTTGATCTTAACTTACTATGTTATATAAACATTACCAACTGTAGCTTATGAATGAACCACAGTTACGCAAGCTATAGTTTAGCTCAATGGGTAAAACAAGTTGTTCTCATATACTGAAAAACTACTATTAGTTTTTAATAGTATAGTATTAGTATAGTATAGTATACTATAGTATAGTATTATAATAGTATAACTAACCCTGGTTTAATCATTCATGCCAGACTAGGTGATCAGGAAATATTATCAAAAAATGCAGTTTGACTGGTAATGCAACCTAGCAACTATATTTCACCCACTTATCTCCCCATCGTGGAATTAATTACAGAAATAGCGATGTGTATTGTTGTTAAATGCAATTTCTCAGCAAACAAAGTTTTTTTTAAAGTGTAGTAAGAATATCCTTGTTTTACAGAGCTCCATATAACATCATCTCCCATTTGTATTGCTGTTAGCAGGTTATCAACACACTTAGATTAAGAGTGGGAGAGTTTGCATGTCACCTCATATTGCTGTTGCCTTGGGTATCAACATACTCAACAGCTTTATTTGCATAAGATTTCAAGATACCAGGTTTTCTTCATTACTCGACATGAGTAATGAAGATACCAGGTGTTCTGCCTGTGTTTTCACAGAAATATAATATCATATTTGACTCTTTGTATCAAATTGACTCAGCCTTCCATCCTTTCTAAGATGGGTAAAATGAGGACCCGGTTTGTGGGGGCAATAAGCTGACTTTGTATAAATATACAAAAGGATGAAGGCTATTGCTTAACGCATTGTAAGCCGCCCTGAGTCTCCGGAGAAGGGCGGCATATAAATATAAATAAATAAATTAAAGTAAATTAATTAATTAATTAATTAATTAATTAATTTTAAAAATGGGTCACTTCTGCAAGGTACAGGTTTATCAATAAGAGGAGTTTTTTAGTGAGACAGCTACAAAACCTTTCAAAATGATCCCATCAGTCTTTGCCTGTCTCACTTCTTCCCATAACCACTTTTCCTGCACCTTTTTCTGGTTTTGACTTCCACTCGCTAACATTTCAGGATCATTTGGCTTGAATGCTAGCAGCGGTCACAACTATTAGGAACAACATGGCAATCATTTGGACGAGAGATCAAAGAAATGGAATAGATTTTTCTTGCAGTTGAATAACTCTAAATGTAAACAGTGTGGTGACTTACTGATGGGTTTGTTGCAGAAACAAATCAGTAGTGGGCAATATGGACCTACGATGCCTGAGCTGGAAAAACAAATTGCAGAACACAACATTCTTCAGAAGGAAATAGAAGCATATGGCCTGCAGATCAAAAATCTTCACAGTATGGTAAGATGGCATGTGGTCAGTCTTTTCACTGTAGAGATGAATACACGTACACGTCTTCCCAATACTGTGTGGCTGGAGAATGAAGAATAATTAATCTGATCATTTTATGTAATATCCAACTTGGAAATCACACACCTTGAAAAATGAACCATTACACATTCACAAGACCTGTTTAAACAAACCAAATTCTTAACGCCCGGTGAATTTTAGTATTCTAGTGGGGGCTTCTGGAATTGATAGTTTGTATGAAGTTCCTGTTTTTGTGAAATTCACAAGAAAGACTATATATCCGTGATGGCGAACCTATGGCACGGGTGCCACAGGTGGCACGCGGAGCCATATCTGAGGGCACACGAGCGTTGCCCTAGGTCAGCTCCAGCACACATGTGCCTGCCGGCCAGCAGATTTTCGGGCCTTCCGGACCCACTGGAAGGTGGGAAATGGGCCTCCAGGGGGGTTGAGGAAGGCCGTTTTTGCCCTCCCCAGGCACCTAGAAAGCCTCTGGAGCCTGGGGAGAGTGAAAAACGGGCCCACTGTGCCATCACGTGCCAAAAGCAGAGGGAGCGTGGGGGGGAGCACGCACATGTGCATGGGAGGACGGGGCATGGGTGGGCATTGAATTGTGGGTGTGGGCACACACATGCACGATCCCCCTGCTCTCCCCCCGCTTTTGGCACGCGACAGCAAAAAGGTTAGCCATCACTGCTATATATGAAAGAAAAATATATGAAAATATCAAAAGTCTAAGACAACTTGGAATTTGATTCTGCATATAGAGATATGATTATTGTAACCCCGTAATAGGATGGGAGAACTGACAGTGTTGATTGTGAGCATTTTTGTGTTGCATAATTGTGGGTGTATTAACAGTGATGGTGAAGAAGAAAAACACAAAACAAAGCCATAATGGACTGCAAGTCCCATCACCACTAGCTAACCCAGTAATTGTCCAAAGTTCAGTAGGGACATTTTGAACTGTAATCCAACACATATTGACTGAATTTGTGAAGACAAAAGGGGCAGACAATCTGATGCCCTTCAGATGTTGTAGTCTACAGCTTTAAAAGTCTTCAGCTTTGGCCATGCTCTTTGAAACTAAATTCAAACTCAAACCATCAGCATTTGAATAGGAATGACTACTTTTTCTTCTTATCCAGCAATTCATTCCAAAGCTGCAAGTTAAGAAACATGGGGAAATTTCAAATGATTAATGTTTTAATGTTGTAAGCTGCTGGGAGTCACTTGTGTGCAATCTGGACAGCCATATAAATTTGTTTAACAAAATGAATGAATAAAATTTGCAGAACGTAGTTGAAAAGGTTTCTTAAATGTCAGCATACTGGAAGTCCAGTACTAAAATGTTCCATTACCGTAAAGAATGTTTTCATTAAAAAATCTCTGTAATCTTATTATAATTAGAGGCCCTTTAACAATACTTGCACTTCTGCTATCAGTGAATTATCAGACAATAACAGTTTACAGACTGAGTCATAATTAGCCTTTAAAAAATGAAATATCTATTCACAGTACTGACAGTCAAAAGCAAATTTGATTTTTTTTTTAGTTAATAGTTCAATTCCTTCAATATTTAAATGGTAAATATTGACTAAAATATTGACTACATTATGAAGGGCTCAGTTCATGGAAATTGTTTTTTTAAAAGCAAAAGGACATATTAAATTCAAATATTATAGTATAAAATTGTAATTTCACAGTAAGATAAAGCAAGATGGTATATCTTTTTAACACATTATGTAAACCATTAGTATTGTCCCTTTTAAGAATAAAATTGTTTTCACTCTCTCCAAGCAGGAAGCTGCAGATTTAAAGACTCAATACAAGGGCTTGCTGGTAAGAATTTTATTCACTATTATAAGCTATAACTTTTTAAAAAGAAAATATTATTAAACTGCTATATCAGATTCATGTAAGCTGTCATCGGAAAATCTGGATAACTTCCCAAACTGAGTGCCATGATAGACATACCTACATACAAAATGGCTGCTGTAGTGGTTATGACCCTTTACAATACCCCCATTTAATGGAATATAAACTAAACTCATAGGTGCCCTCTTCTATTTCATTGGGACCTTAATCCAAAGAATTTCCTGCAAACAAACATGATATTAGAGGCTGGGATTGTTCTTTGCTGTTTCCAGCTTTTGTAAAATTGGGATATGAGAGAAGATCTGGTGGACACTAACAGAAGTACCTAGAAGCATATCGGTGTTGCGTTGTACAATATTGCCCACTTCTGATTTGAGGACTCTTTATAAGAACAAAAAATAAATAAGAACATCAACAGTGCTGAGTGTTTTCCTGCCCTACATATATGACACAACGTTTTGGAGTTTCATCCATTCAAACCAGAGACATGACTTACTGAGAGCCGACCAACCATACTCTCCTGCCTCCACCAAGCAGCCAGCTTCTGCAGAGGATCATGAGGTAGCTCAAGCATGATGCTGGAGAGAGTTATTGGACTGGAAGCATAAGAGATCCTGAGAGAGAATTCTAAGAGCCAGCATGGTGCAGGTGTGGGCACAATGTTGGACAAGGAGTAGGAAGACTCACGTTCTAGTCCACTCTCAGCTACAGAAGCAGGTGGTTCTGGGGAAAACAGGAGGAAGAAGTATTATGTTTGGCATCTTTAGCTTCTGCATGAAAATCAGGATAGAAATCTTATTAAATATTAAAAACTCAATGGCAGCTGTTCTAGCATTCTCAGTAAGGATATTCTGATATTAAATTAGATGGGAATTATAAAAACCTTCAGCACCCTTTCCCAAAATGGCGTTCTCCAACCTTATTCCATTCCTGGAAACCTCAGAACATAATACCAAGGGCTGTAATGCTCGAGAATGCTAGGACCTGTCATTGCAATATCTGGTTGGTGACAACTGGACGACAACAATGAAATGAAATGACAATAATATTTTTCCCTTCAATCTGACAGAAAGCCTCTATCTGGCGAGGCCAGAGCTTGAATAGCCTCTATACCCACCTCCAAGGCTGCATGAAAGAGCTGGCGTATCTCTCAGAGCAACAGCAGAAGATCTTGAAACAGGACTGGAGTGATCAAATGATTGATCCCCAGTCAGTCCGGCGTGAGTATGAGGTAAATGAAAAGTTGGATGTCAAACTGTATCTGTAGGTGTGGGAAGTCTTGGTTCATGAACTCTGTTAAGGAACATGATACTCCTGCAGCATCCATTTCAGATGTGCCCAATGGCACATCCCTGCCCATATACTACATACAGTATTGCAGGAAAATCCAGGCAAAAATTTTCTCCAGCCATGCTGATTTCAACAAAATGTATTCGTTGTTAAATGTAGAGGTTAATGCCCATTCTTTCAGGGATCAGTCAAACTTGTGATGGTGCTGAATGAGTGATACTTACAGCTCCAGCTGTTGCAATGCCCCCACACTCACATGATTGCGATCCAGGTGCTCAGCAACTGGCCCGGATTTCTGACCGTTGCAACATCATCAGTCACAGGTTTGTGATTTGCAATGTTCTGTGCCAGTTTCCTACAAGAAAAGCCAATGGAGAATCTTGCAGGAAGTTGGAAGTCATGGTCATGTGAAGTCCTTGTTTAACAACCTGTGATGATTTACTTAACAGTGGTAACCAGGAACGGCCAGAACTGTCATCACTGGGCAGTGTCATCATGTGACATCACACTTTATAACCACATTGCTTAGTGCAGGGGTCAGCAACCTGCAGCTCTGGAGCCACATGTGGCTCTTTCACCCCTCTGCTGCGGCTCCCTGTCACTCAAAATATGTGTCACAGCTGTCAATGTATGACACCCACTGGCACACGATTTATTGAGCTTTTCAACCCCTGGTAGGCCACCCATGGATAAATCCAGGAAAAGAAAAGTTTCAGAAGAAAACAGAATGTTTAATTCAACTGAAGTGATGTCCCAGTGCTTGGAGGCCATGCGGATCTGGATGGGGAGAAACAGGCTTCGACTCTATCCCTCCAAGACCAAGTGGCTGTGGCTGCCGGCGTCCCGGTATAGCCAGCTGGTGCCATCGCTGGTTATTGGGGGTGAATCATTGGCCCCCACGGAAAGGGCTTGCAACTTGGGTGTCCTCCTGGATTCACGGCTGTCTTTAGAAGAGCATACGACAGCCGTGGCCAGGGGGGCTTTCTATCAGGTTCGCCTGATACGCCAGTTGCGTCCCTTTCTAGACCGGGACTCCTTACGCACGGTCATTCAAGCGTTCGTCACTTCTCGTCTGGACTACTGTAATGCTCTCTACATGGGGCTCCCCTTGGGGTGCACCCGCAGGCTCCAGCTGGTGCAGAATGCGGCCGCGCGGGGGATTATGGGAGCGACGGGGCGCTCCCATGTGACTCCTCTCCTGCATGAGCTGCATTGGCTCCCGCTGGACTTCCGGGAGCGCTTCAAGGTGTTGATGATCACCTTTAAAGCGCTCCATGGCTTAGGGCCCGGGTACTTACAGGACCGCCTTCTGCCACCGATTGCCTCCCACCGGCCGGTTCGCTCCCACAGAGGGCCTCCTCAGGGTGCCGTCAGCCAGACAATGTCGACTGGTGACCCCCAGGGGGAGAGCCTTCTCTGTGGTGGCACCCACCCTCTGGAATGATCTACCCCCAGAGATACGAGTAATCTCCGACCTCCGGACTTTTCGTCGGGCCCTAAAAACCCATCTTTTTCAACTCGCCGGGCTGGCCTGATTTTATGTTGTTTTATATAATGATATTTAAATTTTAAATTTTTACTTTTGAATTTGGAATATTTTAATTATATGGCCCTAAATTATTTAATCTATTTTAAAATTATTTTAACTTTTATATACATGTGTTTTATTCTGGCTGTTCACCACCCTGAGTCTGAAAGGAGAAGGGCGGTATAAAAGTGTGATAAATAAATAAATAAATAAATAAACTACATATGCTAGTTTTGTGGCCACTCAAGAAATAGTCAGGCACGGAAAAGGTTTTATGGCTCCTGGTGTTTTCTTTTCTGTGGGAAACGGATCCAAATGGCTCTTTGAGTGTTTAAGGTTGCAGACCCCTGGCTTAGTGGTTGAAATTATTATCTCAATTACCATCATGAAGACCGCGTATACTTGAATTTTGTAAATAACCTACTAGTGCTCTGGCAGGGTTGTGGTGGCTTCCAGAGAAGTAAATTGCCCTTTCCCACTAGTCCATTTGTGGCATGTGTATCATTTACATAATTCAGCTCATTCATTGTGGCCACTTATTAATTCTATTAATTCTTTCTTCCTTCTCTTCAGGAGTTCAGAAACAATGAGCTTCTTAACCAGGAAGAGTATGTGAATTTGCTTCAGGATGATGGGGAACGGATGATTGAACTGAAACATCCAGCAGTGACCCCAATCCAGGTAAATAGCAAAATTCTGTAATCTAAAGGACCAGATTCTTTTCATTAGTTTGATTATCTGAAGAATATTTGCCCTATTCTTTTCAGGAGCTAACAAAGTTTTTTGGGTTTCTTTGTTTTTAAAGAAAAACAAGAACAAAGGTAAATTCCTGCCTTCAGACTAACAAAATTAGATTGGGACCAAAACTTAATAGCAAAAGGAAAACAAATGTTGCCACCTGTTCTTAATTACAAACATCTTCTAAGGAGCAATTGGTTTAGGAAAAGATCAAAGGTAAAGAGGAGCCACAAATTACCGGCCTCTCAACAATGATATGGACTTTCCTCTTTTCTCTCTCACCTTGCCCTGAGGGAATGGGTGCTGCTGGCATCAGAGGAAAAAAATGCTTCTGAATGAGGGTATAATTAGGGGATTTCACTGTTTATGAGACATCCAAATAAATTTTTCATCCTTTTTGTAAACCTCTTGGCTTTTTCATAGTAGTTCCATCATTATTCTTTTCAGACAAATTTTGTCAAATAGGAAAAAATGGAGTGGCTGAATAACTTTTTTTTTTACTAATAGTTGAGAATCCACTTGTCTGGAAGACAGAATGTTCCCCCATTGCCTCTGTACAATCGGTATAGAAACTGAAGCTTGAAAAGATCTTAGGTATTTAAGCAAGACAATGATCTGAAACTATCTTCCAAATCAAACAATTTGCAGAAAGGAAGATAAAGGATTTTGGAGTGGCCTTTTCTAACTCCAGATTTGAATGTCATTGAAAATCTATGGGGAGATATCACATATATACTACGTGCAAGAAGAGCTAAAAATATTTCTGAGCTAGAAAAGGTAGGTCTACAAGGAAACACAGAGAAGAAACCAGGATAGCTGGCAGGAAGTGTTTGTAATACGTGTCATGATGCAAAACATTAATTTAGTTCCATACAGGAGTGGCTTCAACTTATGTTCATTTAGGAACTTAAACCTACAATTTGACTAGGAGTGTCTAAATGTTATCTACAATTGTCTCTAATGCTGAAGTATTAACGAATGCACAGATAACTATAGAGCTTCCAGAAATGCCTGTTAAAGAGAGGCATTTTGGCATATTGGAGAGGATTTAGGTATGCCTTAAATCGGGTATCAAACTCACGAAGTCATCATGTGATGTATCACAACTTTTTCCTCCTTTGCTGAAATGCAGGTGGGCCTGGCCAGTGCATGACGCATCCAGCCCGCGGGCCATGAGTTTGACACCCCTGCCTTAAATGTTCATGCAGAAAAGGGTTTAGCAAGCATAAAAACCAGTGGTGAAATCCAAATTTTTTTACTACCGGTTCTGTGGGCGTGGTGTGGTGTAGTGGGCGTGGCAGAAGGATACTGCAAAATCTCCATTCCCACCCCATTCCATCGCAAGGATACTGCAAAATCCCTATTCCCTCCCTACTCCTGGGGAAAGAATATTGCAAAATCTCCATTTCTATCCCACGCTGGGGCCAGCCAGAGGTGATATTTGCTGTTTCTCCGAACTGCTCAAAATTTCTGCTATTGATTCTCCAGAACCTGTCAGAACCTGCTGGATTTCACCCCTGATAAAAACTCCCACTAGAACTAAATTAAGCAATTTAAGAAATGCTTAACCATAGATGTCACTTTAGAAATTGAATGTCTCAATAAATTTCTAGATTGAAACAATATGATCCTCATCCTTTTCTAGAAGATTTGCTTCCAGAAAACTAGAAAGGCAAGATGACCAAATAACTATATTCTAATTGGATTAGATAATAAATGAATGAATTTGCCTCAATTCTATATTAGTATACATTCATGTCTATTTCTTGTAACAGCCATCAGGGTATACTATATATCAGATAATGTGGTGTAACATATTCTTCCCTGAATATCTGTGGACTGTAGGCCTGCTTTACAATGAATATAGCTACTACTGATGAAAATGAAAGTACATACTATCTGATGTAGAAATAAGGTTAAAGGCACACTTTATTAATGACGCAGTACACTGTTGAACAAGTCAGGAATAATAATTTTAAAATTATTGTCTTTACAGTATTCATAGTTCCAAGTATACAAATTAATGCAAATTCAGATTAAAATAGAGTATTAGCACAATATTTCCTGTTAGTGAAAAACTAAGCTATATTTAGCAGAATAGGTGCAGTACTGGTATTAAATTAATCAAAATTTACTATAATTTGAAGAGCATAATCACAGAAAAAATTGACCAAGTCTTATCACAGTGAGCGTTGAGATTTGTTGCGATGGGCTCCCCTTACTTTTATTTTTATTCATTTACTTATGACCTGCCTTTATAATTTTTACAAATAACTCAAGGCAACAAACCTATCCAACAGACCTGCCTTCCCCATTAACAACCTGGTTAGTTGGCCTGAGAGTTACTGACCCAAGACCACCCAGTTTGCTTTCATGGCTAAAGCGGGACTAGAACTCACAGTCTCCTGTTTCTAGCCTGGTGCCTTAACCACTAGACTAAATATTGTTCCAAAAAAGTAATCTGTGCTTCAACAGGCAAACTATGCTTAAGAAAATAAGATTTCACAGCAATTTTAACTATCCCAGTATAACAGAAAATCTCATAAAATTTTTTGAAAGTATATTGTAAACTGACTCTTGGAAAATACCATACTTTAGATTGCTGCACAGTTTATGGCCCAAAAAATGGCTGTAAAACCAAACAAAGCTTTGCTGATTCTCTAGGCATGGTCACCATCCATCCAGAAGAAAATGTTTATATAGATACCCGAGGGTATATTTTGTGCAGACAACAAAACGAAGTGTGCTCCAAGATAGATATTTTGAATGTGGCCTTAAATATAGCCAAATTTGAGATGAAATTTGATTGATTTATTTTATATTTGATCAGCCATGGTAACCTGTTGCTGCTAGTCTTTAGAGAAGAAGTTAAATTAAAAAGTAATAGATGTGATAATTATACTTATTTATTTGTCTGTCTGTCTGTCTGTCTATCATTCATTCATTCATTCATTCATCTATTTATCATTTATTACTGTAGGCCCATCAGGAAGCCCTGAAGAATGAATGGCAAAATTTTCTCAACTTGTGTATTTGTCAGGAGCACCATCTGAAGAGCATAGAGAATTATAGAAAGGTAAATGAATGATGCAAAAGAAGAAAACTGAATGCAGTTTATTTTTTGATTTGTCAATAACTTTCCTAGAATCCAGTGTCCAGAAATGGACACAACTAATACAGTAGAGAAGAGCATTATAACCTCTCTTGAACTTGATGCATTCCTTCTTTAGAATTTCTTTTTTTACAGCTGAATCACACTGCTGACTCATGTTCAGCTTGTGATCCACCCAGATACCCAGATTATTTTTGTATGAATTACTGCCCAATATGGTATCCTCCATCATATAATGCTATTGTTTCCACCCAAAATGAGGTCCTTGCATATATAAGGGTGTTGAAATTCACTCTTTTTTGTTTTCTACATACTGTTCAAGCTTGTCAAGATCCTCATAAATATTAATACTTTCCTATAATATATTTGCTATTTTCCCTTTGTGTCATCTGCAAATATTGTCAAATTTTCTAACCCCTTATTTCTGTCATTTATAAATGTACTAAAAAGCTTAAACAAAAACAAATCCTCCTCAAAAGTTCCCACTGCTCTTATCACTTTAAGATTTTTTGTTTCCAAAATGCAAGTTAACCTTTGTACTGTATCTTTCCACCTTTAGATGTCTCTCTCCAATCCACACTTCCGGTCAACAGGTTAAAAAAAAAACAAAACCCCATGTTGCCAATATTTGCTAATTTCAATCTTATTATTATTATTTTAATGTTCCCCAAGTTCCAATTTTAAAATCCAAATCCAAATCCAATTAAAAAGAAAAGAAAACCTCTGTTGTAGGGCTTTAGGATTAAACTTTTCTTTATTCTTCCTTCAATGTTCAAAAGTTTTAAACTTATTTCCAATACTCTTCACCGCTATTTCGGGTTTCTTCTTCTAGTAATTTAGATATCTCCAGACAAATTCTAAACCAAAGCTCAAATTCCGTTTCGGGCTTTGACACTTTAAACTTCTGCTTTGTTCTTCTCTCTGCATTGACATTCCCCACCACCCATTAGCTGCTGTTTCTTCACTGGGGCTTCTTTTAGCAATTTAAAAGTATTTCTTTTTTACCTGTGAGCTGGCCAAACACTCATCCGGTACCAGTACTCCATCCAAATCACCACTCTTGCTCAAAGCTTTAGTCCGGTTGCCCGACCTTAGTGACGGCCGCAATGGCCGCCGCCCCTGCCACCAAGTTGAAGAATTTCCTCCGACCTCCAAGGAACCTGCCTGTTCCTCTTGGTCTTCTGAGGTGCCTCTCCTTCTTCTCCATCCCTATAGGACAGATTTGGTCCGAAGACCTCCCGACAGCAGCTTGTCAGCCTGGGTTTTCACAAGGCTCATCAGAGCCCGCTATTCCCCGACTGTATTGCCGCGACACTTCCAATCGAATCTCCGATCTCACAAGAGACTTTGTAAAGGGTTTGCTGAAGAAGTCACAGTATACTTTCCATCATATTCCCATGGTCATCAAAACTAATCAACCCCAGATAACCTCTCCAGAAGAGCATGCCAAAGAATGGTACTGAGATGTCCCGATAAAAAATCAAAATGTTTCACTCTCCCCTTTTTTCTTTCTCAATTCATCTCAGAAGTTTAAATTCAGTTTAAATTCTAAACTCCAATTGAGTTGGGTTTGTAACTCATTTAAAACCAAAATGAACATATATGCAAAATAATATACATGGATTCTTGGAATTGATTTAATGGTACAGATATCAGACATCTAGTTATGCAACTCAAGTAAAATTAGATAATTCCAGCAGGGATCTGATCTCCTGAAGATGATTGGTTTGCTATAATGAGACAAAATGTCTCTGTCCCTGAAAAATGATCTAGTCTTCATGACTAAAGAAGTACTTCTTGATCAATCTGTTTTTCTGTATTTTTTTGTTTCTTCTCTCTTTAGTTCTATGATGATGTTGATGATATGAGCCACTTTTTAAACAAGCTGAACAGTGATCTTGATAACAAATACAGCAAGTTCAATAAAGACAGTCCGGGAATAGTGTCTGACTTAATGTGCCAACTGGAGGTGAGAACCCAAGGGAGAACTGAAAGATATCAAGCTCTTGTCTTAATAACCTAGAATAAATAATGATTTTGCTAAACTACTATGGCGACCAAACTTGTTTATTATTTATGGCTTCATCTAAGTTCTGTTAAGTGTAGTTCTGCAGGACCAAAGGAAGGAAAAGGTGGCAGCAAGAAAAACTGTATCCTGTTCAGTTGTTGCAGCTGGATTTGCAACCCAAAATAATAAGTTAAACATGAGCCAGTAATGTGCTATTGCTGTTGAAAAGACAATTGAAATGCAATAGAACAACACAGCACAGCACAGCACAGAATAGAACAGAACTTGAAGGGACATTGGCAGTGGTGGGTTGCCCCTGGTTCACACCAGTTCTATAGAACCGGTAGTAAAACCAGTGGGAGGCTCCGCCCACTGACCCCGACATCATCAAAATGCTTCTGCACATGCGCAGCAGAGCGCACAGCCCTGCTGCAAACCGGTAGTAAAGGTAAGTAGAACCCATCCCTGGACCTTGGAGGTTTTCTAGTCCAGCTCCATGCTCAAGCTTGAGAACAAGCGGTGGGTTGCCCCCGGTTTGGACTGGTTCGCAAGAACTGGTAGTAAAACCAGTGGGAGGCTGTTCCCACTGACCCCAACGTCATCAGGAAGCATCTGCGGATGCGCAGAAGTGCATGAGCATGTGTTCACGGCCCTGTTGTGAATCAGTACCTTGTTTCCCCCAAAATAAGACATCCCCTGATAATAAGCCCAATCGGGTTTTTGAGTGCATGGCAATAAGGCCAAGCGCTTATTTCAGGGTTCAAAAAAATATAAGACAGGGTCTTATTTTCAGGGAAACACAGTAGTAAAGGTAAGTAGAACCCACGCCTGAGAAGAACCTATACAATTTCAGATAAGTGACTGTCCAGTCGCTTATGGAAAGGATTGGAAGAGCACTTTGACTTGAATTGGTTTGCCCAGTCCTAACCACTCTACCATGATGCAGAATTATATGTAAATTGTGATCAGCCCTTCATATCTCCGCAGCCACGCGTAAGATAGAAAGATGAATAATATGTATCTCCCATGCATTCTTTTGAATATGGGAACCTGCTTTAAGTTATTAACCCATAAATATTCTCAACATAAGGATTGGTCCTTTTATTGCTTCAACATATATCAAATATAATATAACTAGTGTTTCATCAAACCAAACCCATATTCACTGGCCAGTAAGTCAGCCCTTCATAGAACATTGACTGAAAGTGCTGAAGGGACCTCAGAGGTCTTTTAGTCCAACCTCCTGTTCAAGGCTTGCAGTTTTTTTTTCTATATATACTATGGCTGTTGAATTATATTTCATGGCTAAACCTCATAGCAGGGGTTTTTCATGGTGGCAGCCATCTTTTTATTTTATTTTTTTTAAAAGTAAAGTATTTTCCCATTACTGGAGAAAAATAACTCTGGCTACGTAATTTTTCTCAGATATATACCAGCTCTAATTCTCCACTCTTATTTCTTTTTCAGAAAGATGAGAAGACTGTGAAACAAGCTGAAAAGACCATTGCAGAACTAAAACGAAGAAGTAAAGAGATTACTCCTTTGAAACTGCGAAGAATCCATTGTTCTCAACCAATTATAATAGATGCCATTTGTGACTGGGATTTGGGTGAGGTATGAAACATTTTATAATGGGTGATAGAAATTGTTCCCTCTGCCATTCTGCTTTGCTAATATGTATCTCACTGTGTTTTTTAATTCTTGCTTATGTCACTTCGGTGGTGGTACTTCTCAAGAACAGAAGGGAAAGGAGCTGTGAAGTACTCTAAAAAGGATACAGTATGGTGTGAAATCACAGCATAATGACCTGTCCCTCTGCAAAATATTTATCTCTAATACAGTAATGTCATTCATTTTATATTTTCCATACACTGATAAAGTTATCCAATGGGTTACAAAACCGACCATGTAGATTTCCTGGTGGGTTTTGTGTGTGTCTGTATCTGTGTGTTTTGTAGAACAAACTCTTAAATCCTCATTAGCTAATTAATCTCAGGTTTATTATATAGAAGAGCATGGAAACTTGGAAGACCTTAGAACAGAGCTGTCAAACTCACGGCCCTCAGGCCGGATGTGTCACGTGCTGGCCACACCCATGCTCGGTTTAGTGAGGGAGGGAAAAGTCACTATACGTCACTTGACACCACCATGAAGACATGAGTTTGGCATCCCTGCCTTAGAACTTTGATTTCTTGCACTGAGCTAGACTCCTCTGGGTCATGGGTCCCCAATCTCTGGTTGTCTGTGAACCGACACCAGTCTGTGGCATGCCAGAAACTGGGCCATACAAACAAGTGAAGTTCCATCCATAGAATGCAGGCAGCATGCAAAACCACACCCCGTCCAATCCGTGGAAAAACCTCTCTCCATGGAACCGGTCCCTGGTGCCCAAAAGGTTGGGGGCCACTGCTCTAGGTCCTGAAATAACTCATAATATAACAATACAAATCAGACATGGTATTTAGCAGGTTCTGACCATTTCAGGAGAACCGGTAGTGGAAATTTTGAGTAGTTCGGAGAACCAGTAAATACCACCTCTGGCTGGCCCTGCCCCCATCTATTCTCTGCCTCCCGAGTCCCAGCTGATTGGGATTTTGCAGTAACCTTCCCCTGGAGTGGGGTGGAAATGGAGATTTTACAGTATCCTTCCCCTCCCACACCCACCAAGCTATTCCCACCAAGCCATGCCATGCCATGCCATGCCACGCCCATCAAGCCATGCCCAGTAAAAAAATTTGAATCACACCACTGATAACAGATATACAGTAGTGTGCTACAACAGCAAACAGACATGACAACACAAAATACTTGTCTTCTAAGGACATATAAACAGCCCCCCCCCTCTTCCTGTGGTCAAGAGAACAATGCTCTGAAAAAAGTTGAATTTGTACTGCTGCAGAAATTGAAATCCATCAGAAAACAAACTCCCTTTTTTCCCCACTTTCATTCTTCTAGGTACAGCTTGAAAGAGGTGAAAAGTATACATTGAAGAATAATAGCAACCAGGAAAACTGGGCGGTGCAGAGTGCCAAAGAAGAGAGTAAGATAGCACCTGCTGTTTGTTTCTCCATTCCGCCTCCAGACTTAGAGGCCATAGACAGAGTTAATAGGTTAGTACAAAGCTCCTTTGCTCTTTTTCCTGGAAATATATAGCTAGTATTGCTGTTCTTGTTATAATTCCATCTTTCAGGATAATGATCTTCCAATGATTTTGATGAGCAATATAAAGAAGCTTCTTTCCTGCATCTTTTTCCTGCCCAGTCATTAATTAAAAAAATAAATAAAATAAAAGATATCCAACAGAACCAAATACTGCTGGTGAATGCAGATATTAAATCTTCATTCGGGATTTTACCTTGGATATAGGATGGGAGATTGAGATTAAAACAAAAACAAAAATTGGAGATGGAACTGAATATGCTGTGATGGGAATATTCCCATATATATATATATATATATATATATATATATATATATATATATATAGTATCATAATACTAGATAATAAAGCTAAGCATTGTAAAACTGACTACTTAACTGACTAGTTAAGATCAGGTGGGCGCATAAACTTCTGTCCAATCATCTTGATAACTCACAATTTAGCAAACACAGAAGGAAGAGGAGACATCTCAATCTCTGCTTCCCCCATCCCCCCCCCCCAAAGGTTTAATAGCTAATAAAGTATGACTACCAAGGCAAGCAATCTGGAAGACTCTGTCCTCTATACCTTGCAACCATTCCCACCAGTCAACCCTGCAATGTTTCCTGTAATAGGGAAATTGATATACTTTACTCAAAAACAGATGGAAATCATAATCACCCCAAAACACCCTGAGGAATAAAAGCAACTAGGTGGCAAAAAAACCCCAAACAGAATACAGGTAGTTCTCAGCTTATAATCATTCATGTAATGATTGTTCAAGATTACAATATACTCCCAAAGGTGCTTTTTTCAAGAGGCAACTGGACTTTCTGGTTTTTCTTTGAAAACATTTCGCTTCTCATCCAAGAAGCACCTTTGGGACAACCATGACCTGGGTAACTGAGAATCTCCATAGACAATTACAACACACTGGGGGAAAAAGTAATTTACAATCAACCCTTGCATTTACAACTGTTGCAGCATCCTCAGGGTCCCATGATCAAAATTTAGGCACTTGGCAACTGGCATGTATTACAATATCCCAAGGTCATATGATTGCCATTTAAAACTTTCCTAAGGGGTTCCCAAGAAACAAAGTCAAGGAGGGAAGCCAGCTTCTCTTAATTACTGCAGTGATTTGCTTAAGGACCACAGCAAAAAAGGTCATAAAACCCCATGGCTTAGCGATGGAGGTTCCAATCCCATATGCGGTTGCAAGTCGAGGACTACCTGTACTGAGTAAAAGTAATGTCACAATGACACGATAAGAGCGTTGGGTGCTTTATGCTTGAATTAAGATAAGTGCTGGTGTAATTTGGCAAAGCAAGCAAACATATTGTTAGTTTATAAAATGCTTCTGGAATCGTATGAGAAGAATTTATAAAAAAGCATTTGTTACAGTGTTCATGAACGTATAAATAAGACTTGTGTCATAAATACTATGCTCAGATGTTGCACTTCCAATTATGGATCTAATTCACATACTTCATTCATGGGATGAAAATACATTCTGTTCATTCTAAATTAATCGTTAATTAGAACCTGTGGTTGTGTAGCTTTTCTAACAAGTACCTCCTATACATAAGTACTGTAGGAATTCTCTGTGCTATGTACACTCTTGACCCCTTTGTTGTGCTTAGGCTAGAAGGTGAGCTGAACGCCATAAAACAGAAGAGAGCTTCCATCCAGACCACCCTAAGAAGCAGCAACAAGGAATCAGTGAAACCCAGCCATCAAGGTCAATATCTTAACTGGTTTTTGTTAGAAATATATCATTGTATAATAAGAATGCTAAAGTACTCAGGTGTTTCTCCAGAGACTTCAACCCGTGACTTCGATCTTCAGCCCCAAGGACTTCAAGACCATGTGATGATATGCTTCTTATAAGGTCACTACTGGAGCCAAAATTCAGAATCTCAGACCTCCCATGGAAGGATTGTTTTTTTAAACTGGAGTTTAGACACAGCAGTTATTTAGTTTACTTTATTGTCATTGCACCTTGTACAACAAAATTAAATGCCATCTTCAGTGTACATCATACATAAGAAAACTTATAAATAAAACAAAACCACACATCCTTCACATCCTATACCCGTGATGGCGAACCTATGGCACGCGTGCATTGCCCTAGCTCAGCTCCAGCGTGCATGTGCATGTGCATGCCAGCCAGCTGGTTTTTGGTCCTTCCAGGCCCACCAGAAGTCAGGCAATGGGCTGTTTCCGGCCTCTGGAGGGCCTCCGGAGGGTGGGTGGGGAAGGCCATTTTCGCCCTCCCCAGGCTCCTAGAAAGCCTCTGGAGTCTGGGGAGAGAGAAAAACGGGCTTTCCGGGCCCACTATGCCAAAAGCGGGGGGAGCGCAGGAGGGTTGTACGCGCATGCACAGGGGGGTGCACTAAATTATGTGTGTGGGCACACACGCGCGTGACCCCCCCACACTTCCCCCCGGTTTTGGCACGCAACAGCAAAAAGGTTAGCCATCACTGTCCTATACAATTGACTTGAAAACCCCTGATATTGCATTAATATTACACTATACAGTAGAATTCAATATAGTTACTGCTCTGGGATAGAACCTGTTTTTCAGATAGAACCTGTTTTTATTGTCCTGTACTGTCTGCCCGATGGTAATAGTTCAAAATAAGGGTGCCCAGGATGAGATGGATCTTTAAGAATGTTTTGAACTTTCTTAAGGCAGCGGGAGCTATAAAGCTCTTCCAAGGAGGGGAGAGGACAACCTGATGGATTAATATGTACAGTATGTGAATGAGAAATTCTGCTTAATGTGGACGTTTTATTTAATTTGGACCATACCATAGGAATGCCAATGTTATTTGTCATTCTAGCCACAATCAGAACCTTCACTGCAGTTCAGGATGACTCTGAAGCTGACCATTTGCTCCATAAACTGAATAAAATTGATAATGATTTGGGGCAAATTAAGATGGACATTTTTAACCGCACAAGGTCTCCGCTAAATCACAGTGACCCTATAGAAGATGTGACTCAACGGATCAAACATCAGGAGGCAAGTACCAAAAGAATTTGACTGCTTACTTGTCTGTGATAGCAGATACTCTCATATTTGGCTAGATACTACCCAAAGCTAAAATATTTATATACTGCACATGTCAAAAAAGAATGGAGTGCATTTACTGCTGGTGTAAAACCAAGCAAGAATTAATGCTCACTGACATGACTGAGTAATAAAGAACAGAGAGAGGCCTTATAATCTAATGTTTTTAGTTGTTTGATTAAGATTAGATTCACATTCTATCAATTCCCCTACTATTTTGTAGAAGGGATCGTTTCCTGTCTTTTTCTATTTTTCAACGCTTTAATCAAATGTGTGACTGACTATACTGTTCATCAGTATCTGTAAATATTATTTTATAGGAAATATTTGCCTTAAAGTCTGTTGAATGTGAACAGGAACCTATTTCCACTAAATTGGAAAAGTCAAAAGAAGTATAAAAGAAATATAAAAATCAGCATAGATTACCCAGTACTAGAGGGACACACAAAACAGAGAATTGTGTTTTGTGTTGGATTGGGAATAAACTACTGCATTATGGAATAGTCTGTTGGATTATTTTGGGTCAGCTACCATCCAGCATCCAGAATATACTGATTGTTCCAGGTTTCAGACAAAACAAAATATGGAGGCATCTAGGATAGATATTATAGGACAAGAAAAGGTTGGTGCACATCATCCCCTCAACTCCATCACCCTGCCATACATATAATCATTGCAGTCCATTCAATTGAACTGACTGTTTTTTAAAAAATCTTCATTTTATCAGGGAACAAACTGGAGAATTCAGATTATAGGAACAGAAAAAGAAGCTGCTCAGAAAGCATGTGAGACCTATCTTTCAAAAAAGCCTGCTGGTACCTCTGCCTCTCAAATTCCTGTGATGCTCAACAACATCAAGAATAAATACAATGATGTTAAAGTACTCTCCAGATTATATGATGAAAAGTAAGTAACTTCCATAGTATCTTTTGGCCAAGAATCTTTAGCGGTAAAGAAGCAGCCTTCTTCAAAATATTTCGGTAAATTCTTCAAGTATTACAAGTTGAAAGATGTAGGACAGTGGTGGCAAACCTTTTACTCACCGAGTGTCAAACAGATACGCACTTTGTGTGCGCGTGTGCTATACACGCTAACGCACGGCTCCTCCCCTGTGCTCTGCGTGTGCAACCACACCACCTGCACATGTGCATGGCTTTCACATGGCTCCCTCAGCATGCTGCATGCACCATCGCACCATCTGCAAATGCACAGTTTTTCCACATGCAATGCACACGCGTGAATGCCATCTATGCATGTGCACACTGCGCAAAAGTATTCTCGTGCACATGCACAAACTCACACGCATGTGCAGGATAGCTCCGAAGACCAACTGGGTCCCCTGAATTGTGCGCATGCGCACCAGAGGCCTGAACACCAGCTGGGGCGCACGCTCATGCACAGCTGCAGGTGAGTTGGGTGACAGCTCGGAAAGATAGCTCTGCGTGCCACCTCGGGCATGCGTGCCATAGGTTCTCCATCACAGATGTAGGGGAAGAATTTTTTGTTTTATTGTGTTACTGACGAAAACAGTCTTAGTGTGAAATTGTCTCCCACTCCTCAGAGCCAAAGCAAGTATAAACTTGGAAACTCAGATAGAAAATGTGGACAGGATCATTAGCACCATTGAGACCAAGCTATCTCATGATGGTACCATTCCAGCGTCACCTAATGCATTGCAAGATCGGGCCAATGAACTCCAGGTAAGAGTTGTCTGAAGTCATGGATACCCCGTGTGATAATGCTCATCCATCCAACCATCCAATCTCACACCCTTACATTAACAGAATAGAGTTGATCAACTAAAAGCCCAAATAAAGATCAAACCATTAAGATGAACTTATTTGTTTGCTTACTTATTTGTTTTTCACATTTTTGAACCACCCATCTCCAACAGAGAGGAGCTCTGGGTGGTGTACAATAAAATTATGGAGAAGAACATATTAGATATGCCACCTTAAGCTCAGGGTGGAAAAATGGGATAGAAATGGTCTTGTTCAATTTATATGGCTGCCCACTCATCAATGAATAAAATGTAGTTAATGTTGTTATTGCCCAGCCTTATTATTAATCATTTTCTCCTTCAGTTATGTTCAAAATTAAAATTCTGTATTTATGTTTAAAGGATATTAAGAGCTCACTTAACCCTCAAATTGTGCCCTTTGGCCATAATATGAAGGTCACACACATTCATGAATGATTAAAATGGTATACAGGTTGCGTTTCTTTGCACTAAGGCTCTTGTGGGAAAGATTTCTTAATTAAAAACAATTAGTCCCTTTTAATAATTTAAACAATACAGCCAAAAGACGACCAGAGGTAGATGCAAGCATTTCATATTGACTCATTAGTACCTACATTACAATAATTTCTTGATTTGCCAATAGAAGAAACCAGACACAGGCAGAGGCACTGTGCTTGGAGCACAGCATTTTCACTGATGCCCTGCAATCCCTTTCATACATCTCTTTTTTTAAAAAAGTGAGATTTAATTACATTAATAATATATAAAAAGAGTAGAATTGGGAAATGGGGATACTGCAAAGAACTGTTCCCTAACATTTTTTATTTAGAGATGTACATTTGGGGCCCAGGAAAATCCCAAAGGTATTTCTGGCTGCAATGTGCATTACAGTTCCAAAAAAAATAAGTTGCCTTCACAAACAGAAATCCACTGGAGGGGAGAAGGAAAAAACAGTGTCACCAATCATCTTCTGATAAATGGCTGTTTTACGAGCAACATAACTACCATCAGTTATGAAAGACAAGCTCTCTTCCATCTTTCCCACTTGACAGTCATTTAATGAGAACATGTAATGATGTACTGTCAATATTCCAAATATGTCCTTGGCTCAGAAAACCACATTATTCCTGATGCGAGGCATTTGGTTCCAGCATCCTAATTATAAAACAAGGAAAATTATTATTTTCTCCCACAGAGCCTCTTCCCTATCTCTTTCTGCATTTCATTTCTCAATTTTTCCCTCAGCCTTAGCCACTTTTCTATGCCGTTTCTTTGCCTGCGACTGAATTTACAGCTCCTTTCTTTTCTTAAAATCCAATTATTTGTCTATGCTCTCTTTCCCCTAATAAACCGATCGAAAGGGAAAGCAGATAGGACACTTTCGAAGATCAGATGATTTGAGTAAACAGTTGCACAAATACATATTTATGCCATTTGTATGTCTCCATGACACGTGTATATTTTCCCTTTTTTCAGAAACTGAAACGCGATTTGGTGAAACAGGAGAACTGCTTGCTCAAGTTAAACCGAAGCCTTAAGGATGCAGAGCACAGCTGCAGTGCCGTGCAGAACAATTTTCAAGAATACTGTCCAGATCTCCCCAGGCAGAAAAAGGAAGTCCAGCTCATTAATGATCGGTATCATATTGTAACTGATCAGCTGGATCAACGGTGAGAAACCTCGCTTACTCTAATGGTGGAAATGATTAGTACGAAAGTAAGGTCATAAATGTAGAAAATGGCCATGTCACTTTTTTCAGTGCTGTTGTAACTTTGAACAATCACTAAATGAATTATTGTAAATCAAGGGCTACGTATACTGTTTCTTGGTGTTTTTAATTCTTTCAAAGCCACACAGAGTTGTGTTACATAATATAGTGGCCATGTAAGTCTTTTAAACAAAGAAACAAAGATATTGAAAATGTTGTTTTTATAAGATCTTAGCAATAGAGAATTGACAGTTTTTATAAACTCCCTTCTCATATTCTCAGGGGATTTTAAAACTGGATAGGAATTTTTTGCAGTTTTTGCTCTTTCTTGGATATTCATACATTGCAAATCATGAGTACTGTTCATTGCCATTAATAATTTAAAATTGAATTAAATACTTGATAAGAAGCAATGGATGGAAACGAATCAAGGAAAGAAGCAACCTAGAACTAAGGAGAAATTTCCTGACAGTTAGAATAATTAATCAGTGGAATACCTTGCCTTCAGAAATTGTGAATGCTCCAATACTGGAAGTTTTTAAGAAAAACTTGGATAGCCATTTGTCTGAAATGGTATAGGGTTTCCTGCTTAAGCACGGGGTTGGACTAGAAGATCCTCAAGGTTCGTTCCAACTCTTATTCTGTTAAGAGATTCTGACATAAAAATGTCAACTAATTACCGTATTAAAAAACAATCTGTTTATAAAGCCTTTCTCCGTGTATTGTAAAAACTGAGTTTACTTTTACCTTTACTTTTATGACTATTTCTGGACTTTATTCTTCGTAAGTTCTTTTCTTGAAGTCATCCAAAGAAGTTTGCTATTTAATCTCAGCCATCTTGCTGTGCAGGGAGAAGACACTTTGGGATACCAGCCTCATTTATCAGCAGTTCCAAAATGCCAATGAGAATCTGATATTCTGGCTCAACAATCTCCCGAAGCACAAGGTCAAGACCACAGATGGACCAAGCCAAATTAACTACAAGCTCGAGGCCCGGAAGGTATGAGATTATGTTCAAACAAAAGGATGGAAGGCACATTCCCACTAGGCATCTTTCATGTAGGAATTGATGAAAGAGAGATATGCCTGCATGTAACATTCAGACATGCTTGTTCTTTACTCAGTGATTGCAACAGTAAATGGGAATGTACAATGTCTGAAAAATTCACAAGCACAGGGGCTGTTACAATATATATTGCTTATAAATCAGTAATCATAGAATTAGTGCTTGAAAGATAGGCAAAAATCTAATTATTAATCTAACATTGTGCAGGAACGTATCGTAACTCCCTGTCTCTACTTTTCCTACAGAGGCTGGCAGATGAAATCCAGAGTAAAGAGTCTGACAAAAATTCAGTGATCAACTTGTCCCGGAATGTGCAGTCTATTCTCAATGTATGTTTGCATGGTTCTACAGTTTCCATTTCCAATTAGCAAACCTACCTATCCTTCTCCAATTATATGACTGGTTGGTATTTATTTTAAAAAACAGGATTATGAACTTCAGGCAGGAAAATATCGATCGTCTCTGGATCCTACTCTGGCTGCTTCATCTGCCAAGCGTCTCCGGGTGACTCCACTCCAAGAGAGCATTCAGGCTCAGGTGAGTGACTAAGCCCAAAGCCTGGATTTACTTATAAAAATATATGCTCTTCTTAAATTGCTGCTTCATGCTCAGGAAGCAGTTTTCACAGTATCAAAGAAGCACAAGCACAACAATTTTGAAAAACCATAAACAATTTGGAACATTCAATCTAATATCCGGCAGTTTAAAATATGAATGAAATAATTCTGTAATGTGCTACTTGAAAAAAGAAAAATGTTTGATGAACTAATGGGAGTATTCAAAACTGGTATAATTAAATAAAATCTATTAGGGAAAGTTGGTGGCTAAGGGAAATTTACTTCTCAATAAACATGTAAAGAGTTGTATTTCTGGTGTTTCAAAATAAATAGGAAATATTTATCTCCAGATTAAATATTTTCTCCAGATTTAATAGCATTTTGCTAAGTCCACAGAAAGCTGTTTGTTCAACATTGTGATCTAGTATTAATATTTTTAAAATAAATATTGTAGTTTATGGGTGTTAGTTATCTTGATAGAGGGAATGCCATATCTGAATAATATTGTGTGTTAATTGGCTTTAGGAAAATGATATGACAAAACTCTATGCAGAGACTGCCGCTGAAAACAAACAACAAATCTGCTGGTTGGAATTTGCCAAGAAAATTATGAATAAGGTATGCCTCAATCATTTGGAATTATATGGATAATGCTTAAATATTAGAGCATCTCTTACAGGTGAAAAAAAAGGTCATTGGTTTTTCTTCAGGATTATACCAAGTAAGATTGTTGTTTTGAATTGCTTTTGCCTCTCTGTATGTAAATGATACAGGAACTATAATTTCCTAGCATGCTTTGCCAAAAGAGGAAAGCAATGTTTATATTTTATTTCTTTGCATTCCTAATTACAATTGCAACATTAATAATAATATCCCATATCTCTTTCATCACAACTTTGCTTTTTAATATTTGATCCAGTTTGAAAATTGAAAATGGAAAGTTATTTGAAAATACTTTCAAATAACTTCAGAAAGTAAAACTGCACTTTTAAAAAAGTTATTTAAAATATGGAGGCAAATTTCAATTCTATATTAAGTAAATATAAAAAGCCAAAAACCTTTGAGGACTGAGTTTTTTTTCCAATGAAATAAAATTCATAACCTTCAGGGTTTCATCCCATTTGTAGTTCTTTGGTATAACAGTTCATATTTACCATTGCTGGCATATTTTTGTCATTGCCCAAGAATGTTGAAACAAAATTGTCAATAATATTTGGGCAGTACTTTTTCAGTTCAAAGTGCTTTATATTAATAATTTCAGTCATTAAGCCAGTATTGGTAGCCCTATGTTATAGGAAAGGGAAAAAAGGTTGAGACAATGATTTACCTAAGGCGTATTGGAGCTACTGAAGAATGTTAAAACTTCTAAAGTTGCATTTTTTATCTTATTGACCATTAGAAACAGGTAGGAAAAACAAGAGACATCTTTCTTCCTATGATATTTTCTGCTCTTTTCCCTGGCTGGAAGCCTAATAGAGTGTTTTATTTTGCTTGCTTCCTACTGAAAGAACAGAACATCCTCCTTTTCCTTTCTCCTGTAGTAAGGGGAACACAAAAAGGTGTATACATGATGCAGGCTTTATATCAGAGGATATAATATTCTTAATAAGGTTCATATGTTTTTTTTTAGTACTGCACTTAAGTATCTGTTCCTATATATTCTTAGGCATACTGTGTACTTTGCTAAATACAGAATCCAGTGAATAATCTGAAGGATTCCATGTAGGTTTTTTTTAAAAAAAATTCCCTAGAAGGATTTAGTGAGTTCATGGCTCAGTTAAGATTTAATTCTTAATCCCAGTTTAATCTCACTTTTTGTGGGTTCACCAAAATGTTGCCACATACTCCAAGGAGCCAGTCATATAGAAGTTGAAGCCTGGAAGTAAATGTCATAGTATTAAGAATCAACAATACTTTCTTTTTGTTTTGTTTTCTCCCCCTTTCTTTCTACAGAAAGAAGTAAGTGATTCAGTGCAGGTAATGCATGAACAAACCCAGCAGTCCAAAAACGTAGATGAATCTGAAATCCTGAAGTCTCAGCTTAAAGAGGAACAGAGCAGGAAAGCCAACCTACAGCAAGAACTGGAGCAGCACAGAACTAAACTTCTGACACTGAAAACCCAACGGCCCATTGAAAGAATCGAGGAGAAAGAAGTGATTGATTATTATAGAGATCCAGTTCTGGAGCGTGATCTTGCTAAAATCTCTAATCAAATTGAGAATGAAAAGAAGAAAAGAGCTGATTTACAGGCAGATATTGAGAAAGTGAATAATATATTCCTTGAAATGGAAAAAGATAGTAGGGTTGTGAAAAGCCAGCTGCTTACAAAAGAAGTTACAAAAACAGAGAAAGATCCAAATCTAAATGCCCAAGCAGCAAGACTCCAGGAAGAAATCAGGCATCTACGTGATTGTTCAACTTCTTCCTCTGAAATTGAACAACTCAGGAAAGAGTTGCACCTCCTGGAGCAAAAGCAGGCAAACATCCGAGAGAAAATAGTTGTAAAAGAGGTGGTGAAGTTAGAGAAGGATCCAGAAATGCTAAAGGCGATCCGATCACTGCAAATGCAAATTGATGAAGATAGTTTCAAGAAGAAGTCTGCAATGGACACGATAGGGAAAATGAAAAGCAAAATTGAGGATCTTGAGAAGCTGATTGAAGCAACTGAACCCAAAGTCGTCGTGAGAGAAACGAAACAAGTGGAGCAAGATCCGGAGCTCCTAAAAGAGTCTTCCACTCTTCAAAAGCTTATTGATGAAGAGAGGAACAAGAATTTGTTATTGTCTAGTGAACTGACACAGCTGCAGAGCAAATACAGCACTATGGAGAAGTCAAAGCCTAGGGTGGAGATAAAAGAAAGAGTCAATGAGATTTTTCACCTAGACCCAGAAACAGAGGAAGAGATAGTACGTTTGAAGCGAGAACTCCAAGAGATTTCAAGGAAAAGAAAAAGAGTTGATCAGGAGGTAGAAACAGCCTTGACTGAACTGAAAGTTCTTAGATCCCAAGCACCTTCCGTGGAGTTTAAAGAAGTCATCCAAGAGGTGGTGAAAACAGAAAAGAGCCCAGAGATATTGAGAGAAATAGACCGGCTGAAAGAGCAGCTAAATGACCTTGTGAATGCAAACGGTCGATTCCAAGAACAGCTAATCAGGTTAGAAGGAGAAAGGGATGAGTGGAAAAGAGAAAGAGCCAAAGTTGAAACCAAGGTTGTTACTAAGGAGATTGTCCGATATGAGAACGACCCTCTATTAGAAAAAGAGGCTGAATGTCTTCGCCAAGAGGTACGTAACATATTACAAAAGAGAAGAGCAACTGAAGATGCCATCTATGACTTGCAGAATAAGTACATGCTTCTGGAGAGAAGGAAGCCTGAGGAAAAAGTGGTGGTGCAGGAGGTAGTTGTTACTCAGAAAGATGTGAAGCTTAGGGAGGAGCACAAGAGGCTGAGCAGGAATTTAGATGAGCAAACAAGCAACCGGCGAAGGATGGATCAGGAGGTCCAATTGCTTCGGGCAACAGTGGAAGACAAAGAAAAAATGCTGAACCTCCAAGATGACAGAAACAAAAGGCTTGCTCTGGAAAAGGAGATGCGGCAGATCACCCTGAGGATAAAAGAAATTGAAGAAAGCCCAGTTCCAGTTCAAGAAAAAATAATCGTGGAGGAAGTAATCAAGGTAGAGAAAGATCCGGTTCTTGAGCAATCTAGTACCAATTTGCGAACTGAACTAGATAAGGAGAAAGTTCAAGTATTGAGCCTCCAGAGGGAATGCAAGAACCTTCAAGCCCAGACTGATGTTCTACAAAAGACAAAGTCCCAGGAAAAGACAATATATAAGGAAGTAATCAGAGTAGAAAAAGATAGAGTGCTTGAAAATGAGCGAGCACGTCTTTGGGATCTGCTAAGCAAAGAACGAACTGCTCGGCAAAATGCAGAAGAAAGTATCAGACATCTGAAAGAGAAGATTGAGAGAGCAGAAGGCATGAAATGCACATGGACCAGAGAAGAAGCTGACCTCCAGAAAACTCGGAATGTGACACTGCAAGAAAAAGCCAGTCTTGAAGATGAATTAAGGGAACTGGAAAAACAGAAGCAACAAAAAGCCCTTTTCCTTAGAGAACAGACCAAGCTCTTGAGCCAAAGGACTGAAAGTGACAGGCAAATGAAGATCCAATTTGGCCAGGAGGTTTCTCGTCTGGAATCAGATATACTTATGGAAAAGGATAATATTTATGAAAAAGAGAGGACTATCCGGGAACTCCAATCCAGAATCAACAGAGAAGAACTGAACAATGAGACTCAGATGAGAGAGACAAATCTCTCTACCAAGATATCTATCCTGGATCCAGAGACTGGTAAAGATATGTCACCCTACGAGGCTTATAAGAGAGGCATGATAGATAGATGTCAGTATATCCATTTGCAAGAACTGGAATGCGATTGGGAAGAAATTACAACCCTGGGATCCAAAGGGGATGTTTCTGTTCTTCTTGACAAAAAGAGTGGAAAACAGTACTCCATTGATGATGCTCTGCGGTTCAAAAGGATTACAAAAGAAGAATACCAACTTTACAAGGAAGGCAAAATCCCTATCTCTGAGTTTGCTCTACTTGTAGCCGGGGAAACTAAGCAGAATACATCCCTTTCTTTAGGTTCAATTATTTCCAAGTCTCCAATTTCATCTCCTGTTTTTCAACAAAAGCAAAGTTTCTTCTCTTCTGGTCCACAGATTGCTTTCTGTGATGACACTTTTCCTATTGCTGGAGTGTATGACACAACCTACGACAACAAGTACAACATTAAGTTGGCACTTAGCAAGAAATTGGTGGATCCAATGACAGCCCAAAAGCTTTTAGAGGCACAAGCTGCTACTGGAGGCATCGTTGATCTTATCTCAAGAGATCGCTACTCTGTCCACAAAGCCCTTGATAAAGGACTGATCGATAATACTTACACGCAGAGGTTGTTGAATGCTCAGAAGGCTTTCACGGGGATTGAAGATCCTGTCACCAAGAGAAGACTGGCTGTAGGAGAAGCAGTTCAGAAAGGATGGATAACTCAAGATAACGCCTTTCCTTATTTGCAAGTCCAACACCTAACTGGAGGACTAATAGATCCTAAGAAAACAGGACGCATCCCAATATCAGAAGCTATCCAGACAGGCCTGATTAGTAGTGACCTGGCCACATTACTACAAGATGAATCGAGTTATGAAAAAGATCTTGTTGATCCTATCACCAAAGAGAAGATCCATTATAAGGAGGCCATGGCTCGTTGCCAGAAAGATCCTTTAAGTGGGCTCCTCCTCCTCCCAGCTACCTCCGAAGGATATCAGTCCGCAATCCATTCAGCTGTTCTGCCCCGATTCAGGCACTAAGCAAGGCAGTATAATTTTAAATTTGTAAAAGTCTGAAATGCTTTTCATCCACAAGAGAATTCACGCCCTGTCATGTTCCGATGAATAAAGTGTCTGGCAATTATAGATAGCTGTGTATTATATTAGATAGCTGGACTTATTTCTTTATACCAAGTTAGCAGCGCTTCATAGAGAAACATTTCCAAAAGTAGAAGGGATCTAATATGGGAGTAAATACAGTATCTATTATAGGGAATAAAGGGTTTTTTTGAAATAGAAAAAAAACTTCAAAATGCTTAGGAAATAGCTCCTTCCTGTAAAGTCTAAAGGGATGCATGTCACAATAGTTGCAGTTTAAAGATCATGCATGCAATAAAAGTTAAAATACTGACTCCTATCCTGTTATTTTTTTTAAACCACTAACAATCCCTTTCCCTCTGATGTATATAATGCTTTACATGTTCCTGAGTCCCTAGTTGGGACCTAGAATTCAGCAACATCTGGAGAACCACAGATTCTCTATCCTGATGTAACCATAAAACTACAGAACTCAAAAAGTAACAGCGCCAAACATTACATGGAAACAGATGGAGAGAATATACACTTTCTAAGTCTAAGGTAAAACTGTTCGTAATAAAAAGCAAATCAAATTAATAGCAAATATGTCACTACAGAACACACACCAGTACATATTGTAAAAGAGCTATATATCTAAAATTAAACATTTATTTCCATATTGCACTTAACTATTTTTCTTGGCAACGAAGTACGTTGCCATATTCTTCTTTTAAGACTTTTTTTTCTTTGCAGTCTCTAGTCTATAGGTCAGTATTTCATAGTGGTTTCCCATCTTAAGTACTAACTAGTTCTGACCCTACTTAGTCCTTTGAGATTAGCTATACATGGCTAGGTACTGCCATTTACCTGGCAACAGGGCTAGAACTAGATTTAAAGTGATAACTAGATACCTTGCTATGAAGTTTCCACTGCTTTGTTATGGTATATAGTAGTTCACATTCAAAATAGGGATATTGATTATAATTGTCTTCAAATTCTATTTTTGACTGTTTTACAACCCTCAAAACTCCTTAATGCAAAAGTTACCGATGCATGTTTTTATTTATGCAAACAGGAATGTTAACAGCAACATCAACAATTAATGATAAAATTTCTTAAATATTAACAGCCATTTTAAAAATAAATCCATAGAAAAGAACTACTATTGGATGCTAGGTTGCCTTTCTACAAATGCAAAAAAATAAAATAAAATACAGTATTTGCATAATGGAACAAGGACTTCTGACTTCTTCCAGATTTTCTTTGTATACTGTAATTTCCTATACTGCTCTCTAGACCACAAAAAGAAACCTGAATCAGCGTAAGGTTTCCCTCTTTCCATCTGCATATTGTCAAGTTTCCATCAGAATCCAGAGATTTCAAGGTCTCCACCTTCAACCAGTATATTTGGCTAAGATCAACAAATAGAATTTTTCAAGTATTTATTTATTCATTTATTTTATGTCCCACACTATCTAATTCAGGTCTTGGCATATTGATTATCAGATTTTGATATTTTTATTTAATTAGAAACTATAATATTTCTGAAAACCCAAACTGCAGCTAAAAAAGCCTCTTAATTATTTAATAAGTCTAGATGATACAAAGCTCTTATTTTTTTATGATGGATACGTATAGAAAGAAACTCAAGAATAACATATTTCTGTGTGTCTCTGTAATATCTAGTTCCTCCACACACAAACACACTCACACTTTTTTTTTGCATGGTTAGTTTTCAGTCGTGTTGTGAAATACAGCATGAGTTCATATTAAAAAAAAAGAAAAATCAACATCGGTGCCTGGGCTACTGTAGGATGTGCTAATCTAAATAATAATAGCCATACCTTGCAATGCTAGTACTTGAACTGCAGCAAAGAGTGAATAATATATTACAGAAACTGGATTTAGTTAAACTTTTTTCTCTTTCCACTTCTCTGATAGCATGTCGTACTACTCCTTTTCATATCTTAAAAGTATCAAGCTTTTTCACCTCTGTTAAAGAAGAACTATCAGTCCTTACAAGGATCTGTACCATTTACAATTGACAAAATGTTTGCATGAATATTAAACTGGGCAAAAGGCCAAGAACATTTTTAATGGCAGTTACAGCTGCTCCTTTGCTACGTTGTTTAGAACGAGACGATCCGGTAGCTATTTCCAGCAAAGCATTAACCAGAACTTCTTCATCTCATGGCCCATACTGTTCTACCACACACTGTTTAGCATCCCGTGGAGCTTGCCAGAAATATTGGTGGTTCAAAGCAGCTTTGGCTGAGATTCGCTTGTTGGGATCATACATTAGTAGTTGCTGTAATTTAGAAAGAGAGAAATATGAGCGTGCCTCAGTCTTTAAATCCTGCCCATTTACAACAAACCCTTCAGTGTTAATTCAAGTAACCCTGAAATAACCCTTTGCAGTCCTTCGTTCTTTTCAAAAAGAACAAAGAAAAACGAAGCTAGTCTACTTCTGCCCTGCTAATGAATGCTTGACTACATGGGCCTTTGGCTTGATTTAGTAAGCTGCCTCGTACAAATGTGGGATATGTTGGGCACAGTCCAATTTTTGTAGTGGACACTTTCCAATTCTTGTCATAAGTATTAAAAAAACAACCCAACCCCTTTACAAGTCTTTTACTCACCAGCAGTAAGTCCCGTCCATCTTGATCCAAGTTTGGAATTATCACCTTCATATCTTTCCTTGGCCATTTGGGGAAATTTCCTTTATAGTCAGGAAGATTTGTGACTCCTGGCCACAGTGGTTCAGTAGGAGTACCAAGTGTGCGGAAAATCCGGAATAATTGGTCAATTTCAGAGTCTCCAGGAAACAAGGCTTTTCTAGTCACCTGGACCAAGGAGAAGAAGGTTCGTTCACCTGGATTATTATACATATGATCTTCATTCTGGGTAACATTACTCTCTTCAAATAAAATGTTTCCATTATAAAAAGTCTGGTATATCAAAACAGACCTATCCAGTAGCCTACCAAGTATCAATGGGAAAAGAACAACAGACCTCGGCAACTCTTCCAGTACACGGTTTACAAAATATTCATACAATTCTTAATTATCAAGTTGCTATTCTCTGTCTCTCCTCTGCTCCCTCCACCACCAAAAATTGATTATGTTCCGTCAAATTGGTATCAACTTTCTGACACCACAGATAGATTTTCTCTAGAAAGACCAAAAGAATTACGGATGATAAAATACTGAAAATACTTAAGGATTCTACATTTTAAGAAGAAGAGGAATATATTAACCCAATATATTATTAACCCAACACATATCCTATTCATCAGGACAAGTATATCATTAATATATGAAACTGAATTATACCGAGATTTTGTAAGCTTTTAGATCTCAGTGTTTTGCATCACTTTGAGATCAGCTCCCAATGCTTTTTCAGTGTCTGTTTTGGGGGAAGTCAGCCTATCAGTTTCTGAAGCAGTTTCTAATTTATTACAAACCAGAGCAAAGTTAATACTTCCTCTGAAATGAAGTGGTTTTGTAGACTTTGTGGGCAGCCTCCTTGTGAGCTCTTTTGCCTCACATGCCCTGGACTCAGGTTAGGCATTATTCTTTCAGTTCATTAGTGAACTGCCTAGAGTTCACTACTTTGAACCAATCTATCTAATCCTGCTTTCACTTAGAATTAATTTCCCCCTCCAAAATCCATCCACCGTGGCAACACACAGCTACTGTTAGAGCTATTGGGAAAAGGGCCCAAGTGATATAATTGCACTTTCGCAATTTATATCAATTTATAAATGCAAGAGAGGAACGGTGGCAAAAGGCTCAGAAAACCTTTGAAGAATTTCAGTGGGTTTGTTTAGACTTCTTAAAACTGACCTTCAGTTACAAAGCTCCTCTCAGATATTTTTGCAAACTACCAAATGTAACAAACACATGTACTGAAAAAAACAGAGGGGTTTTCTAAATTTCAGTAGCTCAGTTTGGGGGAGTGAAATTCAGACAATCTGCTGGGCAAAAATTTGCCACTGATCTTTAGCAGGAGATGAACCATTCTAATAACTACTTCTACTCCTGGTTCTCCTTCTGCCATTTTCCTGGTTCTAGTTACTTGGAAAAAAGCAGCACTTTTCTAGCTAGAGATCTAACTGATCTCTTGTAGAGAAAGCTTTAGAAATTAGATTGAGTTCATCTTTCAAAACTAGTTTTTAAGCATAGACTACATTTATGACTCTTGCTGTTTCAAAATTCAGTACTGCAAAAGATACCTGGAGAAGGACTTTATACACATTTGATTTAGTATTGTAAAATCATGCTTATTCTCTTAGACACTAGCAGCCTCCAGTGGTTGCTTTTATACTGTACTCCAGTCTTATAAACCAATGAATGGTATAATTAGGCAAAAAGCAAAGGGAAACAATGTTTATGAAGCTTAAGGGAATTTAGTTAGATGCTGAGACTTAAGACTAATGAAGTAAACTTAAGTGTAAGCTTTTAATGGCATTTTGGCAAATAATATTGAAACATAAGGATTTAGGAGTTATGGTGTTGCAATGGTTAGAATGCATTATTGCAGGCAAACTCTGCCCACAGCCAGAAGTTCGTGCCTGACTGGGATCAAAGTTGACTCAGCCTTCCATATTTCCCAGGTCGGTAAGATGAGGATCCAGATTGTTGGGGCCAATATGCCAACATTGTAAATTGTCAGAGAGTGCTGTGAAGCACTATGGAGCAGTATATAAGCCTAAGTGCTATTGTTATTGCTGAATTTCCTCACACTTCCTTTTGTAGTTACAGCTGCTAAAACTAACCATCTGTCTAAGATAGACAAAGGCAACCCACAGGCTACTTGCAGTTTCATTATCATCCTGAGGCCATACTTGTATTGTTCTGTGAGGCTTAATGAATATTGTTTAGTTGTACTCCAACTAAAAAAAAGAAATTCTACAGTAATACCATGATATCACCAGACATGGCCTCTGCAACTGCCAGAAGAAAACTGTCCAACTTCAAATTAGGGTTCTAACAATTAGAAATGATAGGAAGAGAAAGCAAGATAGATTTCATGGTATCTTTTAGAATGTGTAGTGATTAATAAAAGGGAATTTAAAAAAACCCATGGCCACACACAAAGCCCTTTTTTGCATATGCATTTTTAATCATTTATATTGTGATTATAATGTTTCTCTGAAACAGAAAAAAATGAAGAATGTTACCATTTCTGCAAAGATACAGCCAATGCTCCATATATCCACAGCTGTTGAGTAATATTTACAACCCAGTAAAATTTCAGGAGCCCGATACCATAAGGTTACCACCTAAAAGGAATCAAATTTAATGGTTGTTTGATATATAAGGCCTTCTCAGGTTTAATTAGAAACATTTATTATTGAACCATAAGTCCAAAGCACATTGAACATTTTTCAAGTCATTTACTAGGAATTCCAAGTCATTTACCACAAGTCACATCAATACAACCTGCTGGAATTCAATGTCCTCTATTATGTTACATCAAACAAGTTTCATATCCCTTGATATTCTCTCTCTTCTAGTTTCCCGCTTTACTGGAAAGAACTCACAGCTGGACAAAAAGCAATATCATGTGGGAGATGGACAAAAATATAGGCCAAAGATCTGGTGGAGAAATAGTCTCAAAGGCAAAAAAAGGAAAAAAAATCTAAGTCCCGAATTAACCATGTTAGGTGGCTTCAACAGAGATTTCTATGCAATCAATAGACTTATTGGGATATGTCTTTTTTTGGAAACATAAATCCAGGAAAGTTCACATCCCAGGTCATAAGAAAGTGTTGGAGGCTACATAGAGAATTTAAAAAGACATAAACCCTTTCTCTAATTTAACACCTTCCAATTCTAGACTGGCAGAGATTGGCTGTTTTACAAAATTTACCTTTACCCTCCTCCATTTGCAAAATAAGCTTGTCTCTCCCTTTCTACTCCCTGAAAGGACCCTTGCCTCTTTATGTCAAGATAACATAATCAATTGGTTGAGAATATCGGTCATAATGATCCGAAGGGAATCACTTTTTTATTCTTTCCAACCCAATTGAATATTCGGAAGATATTCCACAGAACGTCTCAAAATCCATCTTCAGGATAACTCTGCAAATAGACTAGAATGGGTCCATATTTAATGCAAGGGAAGCCCCCAAACTGAAAAATCAGTAGAATCTGACCTGAAGGTGCATTTAAAAAGATCCAGTCCTTCAATGCTGCCAACTGCTCCATTTAACACACACACACACACACACACACACACACACACACTTTCTCCCTAGTCATGAGATCCAGAGTAGAGCTGCGATTAGAAAACATTCCAGAAGCTATGTTCTGTATGCTTTCCCCATCTTGTTTATATGAATCTTGATCTAAAATCTCAACTAGTTTGACACATCACAGTAGTTTCTTTTCATATAACTTAACAATTTAAAATCCCCTTAGGTTTTCTAGCGTTTTTCTCTATAAGCAGGCAACAGTTTTACTCTGGGCGAACTCTTAACATACTGCAACAACCATTCTATCTGCTGCAGTCAAGTGATCTTTATGGGATGAGATTATTGCCCTTTCTATACTGACAGGGAGCCGCCTTTTCTTTTATGGCCCCTATACACATCTTCTAGCACCAGTCTGTTTTGGGCAGTAGAAGAGCCTAACTCTTTTAAACAGATCTCTCCCCAGGTCTGTATTCCCTAGGTCTCTGAAAACGAAACCCTAAATAATTTACTTCTTGAGTGTGTTTAACAAATTCCCCTTTTATCATACTAAAAATGAAAATTTAATGGTAAATTTCAAGAGGTTCTTAGGGCGACGCTTAAGATTATTTTTTTTTTGAAGGGGCTACAAACATAGCTCCCTCTTTCTCGCATGCACACTCATCTCTGTGTGATTTCTTTTCAGGGGCTGACCCAGCAACAGGGGTGAAATGCTCCCGGTTCGGACCAGATCGCCCGATCCAGTAGCGATGGAGGTGGGTGGTTCGGAGAACCGGTAGCAAAAATCCCTGCCCCCCCCCATGCCCAGCTGAACCACAGAATCATCAGAGGCTTTTTTTTACTTTTAAAAGCATTTTTTCTACAACCTCTTCAGACGAAAAAATGCTTTTAAAAGTTTTTTAAAAAGCCTCTGATGATCGCGCAGCTCAGCTGGAATCGTCAAAGGCTTTTAAAAGGAAAAAAAACCCTTTTTTCTTTTAAATGCCTCTGACAATCCAAGCTGAGTTGCCTGATCGGCAGAGGCTTTTTAAAAAACTCAGCTTAGATCGTCAGAGGCATTTAAAAGAAGAAAACCCTTTTTTTCTTTTAAATGCCTCTGACGATCCAAGCTGAGTTTTTTAAAAAGCTTCTGCTGAGGCAACTCAGCTTGGATCATCAGAGCCTTTTGAAAGCATTTTTTTACAACCTCTTCGCCAAAGAGGTTGTAGAAAAAATGGTTTTAAAAGTTTTTTTTAAACAAATTGGCCACACCCACCCAGTCACATTACATCATCACCACCAAGCCACACCCACAGAACCGGTAGTAAAAATTTTAGATTTCACCACTGCCCAGCAACCTACATAACTGAGAGACAGACATTACCTCATGTGTGTAAGTGCGTAGAGGAACTCCAAAAGCTCTAGCTAGGCCAAAATCGGCTAGTTTGATGGCTCCCATTTCATTTATGAGCAAATTCTGTGGCTTCAGGTCTCTGTGGATAACTCTGTGAGAATGGCAGAAGCTTACACCTTGTAACAGTTGGTAAAGATAGCTCTAGAAAGAAAAAGTTCAGAGAGCACGTATTAAGAAACTGTAAGGTTGACACATCATTTCCTAAGCAAAATAGCAATAGCACTTAGACTTATATATAGCTTCACAGTGCTTTATAAACCTCTCTAAGCAGTTTACAGAGTGAACATATTGCCCTCAACAATCTGGGCCCTCATTTTGACGACCTTAGGAGGATGGAAGGCTGACTCAAGCTTGAGCCAGTGAGGATTGAACTGCTGGCAGTCGGCAGAATTAGCTTGCAATACTGCATTCTAACCACTGCACCACCACAGCTCCTATGTTGTATCTCAAAATTCTGCTACCATATATGAGCTTCCAAAATAGTGATAGCTAATAAGTGATAGCAAAGGGTTAGAATAGAATTTATATCTTAGCTGCCACATGATGATTGCCTACATTTTTTACTAAGTAGGTGACTTCATCTTAATTAGCACACAAAATAAAGAGATTCCTGGTTAGTACCTTTTTTAGCCCTGGAGAGTGACACTATTCCCCTTCAAAAAACAATTTGGGTGGTCTGGAGAAGCATGATGGGCACTGTAATTCTGGGAGAAGGGACTGGAATAAAGCTTTCTCTCACTCCGTGATGGCCCAAGATCATGAATCTGACTTTAGGCAGGACTAGAATTTACCATCACCTGATTTTTAATCTAGTGCTTTTACACCCAGAAGCAGCATTTACTTAAATCTGGTTTCAGATATATTATTCCATACTGAGAATTACATATAATTTGAATGAAGACAATGTTGCAGGCTTCTCAAATATTATACACATATCAACAGTCTATGGCCCTTTCCCCTTAAATAATAGCTTCAGGATAACATTTTTATTAAAAAACAGTATGAGGTAAAGCTGTTTAATATTTTTGCACAGCTGCTACTTTTGCAATGCCAGATCATTTCCTGAGATCTTTTTTTCCTTCACAGTTAAAAATGAATTTCTAAACATGGGTTGGGAAATCCATGTAGATTTGAAAGGAGATGCAATTGGAAGTGCAATCTCAGCAGGAAGAATAAAGATTAAGTATTTAATTCTTCCCATAACAACTTCATAACTGCTGTCAAAAATAGGTTTTCTGTCATGAGCCAGAGGAAAAAAGAATAAAGTATATGTCAAAAATTTTGCAACACTCCAGGTCAAAGGAACTGGAAACCTTTTTGACCACAAGAATCACATGGAATACCAGCTGGTTAGTTAGAAGCCACAAACAACCTGGGACATATAGTCAGCCCTTTGAGGTGCACCCAATCAGAAAAATAAATTCATTGGTATACTAAAACTATACTTTATTGAGCCAGGCTATGGTAACAGAATCTTGCAACTCAATCTGTGGCTTCCCTTCCTTCCCACATATACCCCAGAGAGTTGCGGGGTGAGCCATTCTGTCTTTTTATAACACTTTCCTGCCTCCCTGGACTCAGTGCATATTTCTGCACCTGTTGTCGTCTTAATGACTTCTGGATGGTTTCTCCAAGATTTCATTTTTCTGCAGGCAGACAGAAAGTACTGTTGGCTGCAGTGGGCCAGAGAGAAGATTGTTGGTCCATATGAGTTGTAGGTTGAGCATCCATGTTGCAAAGGAACAATCTGAAAAGTTTGAAAGTGTGCTAGCTAATTGCCAGAGACAGATAAAGGATAGTTCTCCAGATTGAGGGCCGTGAGGGAGGGTATTTGAGCCAATTGCTACCTTGACTAAGCTTAGAGGAAGCTCTCCTGTACGAGATGAGTCCATGTACTTTTTAAGGTCTTGATTCAAATATTCAAAGACTAAGTATAGCTTCTTTTGATTATGTACTACATCAAGGAGCCTGGGAAAAAAGTAAACACAGTGACTTGAGTATTTAGAGTTAGATAAAATATGTAAGCATGATTACGGCAAGCTCTTCAATACAGCAGAAGAAGAATCAATGTAAGAGGGTGATTACAGTGCAGAGGTGGTATTCAGACAGTTCGCCTGAACCAGTAGCAGAAATCCTGGGTGGGCCCAACCACCTAGGCTCTATGCCATCCTATTTAGGCACGTTTTTTAGTTTGGACGCATGCGCGGAAGGCCGGGCGCATGAGTGGACGGGATGCACGTGAACGAAGCGAGCGTGCACGCATGCATGCTCACATTTGCGAACTGGTAGGGAAAGTAAGTGAATACCACCCCTGTTACAGTGCCTTAAGATTAAGGAAAATCCAATCTGAAATCTTTACAGGAAACTCACTGGGTGACCTGGGTCAAGTCTCTCATCTCTCAGAGTTTTTATAATTGATGTTATGATTGTTTGCCACCCAGAGTCATGGGAAATAATCAAAACCATAAAAAAGCAAAAGTTAGGATATTTTGGACATGTGATGCGACACCCACAAAAATACAGCACACTTCACTTAATCCTCCAAGGAAAGATTGAAGGCAAACGAGGTCCAGGCAAAAGAAGAACATCATGGCTTCAAAATCTAAGGGACTGGTTTGGACAAAGCTCAACAACACTTTTTAGTGCGGCTGTTGATAAAAATAGGATCGCCAACATGATCGACGACTTCCGACGACGGATATGGCACCAGAAGAAGAAGTTTTTCTTACCTCACTATATTTGGATGTTTCAATTCTTTTAACAGTGAGATTTCTCTGATTGCTGTACTAGGTACTCCTTCTGTTTCCCTGTGGGGGAAATATATTTCATGATGAAGCAATCCCAATCTTTCTAAAGAATGTTTATGCGGGATAGTTCATCATCCTCATTTTCTATGGGGATTGTTACATGATTGATCACAAATTCCATCTATGCATTTAATTAAAGTTATAACTACTCTCAATCTATGAATTACCACCTGTCAAGATGAACCATCACCCCATAAGTTTAAAAACAGGGGACCTAGCAAGTAGTGGATTAGTTCTAGGAATGCACAGAGTTGTTGTTGAGAGGCTTAGAACACAAAGCAAGAGAGGAATTCTGCCACGTAAAATTTAATTTAGTAAGCTTCAGAAGCTTTTGAAGTACCTATCACATATTAAGAATTCTTATGGTCAGATTGTTAATTATCAATTATAGATTAATTGCTCGAAGCAGCCACACTTTTATAGAAATAATGCCAGGGATAAAAAAACATTTTTCAAGTTAACATTCCGCATTACTCTGCACATCCTGATAGAGAAGATTTGTTCACTATTTGAGATGATCCAGAAAGATTGTTCCTGCAGAGAGGTATCCCATTAATTCCACTGCTATGAAACTGACATATAGGGCATGGTATAAAGGAATATAATACAGTTCCTTACTGAAAATAAATAAGACCAAATATGTCTAGTGCCTGGATAGCAGTGGTGGGTTGCTACCGGTTTGCACCGGATTGGGCGAACTGGTAGCAGCAGCGGCGGGAGGCTCCGCCCACCCGCCCACCCGCTTCTGCTTATGCGCAGAAACGCCATGCATGCGCATAAGCGAACTTGTAGCGACGGGATTTGGAGCCCGCCCCTGCTGGATAGGATATTTGGGGACCTTTCTAGTAAAAGATAGAACATAAATAGATTGAGATGGTTTCTGATACAATTTCTCTATCTGGCTCAGCTGTGTCTCAAAGGGTTGCCACTTAAAAAATTGTGAAATGCAAACAAATATATTCATACATCCAGTTTGAGCCTAAATTCATCATAGCTTACGCTCCTGAGGTACTTGCTATTATATTGTTAGAGATACCTTAAAACAGGGGTTCCCAAACTTGGCAGCTTTAAGACTTGTGGACTTCGACTCCCAGAATTCTCCAGCCAGCTATGCTGGCTGG
>WNWU01000040.1:4949928-5146451 GCA_012654045.1 Ptyas mucosa | reverse complement strand
GCCCTTTGTCCAAAGCTTTATTAATATTCAACTTCTTTAATTCTTATATAAAACCACATGCCCTTTGTCCAAAGCTTTATTAATATTCAACTTCTTTAATTCTTATATAAAACCACATGCCCTTAGGTTGCAAAATGTCCTGCCCAGCCCAGCCCACACACACACACACACACACACACACACACACACACACCAGCAAGGCTGATTTACAACCAGGGCAGGCATGGAAAAAAACCCTCTTTATCCCACAGGGGGGGACCTCATGGCCAAAAGATATGACGATGGTTGTTTTGAGGAGAAATTTTCAGGGAAAGTTATTATTTTCAAGCCTCTTTGAAAGCTTTCAAGAGGCACTTCCTCTTAGGAAGGAACTCCTGAGCTCTATCGATTCCTCTTCTTCAGTGGTTCAGAGCTACAGCTCCCACAATGCTTCCTGACACAAATAATGAAGAGTTGGTACTTCAAGAATTACCCTTAGGAGATTCTCTGGAATGTAGCGTTTTTTGAAAGGGACACACATCCCTCTACTAATCGGAGCAGGCCTCAGGCCAAACCTTGAAACCAAAACTAGAATATTAGCTACTGACCAAGCAGTCACACATATGCACTCCATGTGCGTTTATGAATCACCCTTGCCAAAATTGGTTATTCGTGTGTAAAAGTCAGCTCCTGCTCTCCTCAAGAGGCCTCTCACCTGCTGATCCAACCTCCCATTGGCCTCCATGCCTTCCTTCTTGCTGAACCACAGACTTCCCAAAGGATCAAAACTCACCCTGTTTCTGCACCACTAGAGGGAGATACAAAAGCATATATATTGACCCTAAGCTAGGCTGGGGAGGCCTTTAGATCTTTCCCCTCAAATAGCAGACTTTGCCCTCTGAAGCAGAATATAGAAAGTCAGAAGAAGAACAAAGTACAGGGTAAAATTTATGAGGCTTGCAGTATAAGTGATTCAGCATTTCCCTTTATTTTTTTTTCTCAGTGTACACTGTAAATTTCTCAGACAGAAAAACAGAGACGGTATCCTTGCCTCTCCAGAGTTCTATTTGGATCTAGTTCTCCTGATTTTTTTTTGTTTTTGCCCTTCATCTGTACAAACTACAAGAGAAAAATAAAACAACCATTCCTGTGAAGAGAGAATTATAAATCAAGTAGGCTAAATAAGCCTAAATAAGTAATACATTTTCTCCCAGCATGTTTCTATGCGGTAACAGTTTTTTTCAGTTTGGGGAAAAAAATATTATTTTGAATATATAAAATGGCACACCAGCTAGGAAAAGCAAGCATATCCTTCCAAGTCAAGATCGTTTTTGAAATTGTAGGTGGTCTTTCAGGCAAGGAAACAGTTTGTGCTAAATTTCAGTATATGAATGATTTCAACAAACAAACTTCAGACTATATACAGTATATACTGTTTTTATATCCCACAATGGCAAATCTCAACAGATGACCCATTCAACATAAGCAGCACTAGTTAAAGTTATAACTTTTTCATATTTTATTTAATTACATAAAACTAATTAACAGAAAAGTAAGCATACACACAACATGTAAGGTAGCTTCAACTTTAAGATAAAAAATAAATAGGAAAAAGCCTTGGTGCAGTCCAGATACTAAGAGGCATCTGTTAATTTCTTAAATGTTGTTTAAGAAACTATGCATTTCAACTATTGCTAAAAATCAGATGTAGATGTTGAGTAATAATTCTTTTAACCATCCTATGTGATAGGTAACTATATAGTGAGACATTTGGAGCTTGTGTATTTAGCCAAGAGGCAAGCAGTGCTGCTTCTAACAAATCTGATATTATACGGTCTTATCAAGACAGTCCCCTAGCCATTCTTAAGGGCAGCTTCATAAAAAATTCTACTTTGGAGTTAATTAGACCATGAGTTATTATGGACAAATTACCTCTGTCCAGAGACAAACATAATTGGAAAATCAGCTGTAGCTGGGGAAAGGTATTCAATAACCCTGTAGGGCTCTGTAAGATAGAAACAAGATAAGACCCTTCATACCATGAGTCTGCTCTCTCATGATCAATGCCCAGCTCATATAAAGGACCCATATCACTGATTCCAAGATCCAGGAACCACATCTAGTCAACAAATTGGATATTATTCAACTTCTTTTTCTAGCTGCAAACACATAGAGTTTTATGATGGTGCTGATGAAAATTATTAAGATGGATGCCATTAGCACATTGGTACAAGTTACCTAAAGCCTAATGATCACATCTACAGTGTCACATAAATATAAATACATGCAACAAGACAGATCTTAGGATTCTATAATACAAATTGAAAAATAAAGGAAAAGTTCCTTTTATTATTTTCTAGAACCAGCATGTTAAGTTTTATTTCAGGCTCAATTTAAAAGCTGAATTATTTTCACAATTCTGATATATTCTGAAATAGAAGATTAAGGTGTTCAACAACTGTCAGGAAAACAAGGAAGTTGTATAAAGGGAAATGGGGGCATTCCAAGCCAGTGAAAACACGTTTTTCTATCAATAAAATTAGAATGAAAAGCCATGCCCCTAGCCAGCCACTAACCATTGGTTTCTTTAGCATATTAAGAAACTTCTTTGCTTCCAAACAACTTAAGGATCAAGCTTCTATGATTTCCAAAAATCATCTCCCAAAATAAAGATTTCTATTAGCCCTTTGCATGCTCTATTGTTTATATGGGTTTCTAAAGAAAATTATGTATAAGATTCACAATCTAATACAAAGACCAGTTTGAGTCTAACGCATTGTATCAAACCAATTTTAAATAAGTATTCACAAAGCAATATAATCCACAACAACACCAGGAGTAAAGGCAAGAGATGAGTGATCATATACAGAACAGCAAATTTTGTGTTCGAAAATAAATCCTGGCTGAAGCGTAGCACTAACATATGCTTCCTTCATGATCTTTCCTTCTCTCCTGGAAATATTTTCTCTGTTCCTCTATGGCTTTTTCCAATAACTGAAGATTTATTCCTTCTACACATGTAAATACACGAGCCTTTATAATAATCTCGCCTGCAATAAAAAAATGAATAAATAAATCACCATTTGAATTAAAGGATCTTTAAAACAATTTCATAGTTAATAATGCAATTAAAACAAAATGTTCACCAAATCATACAATGTGGCAGTTCCAGTCTTTGTTACTTCAGTATATATAGCACTTTATTTTGTAATATATATTTTATACAGCTTTTTCTAAAATACCATCTCTAAGTGGTTTACAAAATGAAAAATATGCAATTAGACCCAATAAATTGAAAGCAATAGGTGGTTCTAAAAAAAGATGATGGGAAAGAAAAGAAAATTGTACAAGACCTAGATGAAGAGACAGGTCTTCAGAGGGGGCCTAACAATTGCTACTTTATAAAATGCAGGTAACAGAAAATTCCAGAGCGTACAAACAGAATTAGTGAAGAATAAAATTCTAAAGTGGAGTGTAGATTCAAAGAGATCTAAATCTATGGTATATACATCAGTCATTTTATGTTTTCTCTGTTCTTTTCTCCTCTTTGGGAGAATATTCAATATATATTCAAAGGAAGATATGCAATTCTTTCTGCATCCAAGCAAATATTTACAGAAGAAACTTAACCAACAATGTGCATAAAGTGGAAAGCCTCACCCAACTAGAACAAACAGTGTACACAAGGAGAACTGGAAATGACAAATATGCCTGCAATACTGTTCTAAGCTACAATAAATCAGTTTTATACTCCTAAAGGATATTTCTGATTTAACATTTGAGTAGACATTCAATATCACGAGAAATCTGGAAAGCAGTGACTTTTCATCCACAAGTGCTCAAGACATTTGCTCCTCTTGAGTGGACTGCAAGACATACTGAAGGATATAAATGAATGACAGGCCCACAAGTTAATTTTATCAGAGTCTTCCTGAATAGATAGACTGTGTTTAAAATATATTATTGAAAAGGAAGTTGTATCTGACAAGACTGAGACTGATTTAAAACTGGATTTTAAAAGTGGCAATCTACAAGAATGAAATGGAACATGATGTTACACTGGACATGTAAAAGAAATTGGCTGATGTCTTAATAATTAAAGGGCTATACAAATAACAATTCAGGATAGTGACTTGGATAGTTTCCTTATATTGGATTTACAAAAGAGACTTATTAAACCTTTGAAGAATTTGTTGTGAAGAAAAAGACAAAGAAAAAGAGAAATCAAGTTCTAGGACAGTGGCCCCCAACCTTTTGGGCATTAGAAAGAAGTTTTTCTGTGGAGAGGAGGGGCCGTGGTTTTGCATGCTGCCTGCATCCAGCAGACGGGGGTTTGCTTATTTGCATGGCCCCATTTCTGGTATGTCAAGCACTGATGTCAATCCACGGACCAGGAGTTGGGGACCCGTTCTAGGCACTATTTGAAGGGATTACAGATCAAGATTGATATATGTAGAAGGAAAGAATATAAAATTAGTATATTTGATTAAAATTTTGATTAAAATTAGTATAGGTGATCTCTCTGTATTAATGGATTTTTGCTGACATCTATATTGAAATGATAAGGCTTTAAGGATTTATTTGTAGATATAGGAAGAAACGATAATTTGCTACATTTTAAGGGGTAGTAAACTTCTAAATTTGTTTATGCTTTTTGTGAAGGGGAAGCCCTTTGTATATTTTTCAATATATATTAAAATTTCACCTAGATTAGTAAAACACAGTAAAATATGTTTAAAAGATCTTTGTTCAAATACAGCTGATAAGTACCCAATTATATACCGGCCCAAACAGCAATATAGTGGAAGTCTGGATCTCATGTCCAGAGACTTCCAAGGCCTGGATGGGGAGAAATAGACTCCAATTCAACCCAAGTAAGATTTAGTGACTTAATTCAGAAGCCTAGTAATTCCGGGATTATCCCAACATGGCCTCTGGCTGGGGTAGGGCTACTGCCAAGAATGACAGACGTACAATCTGCATCTTTTTTCTCTATTATAAACCACCTATGATAGTAGCATTTATGTTTAGCTACCCTTAAGTATGAATGATAGTAGCATTTACGTTAAGCTACCCTTAAGTATGAATTGGCTTATTTTTTTGCTGAGTCCTTAAGAATGGTTCTGCTTTTTCATATTTATTGGGAAACTTTTTGGTCCCACAGAATTAAAAATCATAGATATCCTTACCATCCATGAATTCCGTTTCCCCCAGGACAATATACAAAGACCCAAGCTGGGCCTGAAAGGGTTCTACGAACTTTGTGCAAACTGGAATACAGTGCTGATCAGATGCATGCTGAGCTGTTAAGATGGCTTGGGAAATGCCCATATCATAAGAGTGAAGCCTGAACAAAAGAAAGATTCAGATGTTGTTAATAGTTAAGATACACACATTCATTTCTAGAATACTAATAATATGTTTATATCATGGGGTAGGAGTAGAAATATTAATTCTTATCAAATAATACAGTGGTTAAAATATGTTTTAGCCATGTTTTATTTTATTTAGACAGACATAACAGTCAAACAATGTATGACAGAAATAGAATTTGTAAAACAATATACATAATATTTAGAAAAAATAGTTTAAAATCTACTTATTGGTCTAAACCAATACAGGAGTATCAAACTTGATTTCATTGAGAACTGCATCAGGGGTTGTGTTTGACCTCGGAGGGTTGGGAGTAGTAGTGGGGCGTGGGTGGACGTGGGTGTGGGTGGACGTGGGCGTGGGTGGGGCTATGGTGGGTGTGAACAGACACTAAACAAATGGTTGTTAAGTCAGGGACTCCCATTATTTTTGAGTTGGAGCATACACTCATTGCCCTTTGACTCACAGAGCTGTTTTGAGATATTTTCAGGTGAAGATGAAGGGAATGCTTACCTGGATTTTCTAACTAATCTTTTAAAAATTCCAAAGACAATTTTGTGTTTGGGATAGTAACTGCTACATTTCACTCTCAAATATTGTTCGACTATAAAACACTCTCAGATTCCTTTCCTTAAGAGAAGTAATAAAACTTCATGGGGAGAGTGGTAAGGCATTACTGTAGTAAATTAATTTTTTAATTAAAAAAAAAACCTCCTTATGGCTTCAGTTAGTCCTTCTAACTCAGCCTTTCTTGAAGGTTTTGAGTGCATTGGCTGCCATCTCACAACTCACTGGAACAATGAAGAATAATGAATTTCTTTAGGGAATATAGTAAATGCCAAGGGTTGGTGATACCATTCAAAAGGTAGATCATATATCTTACCATTTATACCACTCATTACATTGTGCGAGCCCCCCTCCCCCGCAGCCCGTTTTTGGTTGGCAGAATGCTGCAGGAGGCCTTGGAAGCCAAAAATGGGCTGCGTGCCGGCCTGTTTTTGGCTGGCAGAGGCACCGCAGGCCGGTCCTTTGATATTTCCAGGCTGGCCCCACAGGCCAGAACTAAGCAACCCTCAGGCCGGATCCAGTCCATGGGCCTTGAGTTTGACACCCCTGGTCTAAACTGAAGGCAAGTTATTGGTCTAAATTTGAAAGGGAATGCTTTCAAGGTAAGTCTAAACGCAATAACATTTTTAGTTGTTCAGTTGCCAAATCGTGTCTGACTCTTTGTGACCCATGGAACATAGTGTGCCATGGTCCAATAACATTGGTTAGAAGTAAATCTCAAAGCTAAATCCATACCGTGTGCTAAATACAATTGAATCATGCCACATTATAGTCCAATACAAAATACAAACCCAGCTGAGTATAGTTCCTTAACCCTATGTTAAGGAAAACACTGGTCTAATATTTTGGCCATTACAAAGAATGCCCTTCTCTTAAATGTTCTTTCTTTTCTTTAGAACCAAATCTTCTTTAATCTCTGGTCAAAAAAGGAAGTCAACTATTGATAATTGTTGAAAATGAGAAGATCTAATTTCTTTTAATTTATCAACACCTAACATACTGATGCCACAATATTAGCCCAACAATACAAAGGCATACATACGAGTGCATGCACTGGAAAAAGTGACTTATGACCATTTTTCACACTTATGACCTTTGCAGCATCCCCATGTCACGTGATTTACATTTGGATGCTTAGCAACTGACTCACATTTATGACAACGGTTGCAGTGTCCCAGGGTTCTTTGATCTCTTTTTGTGACTTTCTAATAAGCAAAGTCAATGGGGAAACCAGATTCACTTAACAATACTAATTTAAGAACTGCAGTGATTCACTTAACAAATCTGGCGAGAAAAGTCGCAAAATAGATCAAACTCACTTAACAAATTTCTCAATTTGGGCTCAATTGTGATCATAAATTGAGGACTACCTGTATAAAAATTCTCTTCTTACCCTTATGAGTGTTCTCCTCAATCTCAGGTCCTCTACCAGAGAGGTCTGGGAGTTTGAGGGTTCTGCTCACCTTTTCCTAGCACTACACTTTTCTGGACAGACAGCTCTGATACCATTCCTGGGATCTGTTGGAGCCACTCCCCAAGAGTCACAACCCTGAATATTCCTACTGCCACTGGGACCACTTTATGTTTCAGTTCCCCCTGGCACTTCTCTAGTTTCTTAAACTCCTTCTTCCTGGCACTTTTATGTATATCACCACTGCTGTCTTCTGGTGATGAGATTTATACTCCAGGACTTCTGGTTGTGGAGAGGGGAGTGAGTAGCAGCTTTGTGTCTGCTCTCCTTTTTACTCTCTATTTTATCCTTTTTAAAATACTCTTTTAACTTTTAAATCAATTTTTAATTTTTAACTCTCAATTTCACTATTTGAGAGGTTCATTTTTTACTCCAGCTTTTACCTCAGCTGTTTACTCCAGCTAGTAAAGCATTCAGTGAATGAGAAGAAAGTCTTCCCTACTAAGCAAACCAGCTATCCATGGCAGCTATCCAACGCACAGACAACCTAAGATCCTGACTGTGGCTTCTTCATACAGCGACTAATTTGCCCCAGGGAAGAAACTTTGCAGCTGTGTTTAACTGGAATTCAGATGGCCCCTCCCAAGGGGAAGAAAAGAAAGATGGCACAGTGCTCACCAAACAGTAAGGAAGGTGGAACCAATCCACAAAAACAACAGAAAACTGATGGATTTTGTCAGCCTATACAATCAACAGTGGGTCGTGCATCCTTCCCCCTTTCCCTGCCGGATAGCTGTGAAGCTTTGGCATTGTTTGGGGATTCTCCCCTGGAATGGGAACTGCAGGCAGAGGAGAACCAATCAAGAAGCCAGTTAAGAGGCTTGCGAACCCCTCCGCGTAATTGGATGACAAATGACTCAGCAACTTTAAGTGAATCAGCTCCAGGCCGGGATAAGGGCCTAGAGTCGGAGTTTTACAACCACAGTGAATTAGCTTTAGGACTTGAAAACCAGCTAAGTGATAGTACAAGGGATTTTATTAGCCGACACAGTATGCTCACTTCTCAGACAGTCTTGGCCATTTTTGACCAGTTTGCAGAGGTGCGTTTAAAGTTGGACTCTGTGATCAATTTTATTGCTGCGTCACAGACGAAAAAGCCGCAGGTATGTTCAACTGGCTGCCAGACAGAACGACCTGGCCAGATACCATCAATGGTGCAATCGAAGGAAAGAGCAAGCGGACAACATATTGACTGTAAGCGTGGAGAAAAAAAAAAGAGACGGTGAGCTGGTTGGGTCTGAAATCCCACGGTACAGGACTGGGGGAGGGCGGCAAACAGGCGATTATTGAAGGAGCAGATTGTATTGAATATATATAATTCTGAGATAAATGCGGGTAGATGGTCTTCAAAAAGACAGATAGTGACCTCTTTGTCACAGCTTACCGTGTGACAAGGGGGCAATAGATTTGGCAGCTTATGAATATCTTCCACAACGTGATAATTATTTCAGAATTCTTTTTAAGTTCAAACAACAGCTCTTCCCAAGCCTGCTTATGCGAATGAGAGGATTCTTGGCTTTTTATCAAATTTTACCTACCTGAGTTTTTTCTAGTGGTGAGGTCAGCCCGCTAATCCAGAGAGCCCCTAGGGAGAGCGCGGTAGTGCATGGGACAGCTGATTGGGAAAATGGACTGAATAGGGAAAGCAGGCTGGCCGAGGCAGGGAGGAGATTTAGTGTTACAGAGGAAATGTCGGTTAGGGTTTTGGACCCAGCTGATGTGAAACTTCCTTCAATTGGCTTGGTGCAAAATGAGACATTCAATTCTGCCTGTTTGGAAACTTTTTCCTCACTTTCACTAACGGAGCAGCAAGAAGTACTTAAAAAACTTAAAGAGACAAGGAAGCTGCTGAAGCAGACCATTCCCTCTGCCGCTCCTTTGGCGTCGATTGTTCTACCCCCTTCAAGGCATGATGCAGTTCCGGAAAGTCAGCAGCCTATAAACCCAGGAAGCCTGATGCCCACGTCTATACAGCACAAGGTGCCAGAGACAGTAGATTTGATAACGCAAAGTGTTGTGGGACAAACATCGGAGATGGAAGGCACCCAGGAAGGAATCCCTCATTCCCCCTTAGTGCCAAAGATGATACCAAGAAACGACATAAATGTGGTGCCTCATGCAAAATCATTTATCGTGGAGGCAGAGATTAATAGAGCCCTTGGACCTGCAAACCCGAAAGTAACAGGCAGTGCAATGACGCCCAAACAGACTTCTATGGAGTTCAGACGATTAAATGGGTGTGTGAGTGTAAATGAGGGAGGAGGGGTAGGAAAGATTATCCAAGAAGCCTGACTAGGAAATAGCGAGCAATCACTTCCTTCAAGAGTACACTTCCTCTCTTGGAATGTGGCAGGATGGAGAGGAAGTTGGTGCACAGATGACTGTATTAAATTTTTAAACAGGTACCATGTAATTGCCTTGCAGGAGACTTGGGTTAGCAGCGATGAGATCCCCATTGAGCTCCCCGGGTTTAATATTTGGCAGCTGCCAGCAAAGAGAGTAGCTAAAAAGGGAAGAGCCTCAGGAGGATTGGGCATCTTGGTAAAAGCTGAACTAGGATGGAAGGGAAATGAGATATGCTCGGATTCCGGCCCTCTATTTTTTCAAGCAATCCATTTGGCATATGAAGGGAAGTCAATGGCATTTATAAATGTGTACGTTAATCCAGCAATGGGCAATTTGTGAGAGGCTCTAGAGGTAAAAATATTAGATATACGTAAAAAATTTATAAAAACACCTCTAATTTTGGAAGGAGACTTTAATGCACATGTGGGTTCCTCGTTGGAATCTTTTATTGAAAATGGTACAATTCCAGATGGATATTTACATAACTAACAATCATGGGTCTCCCAAGATAGGAAAAAGAACAAAGATGGGGGGAAATTTCTAACAATGGTATACAATTGTAACCTTCAAATTGTAGGCCAGTATTCAGAGGTTAGAAGGTACCCCATAACTTTTTTTGGCCCCAAGGCATGCAGTTCTATTGACTATTTTTGTGTTTCTCACAGCTTAGTATCAGGGGCAACTTTGGTCTTGATGTTACCAAGGCCAGGAAGTGATCATCTCCCGATTGAGACGTCCCTGGCAATCCCTTCCGACTTAAGGAAAAGGAAGCAAACAATTCAACAAATAGGCCTCAACTTAGAAATAGCCCATGAGAGAAGACTTACATGGAAGAGGGTTGATAGCAAAGCAGTGACTGAATTCATGAATTCACCATGTATGGAAGCCTTAGCGCATATATGCACAAACAGTACAGGTGAACAAGAGCCTATAGTATACTTTGCGGAAATATGCCATAAATTGAAGCATTTTTCCATGACTACCAAGCCAATGGGCCAGTCTGATTTTAGTTACTCAACATGGTTTGATACCGATTGTAAGGAAAAGAAAAAACAGCTTAGGAAATCACTTAGGAGATGCTTAATCAGCCCAAACATGGAATTACAGAAGGAGTATATTACCATAAGGCAGAAATATAAGCATCTACTGAAGAGAAAAAAGGCCTCCTATATTGACAACTTATGGGCTGGCCTAGAACAGGCAGCAAAGCTGGCCTCACCCACACTGTTCTGGTTGGAGGTCACAAAAATTATTAGAGATAGAAAACCAATAAGTGACCCAAACATTAGTGCAGAAAGTTGGGAGAAGTATTTGGCCACTCCAGCAGCAGCGGAAAGCTCTGATGAGGCTATATCCTCTCCGAGCTTGATACAGGAATATGAAGCCTTAACGCAGTGGGAAGAAGTGTCAATCACAGAGATGAAGAGTTTAATCTCCTCCCTGAAGACAAACAAAGCTCCAGGACAGGATACACTCCCGGCATCATTATTTAAAGATAACATAGCCTGGTGGGCGCCCGTTCTGGCGGGTCTCTTTACTTTTATCAATAGAACAGGGCAAATTCCTGCCGGTTGGCGTTCATCAATAATTATCCCCTTACATAAAAAAGGCTCTAGAGATAACCCAGATAATTTCCAATTAATTAGTCTAATTGATATTTCAGCAAAAATTTATGCTAAGTATTTGCTTCATAAATTAGAGGACTGGATAATGATAAATAACATTTTAGCTGAAGAACAGTCAGGTTTCAGGAGCGGAAGATCTACTATGGATAATTGTTTTGTGCTGGACCATCTAATAACAAAGTTTAAGTTTTGGAAAAAGCCACTGTATGTGGCATTCATAGATTTGAAGGCAGCCTTCGATACAATTGATAGACAAATTTTATGGGATAAATTAGAGGCCATGGGAATTGAAAAGAAATTGTTATATCTAATTTGATTGTTATACACGGAGACCCAAGTAAGAGTTTGAGTGAATAGGTCAGGATCGGTAACAAATGCAATCCCAATAAAGAAGGGTGTCAGACAAGGTTGCATCTTAGCCCCAACACTTTTCAACTTATATTTAAATGACCTTCCAAAATGTTTAGAAGATACATCACTCCATGGGCCTAGTATAGGAACAAGACAGGTCACTTGCTTTTATATGCCGATGATATATGCCTCACAGGTGGGGCTACGAAGGTCACTCGGGAGGTTGGCAGCATATTGTATAAAAAATCGCCTGACAATTAACATAGAGAAATCAAAGGTAATGGTATTTAGCAGGCAACAAAATATGAGGAGATGGGTTTTAAATGACAGAAGAATAGAACAAGTTCAGTCATTTACCTATTTAGGGCTAGTATTTCAGACAAATGGCAAATGGAATAAGCAGGTAAAAGCCGGAGCTCGGAAGGCCGTGGCTCAGATGGCTCAATTAAACAAACTTGTTTTAGAGAAAACTCCATCTTCATTAATCCCAGTGCTAAAGGTCTTCCCGGTGAAAATTGAACCAGTACTTACCTATAGGGCAGAAATATGGGGGTCAGTTAAGTTGCCTGGGCTGGAAACTCCTCAAAATAAGTTCCTGAGGAGAATTTTGGCAGTGTCCCCTGGAACCCCAGCATGTGTAGTAAGGGCAGAAACAGGAGTCCACGCAATTGGCACTAGGGCCTCATTGAAGACTGTTTATTATTGGTTAAGAATAATCGAGATGGAGGAAGGGAGGTTACCAAAATTAGCACTAATGGAGCAGATTATCTCAAGTAATAAAAATAACTGGTTATCAAGTGTTTTGAAGCAGGTATCTAGCTCTGGTATTCCTTTAAATTGGCAGCAGTACGATTATAGGCAGATCCGAAACTGGATTGCACAGAGATTTAAGGACATAAGTGCCCAATCGGATATTGCACAGGTGACAGCAGTAAAAGTTTGCCCCTGGTTATCAGCCAATAAACAAATTTTTAAAATAGAAAAATATTTAACTGTGCCTTTATTTCCCGTCTTAAGGAGATTTTTTACCAAATTGAGGTTAGACCAACTTCAAACAAACATGCTTTGGGGTAGGTATAAGGGTATTCCTGTTAGAGAAAGAGTCTGTTTATGTGGGACGGTGGAAGTTGAAACAATGTCCCATGTAATTTTTGATTGCCCCCTATACTCAGACATGAGGGAACATCAACTGGGCAGGATCTTTTATACCAGCACCCCTAAGTCTAAAGAGTACTTCTTGCGACATTGTTTGTTAGGTTCTAACTCGCAGTTGGTAAAATGGATTGCTAAATTTGCAGCAAAGTTGATGGAAAAAAGGACAAAGTTGGTGCAGCAGAATGCGGTAGATTGTAGGAAAGACCATTTGATCTAACAATGTAATTTTAATAGTAGTTTTAACACTGATTGGGTAGTTGCAGGGGTGACGTTATAATATAATTTTAATCATATTTAAATGGTATTTTAAATGATTGTATTTTCTTCCAATTTCATTTTAGATCGTATTTTATTCTAATTGCATTTTAATCATGAGTTATTCCAATTTCATTTAATTTGTTTTACTAAACTTTGTAATGATTTGTTTCTGGAACTCTGTACTTGATATGGCCCAAGGGCTAATCAATAAATAAATTCAAGATTCTTAGCTGTCTTCTGGTCCTTCCTCTATTACCACAATGTCTGGTTGATTGGCCAGTACTACCTGTCTGTCTGGATCAGGGGTGGGATTCAGCTGGTTCGTACCGGTTCGGGCGAACCAATAGTTGTGACCTCGGGTTGCCACCCGCCCCGGCGCAATACAGTCCTATTTAGCTGCGTGTTTTAAGCCGCATGCATGCATGCAAATGCGCGCAAGAGCAAAGCGCATGTGCAGAAGGCCACACACATGAGCAAAGCAAGGGTGCGCGCATGCTCACATTTTTGGTGCTGGGCCAAGCCGGTTGTTAAATTATGTGAAGCCCACCTATGGAAGTCCCATAGGATCTTTGCTTTCTTATTCTCTACAACCTTTTGTGAGATCTCCCATCTAGACCTAGGAGGGTCTGACCCATATTTTGTACAGATGTTCCTGTATGCAGTGCCAGCTACTTGGTGGTGCTGTTTAACATATGCTGTTCAGTGTATGCTGCTCCTGCCTGCATCTTATAACCCTGCCATGTGTTGGACTATCTCTGTTGCCTCTCTGCATAGCCTGGACCTTGGATCCTTCCATGGAGCTGGTGCTTAATGCTTGTTCTTGTGCTGCTACGGTCAGTGCCTCAGTGCGGTCTTTTAGTCTAGCCTTTTTCAGCCACAGGATTTCCCAATGTCTGCTACCTCAGCTATCTGTCGATGGTACATCCCATGGAGAATCATGTTTTGCCATAGCACTTCTTCTGCTTGATCTTCCTCCCACATCTGGTGCTGCCTCAAGTATTCTCTCAGCAGCTAATCTTTGGATGCCATCTTACTGGCCCTAGCTTGACACTGCTGGATATCTGATCGTCTTTGATTTGGGCTCTCAAGCACAAGTTATCTAATAAGTGAAAGGAAAAACAAAACAGCTGTTTCCCAATGACAGCAGGAAATCAGACCAGTGACATTGTCTCCAATAGTAATTACAGAGAGCACAAACAGATGCAATTATAGAGAAAATAAATAGATACCGTATTGACCAAATTAAAGAAAAACAGACGTACACTTACCTGCCATATGTTCTCAGGGATTTCCCTTCTGGTACTGAAGTAGAGTTTATTTCCCAAGGAAAGTGATATGTTCCAGCATCTGGAAGCATTGTGTAGAATGGCTTGCAAAAGCAGATCCTGTTGTCAAACAAGATTAAAGAACTTTCTATTTTCAGAGATCTCAAATATTTTTCTGCTCTGAATATTTATCCTGCTATAAAACTAAGCAGCTTTTTAGAGCATCCTCCTTACTAAAACATAAGTTTAATCAGAAACTATAATTTAATAACCCTAATAAACCATTATGGACTTTCTGTTATTTTTCTGAAGCTACTGGACTCCATTATTTTTGCTTTTCTCTGATTTCCAGTTTTCTTGTTCCCCTGGATTTTTCTTTTTTCCCTCTTCCCTTTCCAAGTCTGGCTGGCTAAGAAAAGAGAATCCTGCTTAATCTGCCATAAATTCAAATAACAGTCATTCTGAAACCGAACAGTACTCTTAACTTTAAGAACCAGTTTGGTCTAATAGTTAAGGCACCAGGCTAGAAAGCAGGAGATCAAGAGTTCAAGCCCAGTCTTAACCACGAAAGCCAGCTGGGTGACTTTGGGTCAGTCACTGTCTCTCAGCCTAACCCATCTCACAGGATTGTTGTTGTGGGGAAAATAGGAAGAGGAGGAGGAAGGTGTGTTAGATATATTCAGCTCCTTGAGTTATTTGCAAAACTAACAAAGGCAGGATACACAAATAAAATAAATAAATAAACGCATACCAGGCGGTGGGGAAGTTTTAACTTCAGTTCCCTCGAGTTAATCTTTTGTTTACACTCTGGAAAGTTACAAACAGGTATTTTTTCGGTCAATAACCAGGCAGATTATATAAGGTCTGTATATAAGGGGGCGTGCATAAGAGCACCAGCGTGCCTACCGTCCCTGTCTCTTCTATTTGTTTCTATTTTCTGTATGGAATCCATGCTTATACCTATTACCAAAGACGTTCTTGCAAAACAAACCAACCAACAAATAAATAGTTAGTTAGTTAATTAATTAATTTTAAAAAACCGTGATGCACGGGCAAAGCGAAACTTTTGGGTGGCAACCCTGAATAGCTCGGACTGTACGCAAACAGATACCTGGACTGAAAACAGGATGCCATTCCAGGAACCAGTTGGTTTCACAAGGGCGCCCGGTGCATACCTCTACGACATTAAACGTCGATGGTGCAAATTAAGCATTTGCATAAAACCATTAGATTCTCTCCTTCCCACCTCCCCGTTTCCTCCTAGCAACGAAAGGGGGGGGGAAACTTCCCAGCTCGAAGGGACGCCTCCCTACTGGAAGCTCCGCATATGCAAAAGAAAACGCCTCCGCGGAGTCACGCGGGTGCTCAGCGGCTTCCTATTGGGCCTCCGAGTCGTCACGGGGCGGGGCGGGGCTAAGGCTACATTTCACCTGGTCCGGAAGCTTTTCCCGAGTGGAGTCGGTTGCCGGTTGTTTCTCGGGCTGGTCGCGAAGGATTCCCCGGCCGCGAAGATGAACGCGGATCTGCGGAAGGAGCGAGAGGCGGCTTCTTTCAAGACGGAGCTGCTGACTTACATCTTGGACGGGGGCGCCGAGCGGACCTTGCGCCGCAAGGAGATCGGTGAGAGCCGGCGGCAGATGGGATGGGATGGGATGCAGAGAAAGCCGCGCAGCCCCCTTGTGTGCGTGGCGGGTGGCCGCCTTTCCGCTGCCTGCCCCAAGCAGAGGCGATCCGCTGCAAAGGCGGATCGTTGCCCTTCGAGAACTTTACCGGCGTTTTTAATCCATTAAAAGTGCACGTTTGCATCTGGACAAGCACCGCTTTGAATGGGAACGCTTTCTTTCCCCTCCCCCTTTCCCCCCAATTTTTGAACGATGCTCGCAAGCGGTGTCTCACGATGCATTTTAGAAAAGAGGCATTCCCACCCAGGTAGCCCCCCCCAAAAAATGTTTCTGTCAAGTTACACAAGATGTGTTGGAATGCCTAAAGCCTAGTTTACTTGATGCCTATCTAGTGCCTTAAAGGATTAATCTAACTAGGTCACCAAGTAGATGTTGCTGGCTTTAGGCTTCAGCCTAGGCTTTAGGCTTCAGATTGACATATTCAATCTGAATATGTCAGATTTCAACCATAAATCTTCCAGACAATACTTTATTGTCTTACAGTTTAAAATAGGAGACCTGAGAGACAGGGAATTCCACAGCTGAAAGATGCTATGAGAAGAGATGGCTTTTAAAAATAAAGCAGTTGTACCATCCGGCTGTCAAATTTTCCTTTCTTGTATTCAGTTAATTGACCTGTATCATCTAACCACGTAATGTGAGAAATGATGACATGCTTGAAATCCTCACCAAATAATAAGAGCATAGACTCCCCCCCACTCTTTGCCAATCTTCATTTTTCCCAAAGATAGGAAAGTAAATCATTTGTACTGCTTGTACTTTTCTAGATTTTGTGAATACAGCTTTATGTTAATTATGATCTGTGTTAAAGTATAAAAGCAGTTACCAGAATGACAGCTGCATCTGAGAATATTAAATGTATTTCTAGAAGAGTTGTTTAAATAAGAAACATGCTCTTATTTAGCAGGTTATGTATGGTCTTATGACCTTTTTGAAGAAAACAATGAATATCTCTTCTTCCCATAGAAGCTATTATTGCAAATGACCCCAGCTTCAAGCATGAAGATGTAAATTTCCTCTCCCGCAGCCAGCGCTATGAAGTAGCTATCAAAAAGAGTGCTCTTATGGTGATGAAATTTAGAGAATATGGGATTGCAGACCCTGATGAGATCTACTGGTTTAAAAGGTATTTGTGCTCATTATTGGGTACATTAAAAAGCATAAGATTTGTCCTATAAATTTAAGGGATGGTTATGCTTAATTTCAAAAGTCCCTACATGGGACTTTTAAATATACTCATTTGAAGTCTTCAATTAGCAAAGTTTCCCTAAACATAGTTTTCTGGAAAGCCTATGCAATCTCAGTTCCTTTTATTGTAGCAGTGGAAACTAGATATATGAACTGTAGCATTCATGAAGGCTAGGAACATTGTTACATTTTAACCAAGCAAGATAATGTTGCTTTCTTTTAAAGTACTTAATGTCAGCTAAGGACATGATACATTCACATTAACAACAGTTCTCTAGTTTGTTTTCTCCTCTATCACTTTTGTTTTTCTACCCTTTACATCACGCCACAGAAAACTTCCAATGTTGAAATAGTCTTGCTTCTTTAAGCTCCTTGATTTTCCATTCCTCTCTGGTAGAGGGTCAATAGAAGTAACCAGTAGAATGAACTTGGTGGCAGAAACAATGTTGGAGATTATTTATCCAGTTCTGAATTTAAACCCTAATTGCTGATCTTTGAGCCTTTGGTTTAATAATTGTTTGGAAAAGGTCATTGCACTGCATTCAATCATGTTCAAGGATAAACATACATTAGTGGGCGGAGCATTTCTTTCCTTGACATTGCAGCAGTCTTACTATATATACTGGATCTAGTATATATAGTGCACTTACTATATGTACTATGTATTGGATAGGCAGATGGTGGGGTTTCCCTTTGTAAATTTGGGCCAGGAAGCTCTGTTATGTACAGTAGTGCCCAAAATTGTGGAAACCTTTTGGGAAAAGTGTATTTTCTAAAATTAGCTAATAACACCACTTTTTTTGGAGTAGTCCCATAAAATTATATATCAATGGAAAGATAACTTAATCAAGAATGTAATGCGACAACTTTTATGAAGGATTTGCTATTAGAATAGCAATTACAGTATAAAGAAGAAAAGTGAAACACGTAGAAAACATAAGATATACAAAAATTATCACGTCAGTTAATACTTAGTTGGGTAACCTTTAGCATGAATTACGGCCTTACAACATCTTCCCATGGAGTGAATCAAGTCTTTTGGTTCTGCAGCTGTGAAACCAAGATTGAATGATTGCTTCTATTAACTGGGTTTTATTGCTGGTTTGTTTCTGACTAACAAGTTTCTTTAGTTGGCTCCATAGATTTTCAATTGGGTTAAGGTCTGGGCTATTCTCAGGCCATTCCAGCAGTGGAATATGATTATCTTGAAACTTAAAAAAAAGAAAAGTGGTGTTATTAGCCATCAAACCTCAAAAATACACTTTTCCCAAAAGGTTTCCACAATTTTGGCCACTATTGTTTATATCAGAAAATGCCATTGCAAATAAAGTTTTGCTACTTAAAGCAAGTGACAGCAAGCATCACTACCGGAAGCAGAAATGCCTTTGAATGCTGGCATGACATGGAAGGAGGGAGATCCATTTCCCAGCTTGTGGAATGACTTAATTCTTCTTTGAAGTGCTTGTACTGGGTTTGTTGCAGATTTTCATCCCTCATACAGAAGGGAACAAAAGGAAAGTGAATTTATTTAATGAGAAAAATATTGATACCCCCTATTTTCTCTACAGGTAATCCTTGACTTAAAGCCACTTGTTCAGTGACTGTTTCAAGTTACAAAGGCACTGGAAAAGAGACTTGCAATTAGTCTTCTTACTTATGACTGTCATAGTATCCCTACAGTCACGTGATCAAACTTATGGTGCTGGGCAAACTGGCATGTATTTGCAAACATGGCAGTGGCCCAGGATGATGTGATCACCATTTGTGATCTTCCCAGCTGATTTCTAACATGCAAAGTCAATGGGGGAAGCCAAATACGCTTACTGACCATATGATTCACTTAATAACTGCAGCAGTGGTGGGTTGCCCACGGTTCAGACTGGTTCGCAAGAACCGGTAGTAAAACTGGTGGGAGGCTCCGCCCACTGACCCGGATGTCATCATAGGTGACCTGCGCAGGGCGCAATGTGAACTGGTAGTAAAGGTAAGTAGAACCCACTCATGAACTGCAGTGATTCACTTAACAACTGTGGCAAAAAAGATAAAATTGGATGTGACTCACTTAAGCACCTTGCTTAGGAATGGAAAATTTGGTTCCATTTATAACTATAAATTGGGGATTACCTGTATAGCTTACACGATGTTGACTGGGCTGAACAGATCTATCCCCAGATAATAGTAATCAATGTGTATTTTTCTGGGACTAATTTACAGGTAGTCTTCGAATTATTACCACACTCAAGCCCAAAATTTCTGTTGCTAAGCAAGACAGTTAAGTGAGTTTTGCCCCATTTTATGACCTTTCTTGCCACGGTTGTTAAGTGAATTAGTACAGCTAATTTGGTAACACGGCTGTTAAGTGAAAATCTGGCTTCCCCATTGACTTTTGCTTGTCAGGAAGTCACAACAGATGATCATGTGACCCCAGGACACTGCAGCTGTCATTAATATGAACCAATTGCCAAGCATCCACATTTTGATCACATGACTATGGGGATGCTGCAACAATCGTAAGTGTGAAAATGATCGTAAGTCACTTTTTTCAGTGCCCTTGCAATTTCAAATGGTCATTAAGTGAATGGTTGTAAGTTGAGGACCACCTGTACTTTAGCTGAGTTTACTGCAAGTTTTATGCATGCTGACTCCATATTTCCATATATTCTCTCTTATGTTTATATACATTCAAGAAGAGGGAGCAGTATGTGCAAATGAAGGGTAAATTAAATTTACAAAAGAGATGCCTTATTTTGCAAACAATTTCATTGGTAATTTTTAATACTATTACTAATGTCACTTTTTTATTTTGTGTTGCCTTTTTTGGAGTGTACACTAATGCTTGTGTACACATAATGCACACTGACCGAAAGGTGGGTCCCATGCCCACATTTATTGTCGGTGGGGGGGAACAACTTTAAGGTTGGTTTTGGTGGCTTCCATTTATAACAAGGATGGAAAGTTGGGCAGCATATTGGATTTTCCTCTGTTTATAAACTTTTTTTAAAGGATAGATTTGCTATTATGTTGCATTACAATCATAACTCAGTTCTTTGATGCAACAACCTACAGTTTCCAAAAGCAGCAGTTCTTTTGATTTAAAGCAGCAATCACTGATCCTTGTAGCAGGTAGTACTGTTCCAAAGAATTGAATCATTCCATTTTGGGCCCATAAGGGTTCTCATAAAATGTGAGGTTGCTGACCAGTGCAAAGCACGGGGATCATATGATTCTACAGAAAGATCTGCACTGACTGTGAATTGCCTACTGGGCACAATTTATATCCTGATATTGATATTTAAAGCCTTAAATGATTTCATTATCTGGGGGGGAGGGTGCCTTGTCTGTTAGGAATCCACCTGGTTATTTAGATCAGCTGGAGAGGCCCTGTTGAATATAACCTGCTCTCAGAGGATAACCTGTCTGCTGGGGGTTGGGGAAGAACTTTCTTCTGTATGGTTCTCAGGTTAATGAATGTTGCTGTAGGTAAGGCAGTGTGTTTGGCTCCCACTTTCCTGGTTTAAAGAAAAATAACAAAACCATATTTCTTTCCATCAGCTTTTAATCATTAATTGACTTCAATAGAATTAGTGGTACTGTTATGTTCCAAAGCTGCCTTGAACTTACGAACTTATACATAGAAAAATAGGAAGTGAGCCAGACAAAGAAGTATTCTGTTTATCTTGTCTATTGAACAAATTCTGTTTCTGGCACAACTGTCTTTTTTTTTTTAATGGCAGCGAATCTGAGTGTGGCATTTAGCAAGCTCAGTTCTTTTAGCTTGCTACTGCTCCATTTCTTAATTTCGCATTTAGGTTTACCCTACATTCTCCTACAGTTTTCTAAGTGTAAGCTTGAAGCTAATTAGTGGAAGGAGTGAAATGCTATTCCTTTTGTTGTTTATGGATAAAAATGGTGTAATAAACAGGCTCGCATTGAAAATAAATCAAGATAAGTGGAATATGAATACTTAACACATTATCTTTTACTTGGGTAAAGAAAAACCTTACTGAATTGACAAATTTTGTTGCTATTTTTTCATGCAGGGTATGTCCCTGAAAATTTGTGATAGTGGCTCCGGATTTAGGTTTTGAGGATTAGAATAATTTTATTATTGTAGAAATGGCTTAAAATATGAAATGTAAAGCAAAAGACTTATTTTGTATTTACTGCATTGAAAAAAGTATGAAGTCACCACTTTTTTCTCTCTCTTTGCACTTCTTCTGTAGTTTTCAAATTTTGGGGGTTTTTTTCTGTATTTTTATCTTGTAGCAGGGGTGTCAAACTCGCGGCCCACGGGCCAGATGTGTCAGATGCTGACCACACCCACTTGTTTTAGCAAAGGGGGGGGGAAGTCATGATACATCACATGACAACAATGTAACACTGTGAGTTTGACACCCCTGTCTTGTAGTGAAACTTAACAAAATAATTTATTTTTTAAAGGGATTATTTGCCATTTAGCTGTTAATTGTCCTGTGTCGCAGGAGTACGAGTGTTACTTTATATTGATAGTTTGTTCCATATTTTACAGTGGCATGCCTTAATAACAAATAACAAAGAAAGGAGGCAAATTATGTCAGAAAGTGACTATGGGTCCCTGGATCTGCTCATGTACTGTTGGCAACCGCAAATTGGATTAGATCCAGCAAAGTGGAAATTACTGTTTTTAAGGAAAAAACTCTGTAAATAAAATCAGGTGATTCTGCTTATAAAAGTGGTACTCGGCCTCAACATCTTTAAGATAGGCTTCAACTCTCAGAATTCCCCAGCTTTTGTGCAGAAGCTCATACATCTTAAAGCTGATGAGATTGAGAAACATTGACCTATAAGTAACACACACACACACACACACACACACACACACACAATGTGATGGTGTGTATAGCTAGTCTAACAGGTTTTGTGATCTGAAGCTCTTTTAAGAGAATTGCAATCAGATGGCTCCAGTGTTGCAGCACAATATAAAGCAGATGTAACTTTTAAAACTCTGTACAAAGTTTGTGTGCCTAGGTCATTTGTTAAGCTTCACTGCTTTAGGAAATGAGCCAAGAGCTTCTCAGAAGATTATGTACCTGTGCCCTTTCACACCAAGATAAAGTGGTTGGCCGGTAAATGACTTTGCAAACTTCATTGCTTCAGCCATCTGTTGTAAAGGCAAAAAAAGGCAAAAACCAAGGAGATTTTTGCGTGTATTGCATCACAAGATCTTCCAGTTGTTCCCATAGAGCTAAACTACCATGCTGGTTTTTGTACAAAGCACAGTAATTGAGTGGGTGCCTTGATTTAAAAAAATCTAAGACAGCAGTGTTCAATCAGAATAAGCAAGAAAATAAAGAAGTCTATTCATAACAAACTTATGTGTGCATGAACACCCTTTCTTGAAATGAAAATTCATCTTAGAAAGATTTAAAGAAACAGCAGATGGAAAGAAAGGTTCTCCAGTTTTACAATATTGTGACGGTGATTTTAATTGCCTGCAAGAGCTCTTGATTCCTTTCAGAAAAACATCAGTACTGAATGTCAAGAGGTGCTCAGCAGAATAATTGAAATGCTGATAATTATTCCGATAACTAGTCCAATTGTCAATGTGAATTTGATGTCATGCAGTGCTGTTCTTAATCCCATTTGCTCTTGCAACTGTTGGAAAGTACTCACATTCTACGGTAATACACTTGTTAGATATTTGAATTTAACCAGAGTTCTTGTTAAAGGATGTGCTTTGAAGCATATGCGGAGCACTACAAGAAAACTGATTAAGTAGTAATACAACCCATTCCAAAAAATACAGGTAATCCTTGACTTATAATCACAATTGAGCCCAAAATTTCTGTTGCCAAGTGAGACAGTTGTTAAGTGAATTCTGCCCCATTTTATGATCTTTCTTGCCAAAGTTGTTAAATGAATCACTGCAATTTTTAAGTTAGTAACACATCTGGCTTCCTCATTGACTTCCGTTGTCAGAAGATTGCAAAAGGCAATCAGATGACCCCCCCCAAGTCATAAATATGAGTCAGTTGCCAATTGTCTGAATTTTGATTACAGGACCACGGGGATTCTGCAATGGTTATTAAGTGTGCAAAATGGTCATAAGTCACTTTTTTCAGTGCTGTTTATGTTATAAGTTTGAACGGTCACTAAATGAACTGTTCAAAGTCGAGGACTACCTGCACTCAAATGGCCTTGGATGCAGCTTAATACATCTTAATCCTATAATCAACAAATGCTGATTAACATTAATTACAATTTATCAAGAAATACATCAAATAGGAAAGCCTCACTTCTAATTAAGCTCTATCTTGAAGAGAGAGAAGGGCAAGAAAGGGAGAAATAGGATATTTCCTGGCTCTTAATCACATAGTAGGCCAGGTGAGAAACAGACACAGGGCCAATATCTAAAGAATGTTCCCCTTTATCGATTTCTTACCCTCATCAAAGGTACAAACAAAGATGCAAGTCCCAACCATTCTAATCAAGATGGATTGAATATAATTTCCATATGTGTAATAAACAGGAAAACAGTAATCTTGAAAATATAGTAGAAACTTTTTCTCGTTCCTCAGGGAGGTTAAACATAATAGATTTGCACCAAATTGTTTTTTTTTTAAATTGGGGAATGGCTTGAACACCATGGGATTTGCATTGAGTTAGCTGTTATTACGGAAGATATCTAAGTTGGCACTCCTATTTTTTTTAGGTCATAAGTATAAACACCTCTCTAAACATGTACATGCATGCATGAGCATATGTATTGGAGCTGTTAAAAATATGGTTGATATTCTTTCCGCCCACTACTTGAATATAATGTTTATCTGATTAAATTCTGATTAAATCCAGAATTTAATTTAATACCTTAATCATGGATTCCATGCCTCTTTCACCAAGGATTTAGAAACCACTTACACAACTGTATGTAACTCCTGAACAAACCAAGCTACCCAAACTTTATTATACAACATAGAGCAATGGTTTCATGGCTGCTATTTGTCGCGATATATGGAATCAACAACAACCTGTTGAAATGTGCCCATTCCCCACTATGGACAACCTTGCCGTCCTGCCCAGTTTTCCCTACTCACCAAGGATTCTCAGTTCTCATTTATCTGTTTTGGGGCGTCTCCCTTTTCTGATTCATCAAGACCTGGAGAAACCTATTTATTTATGTAAAGCCAATGTTGTTTTGAAATTCCAGAAACTAACCTCAGGGGAAAATTAGTACCAATGAATATATTCTGCCCCTTAATCGAGAGGATGGCCATAATTGGCACACAATGAGGTGTAGCTACATGACTTATCTGTATTCATGATTACTTAAACATTCTTCTTCTTTCTTACTCTCAGCAACTACTCAGTTGACAAAACTTAGTTGAAATTATCATAACAATGGCTGCATCATGTTGCAGCATACACTTTATTTTGACCCACTATGTGGGTCAACTGTGGTTAATGGCTTTGTTTTGTGTATAATTGAGGTCATTGCAAGTATTTAAATATTATGGCTATCCATAGGTTTAGCTTACTGGGAGTAACAGAAACAGCTTAAATACTGTTTTAAGGAATTCTGATCAGGACTTGGAAAAAAGATTGTCAAGAAATCTCAGGGCGGTAGACTAGGTTGGGAAGAGGGCTGAGGCGGTACCCAGAAAACTACATGGATGTGATGCTTTCTTAGCATCATTTCTAATAACACCGAAACTGAAAGAATTAAAAGAAACAACATCTGCCTGCTTGCCTATTTACAATTGAGCAAAGGTCCTTGGCCCTTGGAATAATGGATGTGACCTGATCTGCCATCTCTCTCTCCCCTAGAACATGCATGGGCAAACACGTTGCACCCATTGACGTGCACATCACCATGTTTGTGCCCACCTTACAGAGCCAATGCACAGATGCTCAGGAAAAGAAGTGGCTGCCCCTGGCCTCCCGCTTCCAGATAATCGGCACCTACGCTCAGACGGAATTGGGGCACGGTTAGTTCTTTTCAGAAATATACGGGTATTCCAATACAGTATTATTCAAATCTGCCTGGCAGTGGGCTTAGAAGTAAAGAGCAAGCACACAATCCTGGATCAAATTTAATGTGTTGTTTAGAGCTGTTGGAGGATTATCTACTATTTGGGTGTTATAGGTTCAAAGCCAATATAAAAGCTATTTGTGGGTTTTACATTCTTTTCCTTGGACTTTTGTATATCATGTTCTTAAAAATCAGAGGGTGGTGCAGTGGCTTAGAGGTGGAGCTCTCATCTCACAATCATGAGACTGTGAGTTCGATCCTAGGTAGAGGCAGATATTTCTCTCTCTGGGCACAGTGAGAATATATCTGCTGCGAACTCCACACTGGCGACAGGAAGGGCATCCAGCCATTCAGTTGCCCAGACTCCACCCCACAAGGGATTACGGGGTCATTAAATGACAAAAAAAAAAAATGTTCTTAAGAATTGGCATGAGCAATTCTTTTCCTTGTCAGGCTAAAGTTTTCTCTAAAGTTAGACAGCGTCAAATAAGTTTGTACTGAAATTATATGCAGAGCACTTCACATGCAGACTAAAGGCGATTTCATACATTGGAAACTATAAGCTACATGCTTATGTATTGAACAAGACACAGGCAAGTATGATTTAAAAGGTCGGCAGTTCAGCGGCTCGAATCCCTAGCGCTGCCTAATGGAGTGAGCTCCTGTTACTTGTCCCAGCTTCTGCCAACCTAGCAGTTCGAAAGCACGTAAAAATGCAAGTAGAAAAATAGGGTCCATGTTGATGGGAAGGTAACAGCGCTCCTTGCACCTTCGGCATTGAGTCATGCCAGCCACATGACCACAGAGATGTCTTCGACAGCGCTGGCTCTTTGGCTTAGAAATGGAGATGAGCACTGCCTCTAGAGTGGAAAACGAATAGCAGGCATGTGCGGGGGAACCTTTACTTTTATATACAAGAATATAGTCAACTAAATTGGCACGAGATAGGAGTCATCGGAATTCAAGGAGGATTGGATTTGGAGCGTTTGTGGACACGTAACAATTTTTAGGCTGAGTCTCCTCTTGACTCCACCCCCAGACTCTGCCTCTTCTTCCTCGACAATAATATAAATAAAGTAAAATGAATTGTCTAGTTGTCTAGTTGGTATGGTCCTGTATGATTTGCATATGGAATATTGCAACATGGTATACTGACATTGGATAATTTGATCTAATAATGCCTTTGGGCAGATGAATTCACTATAATAACATTTCTACTATAAACATTATGTTAAAACGCCTTCCTAGGAACATGTACCATTTAAGGGGTTTTTCTTTTCATTTAGATTGAAATCGTGATTGGATAATTTACTTTCTGGAATCTTATTTTCTTGCTGTATCTTCTTTGACAATGGTTTTAATCTTAACTGAAATAAAAGAGAGGAGACAATCTTGACTCGCTTCCTTCATTATAGTATATGTTTATGGGAAAAGTTCATCTACTATTATCCTGGCCATTTTTATATTGGAATCTACATATTTTAGATACATCTCACCTAAGCCAGTCTGGAAAGAATGAAAGTGTTGGTTCCCATGTCTTCATTTTCATTTGATTGGCAAGAAATAGGACTTGTATTCATAAGTATTTGTTGAACTGATTAGCTCAATGGATATTAACTGGCAGAAAATTATCTAATACGGGATGAAATAGAACCGAAACACCTATCAGGAAAGTACTGTATATGGCCTTCTGTCTCATTTATCTAATGCTCCTACATCAACGTAGTGCTGTTTTTTTGAAAACGTTCTTTTTTGTGTGTGTGTCATCCCAAATTTAACCAAAGTGTTTGATGAGTATGCTGCATTGTAACAAAGCTAAAAACGTGCCTGGATGAAAAGAACAAGACTCTGGTTTCCAAATGTGCTTTCTGCAATCAGTCCCGGAGAATGATGTATATGTAGTCTGTCTTGTTAGGTTTCATGACTACTGACATCTCCTGAAAAATCTTTCATTGTTTTGAATCTAAGCATCCATGAATTTAACAATTGTGCCCCACAAGCAACTTATCTGAATGGGACAGACTACAAATAAGCAAAGTGGAGCACCATATGAATAAGCATATTACTGTTGGTTTTGTTTGGAACTTTGACCATAGTTGTATTATTATTTGGGGCTTGAAGGGTTTTTTTGGGAGGAATTGCGTGCTATGCATACTAACTTATTTCTGCATCTGTGTCAGTGTAATATTGGTGTTCGGTCAAGTAATCCATACGAGGTGTGGTGGCTTAATGATGCTGGATATGATCTCTGCTCCAGCGGTTTGAGTCCTAATACTATTTGGCGGGGTGAGCTCCTGTCACTTGTCTCAGCTTCTGTCCACCTAACAGTTTGAAAGCATATTCTATGCAAGTAGGTAAATAGGTATCACTTTGATGGGGAGATGAGTTGGCGCTCCGTGCGGGCAGTCAGACTCCTGCCAGCTCTGAACCTGGGTGCCGCGCCCAAGGTGGCTCCTAGGGTGATGCTGCGGGAAAAGCCACTTGTCTTTCTTTCTGGTGCGAAGCCAGCTCGCACTCCTGTGGCACACCTTGGGAAGCGTGCAACATTTCCTACACCAGAGCTGGTAATTTGGCAGCCATACTACTACTCTGCAATAGCATTGCGGTCTCCTGGCTAATATAACAATGCAATATGCTAATAATAATAATAACTAATCCATATATTTTATGAGAGATGGGTCAAGCTTGCATAACTTAGTGCAATTTTTCTGTTCAGCAACGTACGTATGTCAGCATTTCCCATTGTTTTGATAGGTTGTTCAGGCTGAATTGCAATATGATGCTACTGAAAATAATAAGTTTGACTGAGGCTGCTTGGCAGTGTTGTATATAAAATAGTTACTTCCACTTATTTGTAACATTTAAGAGATATCCAAATGATATGGATCTGTCAGAGAAGGTTTTTCTAATAGTTCAGCATGTATAGTACCATATGTATAATTTACGTTCAGAAGATTCCAGGTTCACTGGCTGATGAAAGATCTTAAATAGCTTCTGTCAGCCAGAATTGCCAATTTTGAGTCAAGGAAACTGACAGTGATCTAATTGGTGTAAGGCAGTTTCTTATGGCCCTACTAAGGATTCAGCTTTCAAGATAAGATGCCAACAGCAAATGTTAATTTTCTGACATCTTGCTATTGTAGCCTGCCTCCCATTTTTTTCCCTTTTGTTTGAAGGAGGAGAACAGAATTCCAATGGCTTCCAAAAATATGGTTAAAAAAATAGGATCCCAACTGCTCCGTTTTAGAATTGCGTATCCTGTAAATTAGGATTGATTTGTTCACAAGCCATAAATAGCTCTGAAGTCACCATTTTCCACGTTTTACTGACTCTGCTATTGAAAACAGATGGCAGACTATCATAGCTGTAATTGTTACTATTCTTTTACTTTTTACATTTGTTTTGCTTTCTTAAATTTTACACACAACCTTTTTAGTGTAACTCCCAGCCATCAAAATTTGCCTGTCTTGGCTATAAATTATCACACTGAGCATTGCTACCTAAACTTAATTTCATTCTTCTCTCCTATTTGTAAGTGACAATTATTTGATCATGCTATTTTCTGGCCTTTAAATGCTATTTTAAAATTGTTTGTCACTGTTCTACTAAAGTGCTATAGATATTTGAAAATAAATAAATATTTTGGCTTTCATATGGTGCAAATGCCATACAGTCTCTTAGTAACATAATATAATTTGTATATATAGTTATTCCACATTCATTAGTATGAGGACATCTTATGTGCCACTTTATAAATCCTGAGATAATTATAATAAAGGATAGTTTGGAATTTTGGTTAAACAGAAGTCTCCGCTACTGTTATCATGTTGGTAGCAAGCATAATAGTATTTCCACAATAGGTTTGCTATTTTATATCTAATATGTGCAATATTTTATCATGGGCCTTAGAATTATGGACACCTGGGATAAACATTTTATTCATTTACTGATAACCTTTTCCATCTCTTTATTGTAAAATGAGCTGGATGCAAAATTTGGGAAACCCACTGGTTGCTCTCAACTCCCTTTCAACATTTATTGTCACCCCAGCTCAGAATGAAGGAGATTTCAGCATGTCTGTCTCTTTTGTTTCATACTATTTTTCTGAGCAAAGATTTTGTCAGCAACGGGCTGCGTACTACTTCACAGTTGAAAAGCAGAATGCATGTGAAAATAAATAATCCTTTAAATATTCAGATTAATTAATTAATTATTTTAGTTCACATAGCTATAAACCAGGCCATTATTATCCCCATGTTGATGATGGCCTGCATAATGCCATCTGGAGACTTCATAATAGATTTCCATTGAGGATGCCTTGGCACAGTAATCCATATAGTACAAGTACTGTAACAGGTTAAGGATGTCCCAGACTGAAGGCTGTGTTGAAAAGGATGTTGCCTTAAAAATATAATACACTGCAAAATGTAATCACTTTTTTTTTAGTCTTAAAAAGTTTTTATTACATATAAAAAAATTCCATTTCTGAATAAACAGTGTGTTGTCTGTGTACAATTAATGTAATGTAAATGTAATAACTTTGATTATAAAAAGCCCATAGTGTTTGAATGTGCTTATTGGATTATCATTAGGAAGCATGTTTTGCTGATTTGGGGAGCTTTTGGTGATGGTTTTTATCTTTATAAACATTTTGGTACAAAGCTATGAACAGGCTTACTAGCTTTAATTGCTGATTCAGAGCACCATCCTTTTCTTCCCAGAAGAACCTTTGAAAAATCATTTAAAACAACAGAAATATGACAGATTGAAGCAACACAAGAAAGAGGATAATTGTAATGTAGACTGGCTTTGAATAAGAGCTTTTGAGTAATTTCCCTCCTCCCCCAAATTTGGATAAAGTTTTATTGCTTCAATTTCATTGTGGAACAAAGTTAACTAATTTGTTCCTTTTTCAATGTATGTACAGAAGCTAATATTTATAGTCTCTATTTATTTTCAGTATGTTTCCAGGGAACACAAGGACATTATTTTAGAATTTCTAGAATAATATCGCCTTTTAGTAATCACCTGAAACCAGTCCTCCTTTTGTGATCAAACAGAGTATCCTCTGTCCTTTGGATTGATGTAAGGTTCTGTAACTCTGGGAAAAGAATGGTGCTTTGATAAATATGCTTTCTTCATTCTAATTTTTCACATTATTTTTGTTTTCCCTCTCCAATTGGCACCTCTAATCTCCCCTGCTTCCACTTATAATACCCCTTCACGTTCCCTTCCCTGGCATTCCTTTACAGCTACCTTCATCAAGGACGGCCTGAGCCTTTGGACCTCCACCTGGGCATGTTCCTACCCACCTTACTAACCCAGGCAACCCAAGAACAGCAGAATCGCTTCTTCATGCCTGCTTGGAACTTGGAGATCATTGGCACATATGCCCAGACAGAGATGGGACATGGTACAGTACTTCCAAGTCTTATTCCACAGGGTAGACTAGCTTTTGCAAAAAGTACCGGCTTTGTTTCTTGATAGCCTAGGTCAGTGATGGTTAACCTTTTTAGTGCCAAGTGCCCAAAGCAAGCGTGTACGCGAATGCACGTGCGCGAATGCACGTGCGCATGCCCGAACCCCCAAAATGCAATGCAAGCGCTCCCCCACTCATGCGCCCCATGCCCCATTTTGGGCCTGGAAAGCCTCCTGCACCAACCTGGAAGCCAAACCGGGGCACGGGGCACCGCGCAAGTCATTTTTATTACCTTTAAATAAAACAATACCTTTTGCAGGCCACTTGGAATAATTTCTCTTCCTACGCCTTCTGATATGCCTCTGAAGTAAACTGTTCTGACAATGTTATGAAAGGGAGAAATTGAAGATGTGATAGACATACAATGCTCGAGTCTAAATCTAACTATTACCATACTTGTACAGTACATACTTGTACATCGAAGACAGCATACATATTTAGAAGTTATGCTACAATCAAGAAAAGGAAGCCCCGGGAAGCTTTCTACCTTGCTCCAGAACTAGTTCCATGTTCTGAAGAAAGGGCTGAGGACACATTAAATGTCTTTCGCTCCAAAAATCAAAAGTGCTGTCACGTTCTCTAAATATACAAGACCAATCTACCTATATGAATGCAAGATGGTTTTTATCAGTTAGCTTTTTTAAAAGTCCCTCAGCATATTTGGCAATACATCGCCTGTGTTGGATTTTGCTGTTCAGTTTGAAAATTCTGGATGTCGAACTGTAACCAGGATATTGACAGTGGCTGGAGGAGGAAGAAAATGAACAGGAAGACTTCGAATTGAAAAACATTACAGAAGCAAATGTTGAAAATTTAAACCTGGTTCTGAAGATTTTTGTGCAGGACAATATCTGGATTTAGAGAAAAAGCCATTTTTATCCTCAAGCTTCTTTGGGAAGGAATTATCATGGGACTCTTTCATTTGCTTTGTCAGATACCTAAAATATATATTTGCACATCAAGATAAATCATCAAAACAAAGGAGGTGCATAATTGTATAGCAATTTGACAGCATTCTTACATTAATAGGACAATTAATACAGTGCCGTGCACCCACTGTTTCATACATGCCTTTCTTGTAATGTGTCTGCTTATTAACCATTATGTAAATATACATTTGCAGGCAGTTTTCTTATTTGCACTGCTTGGCTTTGCATTGCTAATGAAGTTTGTTGAAATAAATCTAATTATGTATATTTGTGCTGAACTGTGCAACTGTTGAAATAAAATTTGCTACCTGCCTACAGGAACTCATCTCCGAGGGCTGGAAACCACAGCCACCTATGATCCTGCTACCCAGGAATTCATCCTCAACAGCCCAACTGTGACTTCTATTAAGTGGTGGCCAGGTGGATGTAAGTGTATTATTACAGGATTAAAGCTAAAGGAAGAGCTGTTGTTTTTTTTTCTTTCTGACTTTTTAAGTGTGGAGTCAATTAACTATTTTTTATATTTTTTAAAATAAATTTTTATTATAAACTGAAGACAAACAAAAACAAAAAGAAGACGCTAACAAAATAAAATCACATACATAACAACTAGGATTGATTCAACCCCCATATACATACAGTTCCTAAGTAACATTACATACCATCATACTACATCTTCGATTAAATTTTCCACATTGCATCTTACACTTGTTAATCTTCTTACATCTAGTATTACCTTATATATATATTTAGCTTAGTATCAACAAATCTATGCTATATGCTTTCCTAACATCTACCTCATGGCATTTTTACTTCTATCCGTTTGTACCATTTATCCCAGCTTTGATTGAAAGTTGATTCTTGTCTTATCTTTAAGAGTATATGTTAATCGATCACATTCTGCACACCACAAATTTTTTTTAATAATCATCTGGTCCGATGGTACTTCTTTCCCTTTCCAAAATTGCGCATATGCAATTCTAGCCGCAGTGGTAATATGTATAAAAAGGTACCAGTCTATTTTCCTTATACCCCCAGTATTTATTCCTAATAAGTAGACCTCTGATCAATTAACTATTGATATGTTTTGAAATATAACTTTGGCTGTATAATATTTTTGACTATTCTGTACTATAGAAAGTAAGAATGAAAACTCTGGTTTCCGTTTTAGGGCTAAGCCTTACACTCCACATAATAAAATTAACATTAAGTTTTATTAGCCTAAGAATTAAATGTTTCTGTTTCACTAATTCTACATATTCCTCATTTAATAATTCTGCATATTCTTTATTCCTTCTATTTCATTTCAGTTTGGGAGTAAAAGGAAGTGGTTTTACATCATAAAATCTACAACAGCCTGTTGTCTGTATTATTATTTTTGTGATCAACATGTAGATAGGATGCTTCTTGAACTGTACAAATAAACTTCCACTTACTAAGTTTTCTTTCTCCTCCCCCCCCTTCTTGCAGTGGGCAAGACATCAAACTATGCCATTGTTTTGGCTCAGCTTTATACCCAAAACAAATGTCATGGGTTACACGCTTTCATTGTGCCTCTACGTCAGTTGGGAACGCATGAACCACTGCCAGGTATTAAGTCCATCACTACTATGTTACTACTCTTTCTCAAATAGGGTTGTGTGAGAGACTAGTAGGGATTCCTTGAGAGATTGCAATTTAAAAACATTTGCTTTTTTAAATTTGTGCTTTCAGTTGTGAGAATTTTTACACATCATGATTCAGCTGCTGGCCTGCTGCTTTGCCGTTGTCGTGATCATTGCAGATTGTGTAGGCTAGAAGTGAATCACATTTTGAAGTTTTCATGGTTTTTGTCATTTTTATACAGAGGTCCCTTGAAATCTGAAAATTATTTCAAGGTTTCTTCCTCGGTAAAAAAGGTGGAGAAATTCTGCTCAAGTGAATATTTAGCGTATTTGTAGATATTTATGTTGCCAAATTAGCTGCTATATAAATGAATCACAAACTCCATTTTGAAACAATATTTGATGTCCAACGTGAAACATTTGGCACCACAAATCTTCAAGAGCAACATCGTGTTGGGAAAAACTGAATATAAGGAAGTACTTGCAGTCCTCAAGTAGGTGATATAAAGGAAGCAATGTTCATAGGAAAGCAAAATATGCATACAGTGCTGTAGTTTTTCAGTTCCATATGCAGCATATCAAGGAAAATTGGTTTTTATAGTTAAAATGCTTTAAAAGCCCTGACTTATAATTAACAGAAGTTACCAAACTAGATACAGACTTTTTTAAAGAGCAACACAAAAGTTTTCCTTAAAGCATGTTATTAGCATTACAAGAATAGTAGTTTGTAAAGAATATGGAACTTGAAACTGTTATGGTGTGATTTTGAAAAGGGGGAAATGATGCTGAACAGAATAATCATTTATCCATTAATTAGATTTAATTTGTCATAATTCAAGTAAGGTTCAAATAATATTAAAATTCCCTAAAACTGTGTGTATTAGCCCGTGCTGCTAACATGATAACATAAAGTTCTATCTCCTTTCGGATTTGATGTCAAGAACTTCGGCAGTTCGATCCTCACTGGCTCAAGGTTGACTCAGCCTTCCATCCTTCCGAGGTCTGTAAAATGAGGACCCAGATTGTTGGGGGCAATATGATGACTCTATAAACTGCTTAGAAAGGGCTTTAAAAGCACTATGAAGTGGTATATAAGTCTAAGTGCTATTGCTATTAGGTAGTGTTAGGTAAGAACCCATAGCTGACTCATCTGGATAGTATGAAAGTCTTCCTGTACATTGATGAATGGACAGAGTTTGAATACTCACTCCTAACTGAAAATCACAGCCAAAACAACTTATTTTAAAAAGAATATTATTAAAACCTGATTTCCAGTCTTAAAATTTGTGAATTTAATATCACTTTGTTTTCAAGAAGGGAACAAAATAACACCAATGCTTTAGGGGGCAAAGAAAGAAAAGAAAGCTATAACTATGCATCACTATAAATGAAATGAACATTTTTACAACTGTGGCCTTAAAGTCTTATTTTCAGGACACAGTTTTGGAATTGGCATCATTGATGCTTCCACCATTCAGCACTTTGAACTAATTGATGTTGGGAAAAAGGATATCCTCCTCATCCCATTCAATTTTGTATTAAGAATATTAAGAACCAAATGAATTTCTTTGGCTTATTCTGTTTGCAGGTATCACCATTGGTGACATTGGCCCAAAATTTGGTTATGATGAAATGGATAATGGCTACTTAAAAATGGACAACTTCCGTATCCCCCGGGAAAATATGCTAATGAAACACGCCAAGGTAAACAGTGGGTCTTGTTTTACTTTTGCTATTTATCTACGCCCAGCTGTTCAGACAGCTTGCAAGAGAAACTACCCAAAGTCAAGACTTCATATTCTCGGGAGGTAAATGATCATCCGGTAGTCAAAAGCAATCCCCAAGTTTGTGTTAAAGAAAGGACCATCAGAGGTAAAATCCAGCTATGTCTCATTTTTTCTGGGAGTTCCGTTTTCTCACTACCAGCTCTTGAACTCAGCTTTCTGGAAGTGTGTTCAAGAGTGTGTTTGTTGCAGTTTATGGTAACAGAGGATGAAGAGTCCCTGTCAAATGAAGGCAGTAAATGGGAGGGCATGGTGACTATTAATGTCAAATAGATTCTACCTTCCTCCCCACCTCCTACATAATGAATGGTAATAACATATTAACTATCTGGTCTTTCTTTTCATAAATTTACTAGTCATCTATATTATTTAACCATCTTAATGTTATCTATTAATTTTGTTGTCCATGTACACGAAACTGCTTAGATAATATGACCTAGTTAGCATGAGAATGATGTCATTGGCTTCACAACATGTGCCAAGCAAGAGACAAAAATAGATTTATGCAAGCCTATTAATTTTAAATTATTTACCGGTTACTTCATCTCAGTGATGTCCAAAACATTCATTTATAACACCAATGAGTAGACTACTTCTAAAATGCCAAATACTTTTGAATAGGGGCCCAACAAGAAATTTTTAGTGGATTCAGTGATACAGCATAATGTTGATTTTTATAATCTTACAAGCCATTACTCGGTGAACAAACTCTTTCCACCTTCGCTGTTTTATTTTGCTAGGTTGAACCAGATGGCACATATGTGAAGCCTCTCAATGCGAAGCTGACTTATGGGACCATGGTATTCATCCGTTCATTTATCGTTGGAGATGCTGCTCGCAGTTTAGCCAGAGCTTGTACAATTGCCATCCGCTACAGTGCTGTGAGACATCAGTCTGAGTTAAAGCCTGGGTAAGAAGCCTGTATTAATATCCCTAAGGCCAGTTTTTGTAATCTATTTATTTATTTTATTTATTTAATTAGATTTTTATACCGCCCTTCTCCAACCGGACTCAGGGCGGTGAACAGCCAGGTAAAAACATAGTACACAAAAGTTAAAATAATTTTAAAAATAATTAAATAAGATTTGGCCCATAATTTAAGGACATTTCAGTTAAAATCAATTTCAACTTTAAAACCGACATGGAATCATGCCAGCCCGGCTAGCTGGAAAAAATATGTTTTAAGGGTCCGACGAAGAGTCTGGATGTCTGGGATCACTCGTATCTCTGGGGGTAGATCATTCCAGAGGGTAGGTGCTGCCACAGAGGGTAGGTGCTGCCACAGAGAAGGCTCTCCCCCTGGGGGTCGCCAGCTGACATTGTCTGGCCGACGGCACCCTGAGAAGGCCCTCTCTGTGGGAGCGAACTGGCCGTAATGCTATAACAATTGGCAAACCTCTCTGCCACCTTGCCCACAACACTTTTGTCCATGAAAAAATATGTGTGTGACCTTTTTTTAAAAAAAGTTTGACTTTCAAAACAAGTTTTCTCGGGAAGTTCAGTTAACAAGAACAGTGTAGAAAAGCCCAGCGATGACCTTGGAGAAGATGTGCAGGATCTGTTAGCAAAACGTAACCTCGAGGAAAACCACTAAGCATAAGAAACAGACTTGTCTTCCCTTAACTCTCTTTGGTATAATAGGAAAGAGGGAGAAAAACCCTGTCAGACTTCCAAGGATCTGCTATCATAAGTCCTAGTAAATCCTTCTGGGGTCTATTTGTTGACCTGACTTCCAGATAGATCTGGAACATCTATCAAGTAGAATTTGCTGGTAAATTATGCAAACCAATTTTAACATCCACTGTAGATCTTGTGAGTCAGAGAAATAGTTACTTTGTAAAAAGAAAACACGTTTAACCTCCACCCCACCACCCCCGAAAATCTAACATACACACACACCTTTTTTTTTCTTGGTCATTTTGGCTACACACAGTTGAATCAGAGCTGTTGTCAGGTCTAGCCCTATATTGGGAATCATTGTTATTGGGAATCTGCCAATCTGTGATGATACAAAAGCTGCAAGGAGATGGTAAACAGTTGCATGGCAACCAGAGTATAAGCTACAATGAGTCAGGAATCAGATAGAATTATCCCAGAACTGCAGCCATTTGTTCACAATTAAATTAATGTCCTAAACTATTTCACTATTTCCATTTTTTCCATCCCCTCCCCCTTCTCGCCTGTATTTTGCTAGTTGCTGAACCTCTTTTGTTTTTTGAAAAAAAAAAACACCATATTTTTTGGACTATAAGATGAACTGCCCCCCCTCCCCCCCCAAAGTGGGTGGAAATGTCTTTACGTCTTATCGAGCAAATATTGCGGTGGGGGGAGGGGTTGGTGTGGTGCCAGTCAGCTGTACTAGGTGGCGGGAATCACCGCCACCTATCGCCGCCTGTTCACCACTGCCCGTTTGCTGCCAATAGCGGCAAACGTGCAGATTGTTTTTCTTGTTTTCCTCCTCTAAAGCTAATGTGCGCCTTATAGTCCGGAGCATTTTATAATCCAAAAAATATGGTAGTTTTATTGGCCACGTATTGGACCAAGCCAATATTACTTTTACAAATAAATGTTTGTACTTTAAATGTATATGTTATCAGAATATACCTTTAGGACAGTGTAAGTCTTTGGTTTTCTCCATTACTAAGGAATTAAATCATAGCATTATAGTGGTTTAGTTCTCTATTTTATTTGCTTTATTATAGGGAACCAGAACCTCAGATTTTGGATTATCAGACTCAGCAGTACAAACTCTTTCCTCTCCTAGCAACAGCATACGCTTTCTACTTTGTGGGTGCATATATGAAAGATACATATCATCGCATCACCGGGAACATCCAGGATGGAGACTTGAGTGAACTGCCAGAGGTGGGGCTCATGATCGTACAGAACACTGAATTTTGCCATTGACAACTACACAGTTTAATTTGTTCTTTAAAGATAATGGAATAAAGAAAATTCCTGGGAAGGAACTGATTAGACTCAGGAAAAAACAAAGATTGAGGGACTATGAATATCACAGATAAATTCTTAGACATGATTGATACTCTCTCAGTTTAAATTCCTTTGTCTTCCTCATTTAAATTGAATTCAAGATGGCGCCAACCGTTGCCTCGGTGAAATGCTCTGTGATAGTTTTGTTGTTTTTTACAATTTATATTGTTTACTTAGTATCCTAGTATGATTTATGTTGATTGCTTATTTAGTATCCATGAGCATCTAATGTTTATGATGAATGTATTTTTACAATGACTATGATAATGATCTATCACTATTGTTGTAATACTGTATACTGAGAGCTTATGCACTGGAGACAAATTCCTTGTGTGTCCAATCACACTTGGCCAATAAAGAATTCTAATTCTATTTGGAACACCTTTGTGGAATATTCTCGTTATGAGAATGGATGAGTGGGATAAGCTGACCACTGGGATGAGGGCCACAAGATGATTTTTGTAACCTCACTGTTTAGACCAACAAATCAAATCATTAAAAATGATTTGAGTTCCACTTGTGGTATGCCAATCATTTAAATTATTATTATTATTTACAAAAGCTTGATAATAAAACCTAAATTCTGATTTGGACTCGTTCCTGAAAATTTCTCCTGCAAATTTTTGTAAGCCTTTGTCCTTCGTGAGTGTTATATGTATATATATCTACATACAAAGCTCAGAGTCATGTGATCTGAGTTCAGCAGCTATAGAAATGATTTAAATAAATGTAACACTGGTGTAAATCGAAAAGTGGACATGACAGATTATGGGATGGAATTCTTATAATTTGCTATGCTTAGTTCGAAGTTTTTAAAAAATCTAGATAGAACAGTATGCTTTATGTCTTGACAGAATGTCCCTCCTTCTTGGAGTTTTAAAATCTCTAAGGAAGAATTTTGATCATGGAGATAATCTGGATTACCATTCTTAATCTCATCTCTCTTCCACTCCCCACCAAAAATTCAGGAAGATAGAATTTAGTGACAGGACAAATCTGGAAGAAATAATTATTTTGTTCTTAATTACTTTCTTTCTCAGTTGCACGCACTGTCTGCAGGGCTCAAGGCTTTCAGTTCCTGGACTGCCAACACTGGCATTGAGGAATGTCGGATGGCATGTGGGGGACATGGCTATTCCCGCTGTAGTGGTTTACCTGATATTTATGTCAACTTCTCTCCTTCTTGCACTTATGAAGGAGAGAACACTGTGATGATGTTGCAAACTGCCCGGTGAGTCATACCACTTATTGTTAGCTGTGTGACTTTTTGCATGCACTCGAACAGTAAGAAGGAAGAAACATAATAACTTGAGCCTATGCTGAAGATACTATTTGAATAGCCCAAAATGCAAAGATATGCAACTAATAAAAGTCAAGGAATCTGGTGAAAAAAAATGGGACTACAGTTAAATGAAGAAAACCAAACTAATGACAACAGGTAGAACAACCACCCTTAGAATGATAATCAAAATATCAAAATGGTACATAGCTCCTGTCTTTTAAGCCATCAACCATCAACAATAAACCCAAAGATGCTTTTTCAGGAGGCAACTGGACTTCTGGTTTTTCTTTGAACAGGTTTTGCTTCTCATCCAAGAAGCTTCTTCAGCTATCCAGGAGCTGAAAAAGCTTCTTGGATGAGAAGTGAAATCTCTTCAAGGAAAAAACAGAAAGTCCAGTTGCCTCTTGAAAAAGCACTTTTGGGATAACCATAACCTGGATGACTGAGAATCTCCATAAACATCAACAGAAAAGGAATAAGCAATCAAGAAATATGCCCCAGATTAGCACATGGTAGAGCAGTCATTAAAGCCTTGGAAAAGATATTCAGATGTCATGGTTGTCTATACAAAGATCAGAATTGTGCAAGCAATGGTATTCCCTGTGATACCCTGTGGAAGTGCAAGTTGGACTTTTGCTTAAAGCAGGATAAGAAAATATTGATGTTTTTAAACTTTGGTTGTTGGAGAAGATTCCTGAGAGCACCGTGGACAGCCAAGAAAATAAACAAGTGGATCACTGAACTACTCAACCCTGGTTCACATTTGAGATAACAAATTATCAGGCTCAAATTATCCTACTTCAGATACAGTATGTGAGGACCTAGCTCTCTAGAGAAGGCTCTAATTCTAGGTGGAAGGTGGAAGAAAAGAGAAGAGTGTGACCAGCAGATCAATGTATGAAATATTCTGGTTAAGTGCAGCTTTTGACCCAGTCTGGGTTTTATGTCTAAACTGACATAAGCTATGTTAATTATTGATATCTTTTCTACCTTCATAATTTTATCCCATAAGCATTTTTTGAAATTATAGTGCAACTGTAGGTAAAAATTATGCTGATGATGATCCATCATATGACATTGATATTATTTTGTTTTGCATTTAGATTCCTTGTCAAAACTTATACCCAAGTTAGTTCTGGACAGTTAGTTAGTGGCATCATGTCTTACCTGAATGACCTATCAGGACAGCATATTCAGCCCCAGCATGTGGCTGCTAGACCCACGACTCTGCATGTCAACAATCCTTCCAGTTTGGTGGAGGCATATAAATTGAGAGCTTCAAGGTAGGTCAATATAAAAGGTTATGAAATTTCTCAGCGTAATTTTGGACTGCTCATCTTTGTCTCTCTCATTTTTTATTAACTAAGCTGCTTCCTTGATTACTTCATTCTAACAATTTCATATACGGCTGATTTGATCTGGGTGGGATTGGCCAGTTGCTGCTAACATGGCCTTACATGGTTCAAATGATGGACCCAGCTCTAACTGATGAATGCAAGCTACTAATTGACAGTTAGCAGAAAGATGTATCGGGGTGTAGCAACTATATGTTGCTAGGGCAGAACCAGAACATTACAGGTTTGAGAGGAGGACAAGGCAGAAGCCAGACTGCTCAGTAATTAATCTTTTATGGAACGGTTTGAAATGGGCCCCGCAGGAGATGGAACACTGTAAAAAAAAGATTTGTTTAGAATAGCATGATTTGAGAGATCAGTTATTTCAAAAATTGATCAAGGGATAGTACCACTGAAAATCTTTTTAAAAACACTACTACTGACCCAGAAAATAAAAGTCAAATCCCTTTTTCATAGTTTTCTAAAAAAAGGGGGCAGTGCTATCTAATAGATTCCAGCATTCCTGCTTTATTTCAGAGCTATAGTACTAAAACTGCTTCTGTACAGTTATATCCTGGGGTGACTTTTGGTCAAGGTCAAATGCAATGGCTTCCCTACTGTGAACTGAGATATAGCTAAAATTCCAAATGGGGAAAATATTATTATGTTCAATCAAGTGGTAACACAAATTATGTTAATGTTATATCACCCTTTGACTTTGGATTTTGCTGGTGAGATAAGTTTGCTATAGAAATGGCTGTTGTATATTAAGTATGTAAAAGTAAAATATCGCGGTTGTAATGTTACTGTTTTATTCTACTGTGGTAAAAAAGAGTCAGAAGTCAATGCGGTTTTTTTTTAAATTTGATTTATATGCCGCCCTTCTCCAGAGACTCAGGGCGGCTTACAATGCGCTAAGCAATAGCCTTCATACTTTTGTATATTTATACAAAGTCAGCTTATTGCCCCCACAAACTGGGTCCTCAAGTTTAATAAAATTATTAATAACAACAGCATATTACCCTCAATTCTCAACATATGACTAATAGAAGGAATAAATAACTTTTCATGCAGTGATGTTCCAAATATTGTTATTACTATTAAAATAGGGCACATTAGAAAGCAGCAAGTAAAATAAATGGGGAAATAAACCAGAACAACTGTCACTGTTACTATTGAAGTGTTAACACTCAAAGGCCTTGGTTTCATCCATTATGATCAACTGAGAGAAATATTAAAAATAGCATTTAGGCTATAAGAATGAGACTGTCTTCCATTTAATGGTAAAATCTACATTGACAGTTTTGTGAGAGAATGAGAATTATTATTGTTCATTTTACAGACTAGGAATAAAGGCCAAAGTTCACTAGGAATAAAAGCTGAATTAATAAAAATTTGGATTTTAAATCCTTGGCTTTGTCAACCATCAGACATTTGAGGCTATGGCTATTTATCCCTGCCATATCAATTTTCAGATGTCACTAGCTGAGTGTTATTTATGGCCTCAATTCCAAGTGTAATAAATTGTGCTCATGTTTGTCTATGATATAGGATGGTTGAGTTTGCAGCAAAAAATTTACAGGCTGAACTGAACCGCCGGAAAAGCAAAGAAGATGCTTGGAACCGGACTTCCATTGACCTAGTACGAGCATCTGAGGTCAGTAGTACCTCAGAATATGATAGATACTCTTGGATAGTTGTTGGGTTTTACAACACCTGAAGTCACTTCAATCTGTCATCTAACTTTTTCAGGCACATTGTCACTATGTGGTGGTCAAACTGTTTACAGCGAAGCTTTCAGAAATTGGTGACCCAGCTATCCATGCTGTCATTAACAATTTGTGTTTACTGTATGCTCTATGTGGGATTATAAAGAACTCTGGAGACTTTCTACAGGTGGGTAAATAATTTCTACTTTGAGCTGAATGGTTCGGTTAGACAGAGTATTTAGTTGAGATATAAATTAACCAGACTTGGAGGGAAAAAGTGAGCAATTTTGTGATGATATAATTTAATAACAAAGGCAAGGTTAGATTATCATGGATAAAACAAAGACACACTTATTGGATTTGGAGTACATCTTTGCCATACAAAGCAGTTGTTTATGGAATGTAAACATGTAAGCCCTATTTTGCCCTTGGGAATTGCAATGTCTAAATTGAAAATACTGTGCTGAAATGACATTTTCAGCCCTCCAAAATTAAATGAAAATGGTATAAAAACTGTAAAAGGTTGAATTCTTACCAAGCTCACAGGATAGCTGCCAAAGATCTCACAGTGATATCACTGATGCTTTGCTAAATCTGGATCTTCTTAAAATTGGGAGCAGGAAGGTATTTTATGTGAGATTATACCAAGGACCTTAGAAGTTTGGTAGATGAACATTGGAATAGATGAAGATTAATCATGATAACAGTAATTTTATTCTTAAGAAAAGCAATGCCATTTTAAAAAAAATACAGGCAATACCGATTTGCAATCTTAATTGCTTATTTAGAATTAAAGTTCAGGTCAGATTTGTTACAGATCTAAAAGATCAGCTTTTGTATTAATTCTCCCTGTAATGATTGATAAGCACTTAGAGGTGTAGAGCTCTAACTGTTTTGAACTATTCTTTTTGCTTCAGGGAGGCATTTTGACAGAGGCCCAGCTAATTCAAGTGAACATGCGTATAAAAGAACTCTTGGCTCTTATCCGTCCTAATGCAGTAGCTCTGGTGGATTCCTTTGATTTCTGTGATTCTGTGCTTGGATCTGTGCTTGGCCGGTATGATGGTAACGTATATGAAAATATGTTTGAGTGGTCAAAGAAGTCACCACTAAATAAAACACAGGTAAGTACATAATTGCTTTTGTCAACCAGATACTAAAGGCTCATAAGACATACAGGAAGTCCTCAATCTATGATCATTCAGTCAGCTATAGCCTGATGTTACAAAGGTGTTGGCTGGTCCTCAGAATTCCAGCCATCCAAGACCCTCCTTGGCAGCCAGCTTGCACTTAACAACCAGTTGCAGTATCACATGATTGCCAACATTCCCTGCCAGCTTCCGCAGAAAGTCAGTGGGGTAGTCAGCAGGGAAAGTTGCAAGTCACTGGGGTAAGTCTCCCCACTCATACAATCTCCTTCAGCTTCTCTGTCTCCACACCGGCCGCTCCCATACACCTTCTCTGAGCCACATTGCCTCTCCCATTACACTCATGCACTTCATGAATCCTCTCCAAGCCTAGTCCCTCCCCCCTCACACTCTCCTCCACCCAACAACATCCACTTACCTGTCTGCCAGGTTACTTGTAAGCCATCTGGGACTTACAACTTCTTGCTGGTTTCCCCACAGACTTAGCTGTGGGAAGCCAGCAGGAAGTTGCCTTGCCTAACAACCATGAAATTTGGTTAACCACAATAACAGGACTATAGGAATTTGCCATCAGTAAACAATGTAGTTGTATTGCTTAATGTCAGAAATTCCAGTCTCAATTGCTGTCAAGGTAATCCTTGACTTACAATAAAATAAAAAGTGATTAATATTTTAAATCTAATATTTTAAAAATACATAGATTTAAAAATCAGTTCACAAATATAGTTTATGAACCTGCAGATGTACACAAATGATCATCTGCAGATTCATGAACTATTATTTTATGAAATTTCAGAAATATATTATGATTCTGTGCTTTCCTTGGGAGGAATTCCTATTGTAACTTATTTGGATCTAATAGGGAATTAGTTTACAGAAGCCAGGACTGCCATATTGAAAATAATGGCAGTTAGAGAACATATGGTTATACTGATCTACAACTTCATAAACTGATTGTCCAACGTCAATAAAAATTGCTATGTTTTTTTTGCTAATGATGAAAATGGCTTGTTTTATGTAATTCTTGAATAATTCTTGTATAATTTTCTCTGATTATGGGGATACTTATAGCAACTAAGGCTATCTGGATAAGGAAGCTACTATTAATCTACTTTTTCTGCCAAAATACTAGAGAATGCTGGACATTTTTCTTACTTCTCTTAGTAGAAATGGATTTGATGCTATTATTTTTCACTAGATATGGTGTTGTTCTTAATGGCAATTGCACTTGTATAGCTGAAATCACTAAACCAACAGTCCAGTGTGCGCTTATTGGGAAATGTATTGTCCTAGTAAGAAGTGAGGTGTGGTATGTCTTTAAAATTAATGCCCTCTCTTATTTATTTTTTTCCCTCTAGGTCCATGAATCTTTCCACAAACACCTGAAGCCATTGCAGGCTAAACTGTGATAACATTTTGTTTGGTTTTGAATGTACTTTAGTTTCTTGAAATAATATAATTTGCCCTATGAACATCTGAAGCGCTTGGCAAATCCAAATAGCCATAGGATAGTAATTGTAGTCTTCTTCTTCTTTTTAATTAATATTGAATGACTTAGAGCAAGGAAACACAGTGATGAAAATGCAATTTTAATTATGTTCAGAAACTATCCTTTTTAATGAGGCAGAAAAGCTTTATAGATTGGTGTACAAGGGTCAGTCTGTGATCCTTTTAATCCTCTGCAGAAGCTGTGTTATTTATAGCAGGTTTTTCACTACTAAGTAGTTCTAGAAAGCAGTTATTGAGTAGAAGCAACTTCTCCGGAAGCTCCTTTAAAAATGGTCTTGCACATTTTTTTTTAGTATTAATGCCACCTTAAGAGCAGTTGTTGTCAAAGCCCTCCTGCACTTAATCTACCGCTGTAAGATTTTCACAGCCTTGTCAGGAATTGGGCTTCAGGGACCTTGCACAAATATTATGTGTGTATGTATATAACTGTTTGGTGTTCCAGGAATGGATGATTCTTTGCCTTATGGGTGCAATCTGTCCTAGTAAGAGTCATTCCTAACTTTTGTGTACAATTTCACTTTCTGCATTCCAAATGGCATGCAAGTGTTCTATATTACATTTCCCATAAAACTGTCTATAGCACATAGGCAAAATCTCTCTCAAGCCGCTTTTTTTTTTCCTTTTTAAAAGTGTTGCCTTGTCCTCTGGGTGTTCAGGAAAATTGAATGGGAATATGTCAGGAGTCCTTTTCCATAGTAAACAATGTCATCATTTCCAACTTGCAAAGCCACTGGGGAGGGAAAATCTTCGCTCCACACAAACTATAAAGAGTATTTAAGATTCCTATGTCTGGTTATAATCATAGACATTTTTTTTCCTGAAACACTCATTTTTTTTAAAACAGTGGAACATGGATTTTTGCCCCATATAATCATAGATGAGAAGAGGGTTCAGACTGGTAGACGCATCAGCCTACACAGTCTAGCTCTCAGAAGGCTAGAGAGAATACATAATCACATTAAAGAACCTCAGCTCTAGATTACTGTTAGCAGGCTAACATTTTAGCATTGTGTAGAATTTTATTGTGTGAAATTACCTATGACAAAATTGCAGATGGTTGGATTCAGCTTCAGTAACAAATCAAGACTTGGATCACAAACCAAGGAATTTCATTAACATTGGAGAGATGACATCTTAGATATGTATCCCTGTTCAAGAGCTAAAGGTGCTCTTATACTGCGAACTTTGAGCAAGAAAAAAAAATATTACTACTGAAACAAAAACTCTTTATAATTGTAATGTCCTAACTACTGATACATCTAATATAGCTGTACTTAATATACTGGATTTCTGTGTACAATGCTGACTGGAAATGAAAAACTGCAATAAAAGACTATTTGACATCTTGTGCAGAACATATGGTGTACTTAATAAACTAATTTTCAAACAGTAAAACATACTTTTCCAAGTATTCATCAAGCCATCCGCTCATTCCTACTAAGTTTTTGGTGTTAAATTAGGTTAAAGGTCACAGGAAAAATGGCTTGTCAGGAACAACCCTGCAAAGGGGGACAGGCCAAACTGAGGACATGATAAAAATTTAATTTTATGTGGAGAATTTTTTTCGGAAAGGGGGGAAGTGGGGGGATGAAAAGAGATCCTATAGATAAGAGTTGCAAGGTATGAGGCTTTCTAGTTTGGGAAGAAAAGGATGAGAGTGTGAAGCAACGGATCTTGGGTACAGATACGACACAATGTTCACAGAAGGCAAGATGGCAGTGCCACCAGCAGCTTCACTTTAGTGCTACGGAAATTCAGCAAACTGGGCGATATTAAAAGGCTGTAAGAAAGAAAAATATGGCTCGGTTCTCTTAGCTTTCTTTTGAAGGGGATAATAATGGCATTGGGAATAATTTCCAAGAATCGTTTGTGTGAAAGGCCAGGGTGTGTGAAGGGCCAGCGTTTAGCTGGCTATCATCCTCCGCCTCTCCTTGAGGGGGTGGGGAGGGAAGGCGTAATAGAGGCGTGCCCCTTCTGATCCCGCTCCGATCAATTAAGTTCAATAGCAATTTAATAACGCATCTCCGGTAGGCGGTGAGAAGGATGAAACCCGCCTACGCTTTAGCAATGACTGAAAATTGCTGATTATGTAGGAATAATTCAAGCTCGCAACGTTTAGGTTGAAGCACCATCACGCACACAGCCCGACACCGAGCCCAGTTCCGTGCATAATCCCCGCGGGGGAAGCCCCGGTATTTCCTGTTTCGTCAGTCCCGGCAAGCACACGGGCTGAGTTAGGCGGGAGTCGGTCAATCTGCATTTGCTTTGCAGCGGTTGTGGGGGAAGAGCAAGCGAGTCGGTGGTTTGATAAGTAGACGGTCATCCGGGGAGACGGGTGTTAGTTAGGCTGTTCTCCCTTTTCAATCGAGAAACACGGGAAAGGGCGGCGGGTAAACGGGGGATCTCGGAGGCTCTAAGTGGCTCCTAGTCCGAGGACTAGAAGATTGATTCTGCTCTGTGCGAGGAACCGAGTGTCTGTAGCGAGTGCTGCTCATTAGCTACTATGGTAACTGAGTTGTGTTCCAGTAAGTAACGGCGAAGGCTGTAATAGGTAGAAGGCAAGGGAGCTGCAACCGTCATTCAAGTGGATCACAACGGCTTGATTCGATACACATTGTGGCTTCCGGCATCTTGAATGGAAACGTAACTAGGACAAAGTTAATCAGCATAAACGGGTCGAAACACACAGCCTGCTACACAACCGGCTAATCTGCAATGTGGTTGGTTGGTTAGAATACAATTATGTGACTCCTGTTTGCATTTCAACCCTTTGTGCAAATGCAGGTAATTGGATTCATTTAGTAAGCCATTGGTTAGGGGTGTGTTGGTATATACAGCTACAGTAACTATAGTTCGGTAGGTAGGTAGGTAGGTAGGTAAGGTAGGTAGGTAGGTTGATTGATTGACTGACTGACGGTTCCTAAGGGGTGTTGGGTATATACAGCTACAGTAACTGTATAGTTCTGTAGATAGATAGATAGGTAGGTAGGTAGATAGGTAGGTAGGTAGATAGTTCGTTCCTAAGGGGTGTTGGATATATACAGCTACAGTAACTGTATAGTTCTGTAGATAGATAGATAGGTAGGTAGGTAGATAGGTAGGTAGATAGATAGTTCGTTCCTAAGGGGTGTTGGATATATACAGCTACAGTAACTGTGTATAGTTTATGTATATGTAGATATGTAGATAGATAGATAGATAGATAGATAGATATAGATATATGTATATATACAGAGAGGGGAGGTTTCTAAGATATAGGTAATTGTCTTGAAAAAAATTCAACTTCTGGTGTTTTCTTTGACACATCCTTGTAGATTTCTTGGCAACAATTAGAATAAGATTTGCCCCTGTTATGGCTTGACTTTCTAACCTAGGCCCTGGGATCACTAATTTTGGTAGCAGATTCCTGAAATGGCTTGTTCCTAGAGGTATCTGAATTAAAGTGTTTTACATAATGTAATTGCCCAGAGTCCTTGAAGCAACATACAAGTTTAATGAAATAGTAATAATAGTGTAAGAGAATCTTATATTTAGGAAAAAATCCTTCTCCCAACTCCACCTACAGAGAATGAAAACAAGGCCACACGCTTCTATCATCAGTATCTATGCTCTCAATTTCAGTGGCTTGTTTTGCTCATAACTGTAGATTAACCTTCCCCAAACTGGAGCCTCTTAAGTGGCTGGACGATTGTAAGAACTGAGGTCCCACACACTTGGAAGACACTAATTAGGAATAATTGTAACAAACTATTAGGATGTAATAAGTATCAGGTTGATCTGATGATAGTCACATGACATTAGAAAGAATATTAGTATATTAGCTAAGGAAGCATTCTTTGCTCTGGTATGTTGGACTAGATGATGGAAATTTGGAGAGCCCCAAATTTTGGACCCTGTAATCTGGATTTAGAAAGCTCTGAAGTTTATACAAGCTGTGTGAAAAAGGGTGATAGTGGGAAGCTCACAAGCTGAGTTTGCACAACAGACAGAATTGCAAAAAATATAGCAATATTTTAGTTTGCTGTGTTATCCAAACCCACTTAGGGCAGTTTATGGCTCACACAGTCAGGATTAATTAAATTAACTATGTTGAATGTTGTGCAAACAGCCACAGTGAGACCTCATAATTTACTAGGTTACAATGTGGTCAGCTGTTTAATGAATCAGTGTGTCTAACAAATACATAGGGCCTGCTGCAAGATTAAAATGCTGCTGTAAGGTTATAACTATCAGCTAGGATTCTTTAAAAATCCTAATAAATTATATCTTTATTTGCATTGTGAGAAAGGCTGGAGAAATTGTTGATCGATGTATGTCTATACATGAAGAAAACTTGAGAAAATCACTTGCAAGAGATACAGCAATGCAATTGAAGACCATGAGATGGTAAGAATGAACATGGTGTTCAACTGATTCTGTTGGATCATAGGCATACAGGTTGTCCTTGCTTAGCAGCTACTTGTTCCGTGACTGTTCAGAGTTGAAACAGCGCTGAACCAATGGTACTTACAATCACTCCTCAAAGTTCTGGCTCTCACAGTACCTCCACAATCACATGATTGTAATATGAGTACTTGGCTTCAGTCACATGATCGCTATTTGTGAACTTTCCACAAGCAAAGTCAATGGGGAATCTGGCAGGAAAGGCTGCAAGTCAATGTGGCAAGTCTCTTCCGCCCAGTAGCAGCTACCCCTAGGCCCAAAATTGCTCACATGCACCACTGCAACTATCTGCAGACCCCTTCCACTTGGCACTTAACCTGCTTGCCAGCCTGCTTGCAAGGTGCCTGAAAATTAAATCTACCTGTTGGCTTCCCTATTGACTTTGGTTGTTGGAATCTGGCAGGAAGTTGCAAGGAGATCCTTGCTGAACCATCCGTGATCCTTCCTTAGTAGGACTTGATTTCTGATGCAGTGACATTGCATTTTAGAAATAAAGCATAATGTAATGTGACTGCATCATTTAGCATCCCCAGTACAAATTACTGGGGTAATTTGTTAAGTGAGGAGTATCTGTAATGTAGAATGGCCTACTTTCAGCCAATTTAGCCATCAAGAAAACAAGAACTTCAACCATCTCTCCAAGCATGTCTCTTTAGGGCAAATTAGGTAACACAAACTTTCCCAGAGGTTATTAGACTACACCGTATCGTATTAGACTATGTTTGTTAGAACTGATCAGATTTCAAATTCAGCAATTGTTGGTGGGTCTTTTATTGTCCATTAAGAGGGAGGTGACCTCATGTACACAGAAAGAGTTTAATGAAGAGGTATCATACTTGGAGTTCATCCTGTATCTTCACTTCTTCATTCTAACTCTCTTCTCGTAAAATCCTTACTCAACCCAACTCTTGGGCAACCGAGGCTCATGAATTCTTCAGTGAAATGGTTCATATCAGTTTTTTAAACCAATATAGCTAATAACCATGTTGTCCAGTAAGTCAAGTACAGTAAGTCAAGACATAGGTCCAGAGTGAAATCTGTAGAAAATATATTCAATAGATGAACAAACTAATCCCTTATATTGCATCAGTTGAATGCAAAACAATTCTTAATTGTTTTGAAATCAAATTCACCGTAGTGTTTTTTTCAGCAATATCTTGGAATCTAGCTACCATTCTCCTGTTTATCCATTGCAAGGATCACCATATTTGTGTAGCATAGAAGTCCACATGAATCAAGATAATCATTTACTTTGTTAGCTATCTTGTTAGCAGCTGTAATGGTACATGACAATGATCTTGAGGGGCAAGTGGGAGAGATGTTGCCTAGAAAATGAGTAGACAAAAGAGGGAGGAGTCCCCATGGGCTTAATCTTATCTGATCATTTCCCAGGTAGCATCTCTTCCCCTCATCCCTCAAGATCATTGTCACATACCTTTACAACAAAGATGGAATGTGGAACTCCACATTTGATTGAATTTATCTTATGAAAATTGTTCATTGATGCTAGAAGAAACAAATGTTGGAAGGTAAAAGAAAGACTAAACTTCAGACACACTAACAATATCATTTTGGTAGCTGCAAGTGAGGAAGACTTAAGAAATCTGTTGTTAAAAGTGAAAGAAAGCTCAGCATTAAAAAAAACCCAACCTCCTACAAATCTGCCAATTGCTTGTACTAACCCAATGCAAACTGCTGAAAAAGCTAGCCAAAGCAATAACACACATTATCTTCCTGGGCTCAAGAATCTACAGGGGTGGTGACTGTCTCCGTGAAGTAGAGACAGCTACTTCTTGGAAGAAATACTGACAAATCTAGGCAAAATATAGATTGTCCATTTGGTCACAAAGAGTTGGAAGCAACAGAACAATATCAAAAGTAGCCTTTGTCCAATTGGGCAACCTCCAGATGTCTTGGCCATCAAGTCTGATAATTCCAAGACCTTTGGGGATTGTGCAGAATGGTATCTGATGTGTTTGAAAAGTACCAGGGTGCAATACTTTCATCGGTGAAGCAGAATTGTATATTGTATCCTTTTTGAGGGTAAAATGTATTCGCATTAGAATAAATAAAATCTAATTTATATTTGATCTGGATTGAATAGAAACTACCTTGAAGTATAAGTCAGTTCAAGGTTTATAAGAGAGAGAACCGAAGGTTCATAATTGTTCATTCTTGTATCTGTTTACTTCCAGATTTAATCCAGGTTTGACAATTTGCCCTCTTTGCTTTCATTTTTCTAACCAAATATTTATCCTTTTTCTTCTTTAGGCAAAGAAACTTAAGAAAAGTTTAAGAAGTAAGTGCATTTGTGTTTCTACTTTCTTGGGATCCATTAAGTATTAGCCTCACAGGTTGCTCCAATGGATCGTGCGATGTTATTGGAAGCCAGTTTCAAGAGATTGCCTCAAGAGCAGCTTTGAAGTTCCTACTCCTGTGCCTCCCAGTAAGATCAGTTGGGTCAACGGGATGAAAGACAGGCATTTCTCAATAGTAGTTACATAATTTAAAAAAAATAGCACCATCATCCTGGTAAATTGTGTTTCCAAATACACTAATAAAACATGCAATTTTTTTTTCTTAGCAGTATTTTAATTGATGCATTTAATTAAATTCTTCTAGTTATCATTAAGATCAAAGATGATCCATAGAGGAGGCTGCACTAACTCATTTTTGAGAAATGAAAGCCATAGTGGACAGGACCATATGCTTATGAGCAGAGATAGATGGGGGAAACTGTGGGCTTTCTTTTGATTTTTTTAAAACTAAATCAAACTAAATTTAGGACTTGCACTACAATGTTCAAATGTTTAGTACCTCAGAATATCAGAAAATGATGCCACCAGTTTGTAGCAGTTGTGCTTGGAAGGGACTTAGAAGGATTTGGGGCAGTCAAATTGCTCTCTTGTTATTTTCATCTCTCTGGCAAAGTGCTCATTCTGCCATGTTTTGATTTGATGACTCTTACGTAATTACATATGAGCTAGTTTAGTGTAGTGATTAAAGCACCAGGCTGTTGTGAGTTCTAGTCCCACCAGTCTCTCTTTATCAGCCATAGCAAGAAGGCAGAGGCAAATCACTTCCCAAAATGCTGCCACTAAAACTATACAGGTAGTCCTTGACCTACAACAGTTTATTTAGTGTCCATTCAAAGTTACAATAGCACTGAAAAAGTGACTTATGACCATTTTTCACATTTACGATCCGTTGCAGCTTGCCCATGGTTCAGATGACCAAAATTCAACCCCTTGGAAACTGACTATGATGGTTGCAGGGTCATGTGATCCCCTTTTGCAACCTTCTGACAAGCAAAGTCAATGGGGAAGCCAGATTCATTTAACAACCGTGTTACTAACTGAACAATTGCAATGATTCACTTAACTGTCTCGCTTAGCAACAGAAACTTTGGGCTCAATTGGAATCGTATGTCAGGGGCTACCTGTATCGACTTCTGACTCAAAGGTACAAAAGAAAATGTTTTCTATTATATATGCTTTGTTACAAAAATTTTGATTTGAATGACATCCTATCATTTTAGGTGAGTGGCATAAAGAGAATTGGAACAGAATCTGCAGATATAGTGGCTCACTGAGAGGCATGTTTTGCATTTGACAGTGCTTCCATGTCCTAACTTGAATAACTCTTTTCAGCTTGCATCACAACTGTGTTTTGGTCAACCCATTCCAAACCCTGATTAAAAAGAAACATGAAACCAATATTATAACTGGGTCAAACGTGTTAAAGCATACTTTGGTTTACTTGGTATTGTTTTGATGTAGACCTAACCATGGTAATTTGGGAATGGTGTCTATGCATCCAGATAGTTATGCATTTCAACTGCTGTAGCTAAAATAAATGATAACATAGAATGGGTATTGGGTTAACACTGAACATCTAAAATATATTAAATTAACTGGCAATCTTTAATTGGTTTCATTCCAAAAATAAAGCAGTCTGTTCTGTGGATTTCAGGCAAGCCAATTATTAAAGAGAAACTCCCAAATATGACATACTACTATTTTACTGTTACAGGAGAAGTGAATCAGAAGGAACAAAATTTGACAACGTATGATTAATCACTCATACTTCATCATACATTGGGTAGCTGATCTAAACTGATGTGGTATGCTAGGGAAGATGGGTTGATCCCATGTTCCATGGCTATAGGTGGGGTTTCCTTCTTTCTTGGACCAAGTATTCTTAGCTGGAAAAGTTGAGACAAAAGCTTTATGTTGTGTCCAACTGCTTCATGTTTTCTTTGATTGGTCATTTGTCAAATATGAAGGTTCCCAGGTGTCTTTTCTATACTTTCTTGTCTTAGGAAGATGTTATTACATTTTTGCTTATACTCTAGGATAGGCATGTCTAATCTGTGGCCCACATGCAGCCCTGGACAGCTAGTAATGCGATCTCACAAGATATAATAAAAATATGTAAAATTAGAGAAAGTTTGTTATTTAAATATATCAATTAATGTCAACTTGCAAAGCTTTCAAGTTGCCATGAGCAGGAGGGAGGGAGAACTGATGGAGCCGATTGATTTCCCTAACTGAAACTACATTCCACAGATGCTTTCTTACCGCAATCAGTAGGAGAGTTTTGGGTTTCACAGCCAGCCAAAGTGGTTAATTGGAGAATGTGATTTATGACATGGCCAGGGAGGAGGGGAGAGACAGGGTCATAGGGGAACGTAAATCTATGTGGGATTAGTTCTAACTGCATCCGAACATTGCTGAAATGGTGCTCCTTATAAATGACTATTTCTTTTCATGTTTGGCTCGTGGCTCATGAATTAATTAGGGCATCTTTCAGAAACTCCACAACTATATTATATAGTTTATATGTGACCCAAAACAATTCTTCCTCACGCACTGTGGCTCAGGCTAGCCAAAAGGTTGGACATCTGTATTTTGGGATGTGATATTGAATCCATGAAAACCTTCAGATTTCTGATTGAATCCTCTGATAGTTTATGAGTTTATCATCAGATTTCCGGGAGCCCCATGTCATTGATCTGGGAACACTGAAAAATTTATGCTCTCTAGGACAGATCTTCCTTATGAGAACCTTGCTTTTCAGCACTTCCTTGCCAAATCCAATTGGAACCAGCTTTTCAGAACATTCTGTAACATACTCTGCAGTCATTTTATTTGGCCCCATTCTCTCTATGTGATGTCCATGTAGACTTGACTTTATTTTTGTTATTCACAACCGCTGTCTGGAGTCTTCCTTTCAAGATATGGTCTTGAATTTGCTTCAGCTATCCCAGAATTTTCTACTCATTCTTTTCTCTGGTTTGTTGTAGGTTCCATTGATGATGTCCTTGGTGATCTCCTTGGTGATGATGGTAAAGTGGAAGAAAAAATATAACGGGAACTTGTGCAGGAAGAAATAGTTTCAAATGTTCTGCTCCAGATGCCTTCCCCTCCTCCTTTAGAGTTTGGGTGGAGACTACTGGAAATCATGCCATTACTATAATGATTTAATCAGAAGAATTATGTCTTTTGATAATGACTTCCTCATTTGATAATGGCTGCTTTCACAAATAACATTCTACAAGAGGTATAAAATCCAATTCCATGTCTAATTTGGAGATTTTAGTTTCATACAGCTCCAATCAGCATGTCTATGAAGTTATGATATATTGATTTATTTAAAAGATTTATATGGCCACCCGCCTCATGCACTATAACACTGAGTGGCTTGTAGTAATATTTAAAAATATCAAAACACAAAATAAAACAATATTACACAATCAAGCACCATAACATTCTGATCCCAAATATAGATGTGCTAGGCAGGGAGGAAATGCTCCCGGTTCGGACTGGATCGCCTGATCTGGTAGCGATGGCGGCGGATGGTTCGGGGAATCGGTAGCAAAAATCCCTGCGGGCCCCCCCACCATGCCCAGCTAACCAAGCAATCATCAGGCTTTTTAAAAATTATTTTTAAAAGCATTTTTTCTAAAACCCCTTCAGCCGAAAAAATGCTTCTAAAAGTAAAAAAAAAAAAACCTCTGATGATCGCGTGGCTCAGCTGGGATCGTCAGAGGCTTTTAAAACATATTTTTTTACAACCTCTTCAACCGAAGAGGTTGCAGAAAAAATGCTTTTAAAAGCCTCTGACGATCAGACAACTCAGTTGGGATCATCAGAGTCTTCAGTAGAAAAAATGCTTTTAAAAGGCTCTGACGATCCCAGCTGAGTTGCCTGATCGGCAAAGCCTTTTAAAATCATTTTTTTACAACCTCTTCGGCCGAAGAAGTTATAGAAATATGGTTTTAAAAGTGAAAAAAAAATGGCCACGCCCACGCAGTCACATTAATCCCCAAGCCATGCCCACAGAACGTTCATTCCTAAAATGATCAGTTTGCTAGCTTTGTGCTAAACCAAAATTATCTGCATCAAGAGACAGAAGCTTTTGCAAAACAACACACTCCCATTTTCTCTCACCATTTTACTACAGACATGATAAAGAATAAACCAGGACTTGGTTTCTCTCTGGATTGTTAAGTGCAGATCATGATATATAAATTCAGATGGCCCTTATTTAATGATCAAGCAGGTCATTTAAGCTATAGTCCAGGGGTGAAATCCAGCAGGTTCTGACAGGTTCTGCAGAACTGGTAGCGGAAATTTTGAGCAGTTCAGAGAACTGGGAGCAGAAATTTTGAGTAGTTTGGAGAACGGACAAATACCACCTCTGGCTGGCCCCAGAGTGGGGTGGGAATGGATATTTTGCAATATCCTACCCCTGGGGTGGGGTGGGAATGGAGATTTTGTAGTATCCTTCCCCTGCCACGCCCACCAAACCACACCCTGCCCACCAAGCCACACCCACAGAACCGGTAGTAAAAAAAATTGGATTACACCACTGCTATAGTCTTCATAACTATAAATGTCTATTGACATAACATAAATTGCTGTTGCTTTTTCCTACTGGCTGTGCAGGAAAAGGAAAGAAGAGGGGGGCTGTATAATCCCAGGACTTCTCACAAACCTCTTTTTATTTATGCATGAGTTCTAAATCAGCATCTGGCATTATATGCATAGTTTTTGACTGGTTAAGTTCATACAACAGGCTAAATCATAATGCGGTTCATTTGGTTATGGCTTATTGTGATGAAGTAGATGGCTATGACATGTTCAAACCATGGTTAAAAGTAAATTTTGTATGATGGGACCCAAATTGTGTTCTTTTTATTCCTGCAGTTATGTACTGCCAGCATTGTTTTTAATATGTTCTATTAATATAGTTCTATGGACATACTGTCTTTAATTTTGTAAGGTATCCTGAGTGCTACTTTAGGAAAAACACAGGGTTTACATGTTTATGGATATACATTTGTACTATACACCACCTATTTAATAGCAGCCATGCAATGAGATAGACATTGAGGAATAGCTATAGTACTTAACTCATGAACTCCTTCCTTACCTTTTCGGGGCCCAATCATTTACTAATTAACATGTTAGAATTTATTTATTTATTTATTTATTTATTTATTTATTTATTTATTTATTTATATTTATATGCCGCCCTTCTCTGGAGACTCAGGGCGGCTTACAACGTGTTAAGCAATAGCCTTCATACTTTTTGTATATTTATACAAAGTCAGCTTATTGCCCCCACAAACCGAGTCCTCATTTTACCCACCTTAGAAAGGATGGAAGGCTGAATCAACCTTGAGCCTGGTGAGGTTAGAATTTGCAGTAATTGCAGGCAGCTGGATGTTAAATGCTGCCTTAATAGGAGGCATTAGCCTGCTACGCCACTCAGGCTCCTGAATGATGTCTCTACTTGCTGTTCTTCAGTTTTTCATCTTGAGAGGTAGTTTGGGATACGAGAGGGAATGGCTCAAGTCACTGACTAAAATTTCATAGGTACAAGTTGACTTGAACCAGTTCTCTCCGTACTGAGTCTGTTTTTAAGTCATGTACGTTTACTCCGTCTCTACTTTGCTGAGCATACCAATTGACTAAAATGCATCTCTTAGAGCAAAGGTTACAACCTGTACTTAAATGTTTACATCTTCATCTCTCATTTTAAGATGATATTCCTGCTAATTCGGGCAAACCTACCTTATTTGGCAGCACTGATGGAAAAGCCAGAGAAATCGTGCCACAGACCAGCAGAAAGTACGTAATGGTATTGTACTTTAATACTAAGCATGTTCAGAGTACGGAATGGCAGTGGGACTGACTAACAGAGCCTCTTGAACCTATTACTATTATTGTTGCTGTTTCCCTCTCCTCTTTAACATTTCTTGCTGAGAACTGCATATATTGATGGGTCTTTCCTTAAGCTGCATTGCTTTAAAAAATTCTTCTACATTGAAATGAGATTTGGAAACTATTCCTTGATTAAAGTATCTGAGCAATCTAGGGACTTCTACTAAAACCTGTAACAAGTGCTGTTTGCAGCAGGATCCACTCTTCTCCTTACTTGTTTCCTCTGTATTTTCAGGGGCCTATTGGATGATGATTTCTTTAGCAAAATGGCTGTGGAGGAAGGAGCAGATGAAGAGGTGAGAATGTATAACAATCCAGGTTCTTTGTCTGGGAAACCTGTGCCTGAAAATACAGGATGGATTCAGTTGTAGCTAGTAATGATGAGCGATGAATTCTGCTCGGTATGCCCAGATTATTGTCTTGAATGATTATTGCATATTTAGTCGACATTTTTCCATTGAAGCCTCATCTATTATTTATTTGTTCATTTCTCAGGAGCCTGATATCTCAGATGTGGATCCAGAAGCTGTTCTAGAGACCTTGAAGGTAAACTGAAAGATATATCTTGCAGTGTATTAAAAAAACAATTTTACTGTGTCTTGCAAATGATGCAAAAAAGCTGAATGCACTCATCAAGAAATGGTTGGTTTATTTTCAGTTTAGCATAAAGTGCAAATGGGAGGTAGGAGTGAGATGGGTTAGGGATAGGAAACCATGATTTGCTAGTATAGTGAGCACAGCTCTTGCATAGCATGTTTTGTGAATAAGGAGCCACTATTTATCTATTGTTTGCCGAAATATTTTTAGTTTAGCACTCTCTCAAGTTTTTGAACCAGACAACGGGGTGCAAAAGATACGCAGCTAAAAATGGAGGTAATAGAAACTGTCTCATGCAAAGAAGCCATGATCATTTTTTTCAAAAGAAAAGCCAGACGCTAACGTATTTCTGATGTGTTTAGTGAGCTATTGTTAAATCACGAACTAACATACACAAAACATCAATATATGTTTTCTCACTGGTCAGGATATGGATGAGATGGAAGCTGATATTTTGGGCATAAGGAAAACAAACCCAAAGTCTCCTCAGAAGGCTGTTAAAGGTGTAGGAACAGCAGAGCCTTTAGCTGAGGCAGCAAAAACTAAGACAACAACCAAGATAGAAAGAGGTGAGTGTTTAGCCTTTTGAATCAGTTTTCAAAATGACTGTGATGTCTCGGAATACAATTGTTAATATATATAGACATTATTTCCAGTCTGAACTATTAAAATAGGTATTTTTAACAGTAATTCTTTTTCCATCTTTTTTTCCTTGATGCAATATCGGTGATAAACATTTTACCCTCATTCATTCAACAATAATGCATAAAACCAAGCTAGCATTGTGAAACTGAAATTGAATTTGAAATTGAAATTAGAAGATCTTAAAGCTCACCATACTGAACTCCTGGGGCAAAATCTGGATATAAATGAGACAAAATTGAATAACATCAGTTTGATGTCTCCTACTACCATGTTTCCCCGAAAATAAGACCCTGTCTTATATTTTTTTGAACCCTGAAATAAGCGCTTGGCCTTATTGCCATGCGCTCAAAAGCCCAATTGGGCTTATTATCAGGGGATGTCTTATTTTGGGGGAAACAGGGTAGTGCCCTAGAGACTGCTAAGGGGCTGTTGACATTTAGAGATCACTTCTGTGCTATGCCTGGCAGCACGAAAAGGTGACCTTCAACAAAAAGGCCTGGCTACAATCTAGAAGAGGGCTAGATTAGAAAAACTGCTGCACCTGTGAGGACTATGGAGTGCTTTGGAATAAAACAAAAAGATGCATAAAACCATGCAGGGGCTCTCGCGTAGCCCCTCTCCACAAATCTATAAAGCAGCTTCTTCTTTTTCTGAGATTGTGTGACTGGCTTCTGCACATGCAGTTTGATACTGGAAACTGCAGTGCTCTGGTGGCTCAGTAGACTAAGGCAGTGATTAACATCCACTTACATCTGCTGCCTGCAATTACTGCAAGTTCAAATCCCACCAGGCTCAAGGTTGACTCAGCCTTCCATCCTTTCTAAGGTAGGTAAAATGAGGACCCAGATTGTGGGGGCAATAAGCTGACTTTGTATAAATATACAAAAGTATGAAGGCTATTGCTTAACGCATTGTAAGCCGCCCTGAGTCTCCGGAGAAGGGCGGCATATAAATCAAATTAAAAAAAAACACGTTTGGTTTAAAGCTAAGGTCCCAACTGTTGTGGTTTGGGGCCCAGCAGGTAGGGAACCGGACCGTACACAGGCTCGTGCGCGCCAGCCATTGCTCATGAAAGTCAAGCTGCCTGTGCACACATGCGCGCTAGCCTGCCTGTCACAGGGCCCAGTTCCGAATAAGCCATGGGGGTTGGGGATCCCTGGTTTAAGGAACTGCTGATAATAGCAATAGCACTTAGACTTATATACCGCTTCACAGTGCTTTTACAGCCCTCTCTAAGCGGTTAACAGAGTCAGCATATTGCCCCAACAATCTGGGTCCTCATTTTACTCACCTCGGAAGGATGAAAGGCTGAGTCAACCTTGAGCCGGTGAGATTTGAACTGCCGAACTGCAGCTAGCAGTCAGCTGAAGTAGTCTGCAGTACTGCACTCTAACCACTGCACCACCTTGGCTCTATGCCAATAAGTACTACAATTGCTCTCACAACACAACCCGACCTCCCAGAACATTGTGAATTCTTTCAATTTGCCTTGCCAAGTTTGTGTTGGACTCCATTGGCAATGGCAGCTTGGAATTATGGGTACTATAAAATAGCTGGAAGGTATTGAGTTCTTTTATACAGTTCACAACTCTCCAATTAAATCAGCTGTTCTTTAAATCAGAAAGATTTATTCAGGGATTCTTGCTATGTGAGACCTGAAAATTGGAGACAATATCTACTATGCCTTTATTTATTTTTTTAAACTACAATCTTTATATTCAGGAGACTCTGCAAGTGAAGTCAGTAAGGATCTTGGTTCTGTTCCCTCTGCTTCCAAACCACTGAAACAACGGTTCTCCCTTGAAGGTAGGAGTTTGCATAGAATATATTTTTAAATTTACGTAATTTTGAACACAAAGGGAATTTGGAAAGATCAGACTCTTATGTGGCAATATTTATATCTGACTAACAATCAGTCCAATTCTGAACCTTTGTTGCTATTAATATCTATTAAATTCAGAAACCATAGATACCGTAATACAAACATTCTCTTGACTGGTGCTTTCTAAATATGTTGAATTGTAACTCACATATTGATTCTGTTCTTTCTTTCTTTTTATTTTTTTCCCCTCTATTCAATGTGGTGCAGCCCAAAAATCTCCTCCTTCACTCTCTCCCTTTCTCAAATGCCCCCTATACATATACCAAAACACATTCAGGAACAGACACTATTTCGCACAGGAGCAGTAGAGTTAGTCCTCAACTTACAACCGTTCATTTAATAACAGTTCGAAGGTACAACAGTACTGAAAAAAGTGATGTGTACTTTGACTTAACATCTTTTGCCGAAGGATAGAATAAATTGTGCATAAAATCATGATCTCTCATAAAATACACATGGTCCCCGACTAACGACCACAATTGAGCCTAGAATTTATGTTGCTAAGTGAGAAATTTGTTAAGTGAGCTTTGCCCCATTTTACAACTTTTCTTGCTACACTTTTTAAGTGAATCACTGCAGTTGTTAAATTACTAACACGATTGTTAAGTGAATCTGGCTTCCCTATTGACTTTGCTTGTCAGAAGGTCTCAAAAAGGGATCAGATGACCCTGGGACACCGCAACCGTCATAAGTATGAACCACTTGCCAAGCATTTGAATTTTGACCACGTGACCACAGGGATGCTGCAAATGGTTGTTTAGTGTGAAAAATGGGCATAACTCACCTTTTTCAATGCTGTTGTAACTTCAAACAGTCCCTAAACGATGTGTTGTAAGTCAAGGATTACCCGTAGGACAAATAAAACCCTGAATTTTATTTTGTTACATTACCAATAGTTTTTGCTTAATGACTACTCATTCAGCAACCATTTGAAGCTATAGCAAGTAGTATTTATGTCCAACCATCAAAGGTTTGGCCGAATCAGCTGCTCTGCAGTCACATGACTGCGATCTGGGCATTTGGAGGTAAGTCTTCCTTGCCCTACTGCAGCCATTCCCAACCCATTACGCTCCTGCCCCACCTCACCAATCTTCTCCCCCACCCCACAGCAACCACCCCAAGACCCCACCGAAATCCTGCACTCTGCAGCAATCACCCCCAAGCCCCACCATGCTTGTGTTGTGCCACCTTCCCGCTTCTGCAACAGGCACACCAAACTACACTCATACCCTGCCACACCAGCCCTTCAAGCACCCTTGTGCACACAGCAACAGCCACTTGCCGGCACCCTAGCTTGTTTCCCTAGGATTTAAAACTTCCTGCCAATTTCCCCTCTGATTTTGCTTGTTGAAAGCTGGCAGGAAGTTGCAAGGAGGTCCTTGCTTAACAACCCTTGATCCTCGCTTGATGGCGATAGGGAGTGCCAGGATTCCCATTGCTAAGCAATGCGGTCATGTGACATCACACTTTACACCTGCATTGCTTAGCAACAGAAATTCCTGCCCCAATGACAAATGTTAAACAATTGTTAAACTGCCTGAATCATTTTGTGGTAGCTTCCTTAAACTCGTTGATTGTTTTAATGTATAAGTCTCCTAGGACTATTGTGCTGAGTTAGCCTTCAAAGTGGTTTGAGTTGGGGCCTAATTTCTGACCTATAAAATCTCCTAACCGTATAGCAGTTATTTTCATTTTCCTCAGTTGTGCCTGTTTTGAAATTATTGCTCTCTTGAAGTTCATAGATATGTCCTTTTTCTAGATATAGATGATCCTTTGGCTGGCCTTCTGTCTGATGATGAAGAAACCCCAGTGAAGAAAACACATTCCTCCGTCCCCAAAACTACTCCAGAAATCAGTGGGACTCCTAATGAGAAAGGTAAAATACGGTTGCAGAACTGTTTTGCTTGAGACTTCTTTGGCTTCTACAAACTCTAGAAAATCTGTCCATGTATCTCTACCTACAGTTCATGGTCATGCTGTTGCTCCTGAGCAAAAACAAGAGGAATTAACCTTTGAAGATGATGGAGATGATCTTATGGAGGCTCTGGGGTTTGGTGACGCCTCGAAGGCAGAAGTAAAATCTGGCAGGAGGAGTGAAGAGTAAGCTAGACAGTTAGGCTTAGATTCATTAGAATTTGCCTCTGTTTAATGAGCTTTAAATGTTTTTTTTTTAATTGTTAACCACCTTAAATGCCTTGTAGGTAGAAAAGGAAAGCATGCATTAGAAAAAAATTAAGAAATAAGTGTCTGTTCAAAATGTTTTGCAGAACATTTTTATTGTATGCCATCCAAAATCACTTTGTGTGAGGTGGGTAGTCAGATAAATTTGGCAAATAATAAAATAAAATGAGCCACTAATATCTTTCTCTGGAAGAGGAATCATGGCATTATTGGATATGCAAAATACTACAATAGTTTCATAGTAGGAGTAAATTAAAATTCCTTTCTCTAATTGGCATGATCAAAAGCCTGGGAAATCTGGCAACTGCATTTCTATTAATATGAAGGTCAGCTGAATGAAGAAGGATGAATTATGAGCAAATTCATACTACCACCATTGATTTTATTGTACTATCTGTAGCATAACAGAAGGACCAATTAATTAAGAATTAACTAACCTCTTTTTAAAAAATCCCAATTGTTGATTATATCACTTAGCAACCATTTGTTTAGAGACTATTCAAAGTTATAACAGTGCTGAAAAAAAGTGACTTATAACTGATTCTTCTACATACAACCATCCCAAGCATCTTTGCAGTCACTTGGTTGCCATTTGGGCTCTTGGCAACCATCACACATTTATGATAGCCACAGCATCCTACGGTCACATGATCACCATTCATGCCTTTCCCAACTGGCTTCTGATGAGCAACATCAATGGGGAAACTGGCGAGAGGTTGCAAGTTATCACATGATGTCTCAATGACTGCTGGTGATTTGCTTAATTGCACTGGGACTGCTAGAACTGTCGTTGCTAAGTGGGCAATCATGATGTTATGCTTAACAATGGGTTCATTACCTATATCCCAAACAATGCCACTGATCAGTCCTACTTAAGAGGAAAGAGAAGAAAATTTCCCAGTGTAGTCTATAGATCGCATCTAACCTCTTACTTGGTAGAGTGGCATCAAGACAGACTTTTATGGATTTCTGGAAACTCTCATCAAGTATTCTAGTTTCTTAGCATTAAGCAGAAACCACCTATTGAGTTTTCAGTCTGCTGTTTGTCAGCCATGAAGTAAAAGCTGGAATACAACATAGAAATCACGAGAAAAGCCATTCTCTTTCTGTCACCCTCAGTTTCTTTAATTCATAACATTGTTTGGTTATGTTTTTTTATTAAAGAAAAGAATCTGGTCCTGTGCGAGCACGGCAAGATGAGTTGCTGGGTCTAGGAACAGCAAAAAAGCTGCTAGAGAGACCAAGCACAGGAGAACTGAAGGAGTTCAAGTTGGATAAGAAATATCAGAAGCAGACAGGTAAGCATGATAGGGACCGCTATCATACAAACAGTACTCTTACTTTTTTGTTGAAATAATTATGGTGTTGTTTATCTGCATAAGAAACCTGAAGGAGTGTTTGTTGTTTGAAAAAAAAAAGAAGGAATTTGTTACCTCATGTGTTTGCTTGATGTTTTACTGGGGGCTCATATCAGTGGTGAAATCTGAACCGGTATACTTCTGGATCGCTGGCTGTGCACCAAATGCACACTGTGAATGCACATACAAGGTGCGTACCACCAACCTAATGTGAGGTGCGGGCACGCCCATGCACGCGCAGTGCACACCAAAAGAAGGCTTGGGAAGGTACCGTATATACTCGAATATAAGCCGAGTTTTTCAGCACGTTTTTCAGGCTGAAAAAATGATTTCTGACAGGTCCTCGCACTTTTGACCAGTCTTCGCACTTATGACTGGTCATCATTTATGCCCATTGTAGCATTCTTAACAACCATGTCACTCATTTCACAGCTGCTTCTCTTCAGCATGGTGATAAGATAGGGCAAAAACCTAAAATGTGAGGACAGTCGTAAGTTCGAGGACTGGTCACAAGTGCGAGGACCAGTCAAAAATTACTTTTTCAGCCCTCTGAGTAGTCCATATGCACAAAAGAACTACCCAGAGAGCTGAAAAAAGTGATTTCTGACAGGTCCTCGCACTTTTGACCAGTCTTTTTTTATTTTGAAATTTATCAGTAGCCGCTGCATTTCCCACCCCCGGCTTATACTCGAGTCAATAAGTTTTCCCAGTTTTTTGTGGTAAAATTAGGGGCCTCGGCTTATACTCAAGTATATACGGTAAGTGGAACAGCGCGGGGGGGGGAGTGATCAGCTGTGGCGCGAGATTGTCAGAGCCTTTTTAAAAAACTTTTTTAAAGCATTTTTTTACGACTGGCTCAGGCAAATAGGTAGTAAAAAATGCTCTTAAAAGGTAAAAAATGGCTCCAACGATCACAGCTGTGGCACGCAATAGTCAGAGCCTTTTTTTACCTTTTAAAAGCATTTTTTTACTACCTATTCACCTGAGCTGGTAGTAAAAAAATGCATTTAAAAGGTAAAAAAAAGGTTCTGACGACCGCGCACCACAGCTGTGAATCGTCAGAGCCTTTTTTTTTTTTGCTTTTTAAAATCATTTTTTACTACCTATTCACCCGAACTGGTAGTAAAAAAATGCCTAAAAAGTAAAAAAAAAAAAAAAAAAGTTCCGACAATCAGCTGAGCAACGCGTGATAGTTGGAACTTTTTTTTCTTACTTTTTAAAGCATTTTTAAGTACCGGTTCCAGAGAAAGCACATACATGAAGAGAACCGGCGGTAACATCGGTTGGAACCCACCACTGCATTTTACCCAAAATCCATGAGCTCTTCTTTTTATTTCCTTATTTAAGAATTGAAAACTGATATCTCTGTGGGGGATTTACAATCTCCACCTTATATTTTATCTTCTGTTTTGGCCTGTTTGGACTTCAGTCTGGAGACTCTAAAATTTACAACAGCAGCATGAAAGTTTTCTTTTTAAAAATATATATCCCAATGCCATTGTACAGATAAGGAAGATGCTTTGGGAGATGACTTCACCTTCGGCGCCTACCAACCTACCATGGCCTCAACTCCAGAGGGACGGAGGTCGAGACGGCAGTCTGTCAGGTAATAGTAGGCCAGGTTAACCTTTTGATTTTGATCCCCATAAGTCTGTCTTTAAAATTATTTTCACTTGGCAAAAACTCTTGTAGGTTTTCCTCCGAGAACCTCAGTGACCTGAAATCAGAACAGAGATCAATGCCTTCCCCCTCAGCATCTAACAGTCCCGTACGCAACAAGTCTGGGGCTGATTGGCTGGGATTGAAAGATGAAGATGGTGACTTGCTACCATCATCTCCACTCAAAGAACCTAGCAAAAGCAGTGCAAGAGGAACCACACTGGATATGCCATCATTTCCTTCAGAAGCTAAGCATCCTCCTCCTCCACTTCCTACCACCATCCAGGGTCCTTTGACAACCCAACAAGTTACTGAAGAAGTCATTCAGAAGAAAGAACCAGCTGAGGATGATGGTGATAGCTGGCTGAATAACGTATTGTCTCAAAAAATATCTCAAGCACGGGAGAAAATGAAGAAGAGATCCGGATCCTTAGATGTTCAGACACATGGGGATCATCCCACCAGGCAAGAGTAGAGAACTTTTCATTTGTCCACTTGACGTTTTTCAATTTCTATAAATGAAAAATCTCATTTCCTCTCAAAGGCTGTCAGTTACTTTCACTGTCTCAAATAAATTCAATATATCAAGTTGTCCCAAAGGTGCTTTTTCAAGAGGCAACTGGAGTTTCTGGTTTTTCTTTGAAGACATTTCGCTTCTCATCTAAGAAGCTTCTTCAACTCTTCGTCAGTTCTTCAAAGCTGAAGAAGCTTCTTGCATGAGAAGCGAAACGTCTTCAAAGAAAAGCCAGAAACTCCAGTTGCCTCTTGGAAAAGCACCTTTGGGACAACCATGACCTGGATGACTGAGAATCTTCATAGACAATATATCAAGTTGTATATTCCATGTGGGTACTTAAGGGAAAGTAACCATCAGTGTTTGATGTGTGGTCCTCCTTCATGACAAATCTTGTAGCTTATACTGGAGGAGCAAGAAAGTAGTTTCTTTAATGCAGATTTCCAAATCCTGATGGTCTCCGCATGTGTTAGACTGATTTCTGCAATTCCCATTCAAGGTAGCCAGATCTTTGCTTTAATTAACACGACAGTTTGAATTCACATTTTTGTTTTCTTTTTATCAGCCAACAGGCAATCTCCACTCAAGAACAACATCGATCTGCTGCCACATCAGATAAACCTGCCAGATTGGAACAATTGGAGTAAGGACTTGCATGATAGTTTTTCAAAGGCATCTGATTCGGTGTTTCTCAACCTCACCAACTTGAAAATGTGTGGACTTCAACTTCCAAAATTCTGCAGCATATTGGTGGAAGGGAGCTCTCACATTAGGGAATACTGGGAGTTAAAGTACAGGTAATCCTCAATTTACGGCCACAATAGAACCCAACATTTATGTCAAGTGAGAAATTTCTTATGTGAGTTTTGCTCCATTTTACGATTTTTCTTGCCACATTTGTTAAGTGAATCACTGCAGTTGTTAAATTAGTAACACGATTGTTAAGTGAATCCTATTTCCCCATTGGCTTTGCTTGTCAGAAGGTCGCAAAAGGGGAATCACATGACTCCCAAGACACCGCGACGTCATAAATGTGAGTCAGTTGTCAAGCTTCCTAACGTAAATCACGTGACCACGGGGATACTGCATTGGTCATAAATGTAAAAAATGGTCATAAATCACTTTTTTCAGTGCCGTTGTAACTTCCAATGGTCACTAAATGAACTGTTGTAAGTCAAGGACTATCTGTACACACATCTTAAAATTGCTGAGGTTGAGAAATACAGCTCTAACTGATGAACCGGGAGACAGAATGCTGGATCAGATACTTATCCGATGTTTGGCTAAATCTGGCAGAACAATCATTATTTAGCCTTCACCTTAATCGGAGCGCTGATGGTGGAAGGGCAAGGTCAGGATACTTTCCCCTCTTCCCTTTCCAAAAGGCAGTTGGCTCTGGCACCAAAATCATAGGGGACTCCACCACTTGCCTTATTTTCATTGGCTTTGAAGGGTTATTTTCACAGCCCTTATTTCAAAAATGCATTTTTTTAAAAAAAATTGATTTATATGCCGCCCTTCTCCGGAGACTCAGGGCGGCTTACAGTGCGTTAAGTAATAGCCTTCATACTCTTTGTATATTTATATGAAGTCAGCTTATTGCCCCCACAATCTGGGTCCTCATTTTACCTACCTTAGAAAGGATGGAAGGCTGAGTCAGCCTTGAGCCTGGTGGGATTTGAACTTGCAGTAATTGCAGGCAGCTGGTGTTAATAACAGTTAATAACACTGCTTTAGTCTGCTGAGCCACCAGAGCTCCTATTTGATTCCTCTCTCATTTAACTTTACCATCCTCTGCTTACTTCAGGTCTTTCGTTCCTTGGGAAAGATCTCAGGAACAAAGTGCCCCTCCTTTTCCATCTGATTCCAGGAAAGGGACTCCCTTTGGAGATACAATTTCAAGAGGTAAGATTCAAGCTCCAGCCGGATTATCCAAGAAATGCACATTCACATTATAGCGGAGTCATCATTGATAGACTCTATCAATCAGGCATCTAATAATGTTATAAGTTGGTCTGTTCTACAGGCTTGTTTTCAAGTTTTCAAGCTGCTTATTTTTCATTGCAGGGAAGGGTGGAAAACAATGGTAGAAATATTTCAAGCTTGGGTTACACCGTAACACAGTATGAGTACTGTTAGATTCTGTTACAGAGTGAGATGCAAACATCCTGATTTTATCTTCACTTCTTTCTTCGTTACTCATCGGTTTTCTTTGAGCTAGAAGCAGTGGTGGGATTCAGCCAGTTCGCACCACTTCGGGAGAACCGGTTGTTAACTTTCTGAGCAGTTTGGTAAACTGGTAGTTGGAAGAAATCATTAGGGCAGAGAACCGGTTGTTAAGTTACTTGAATCTCACCACTGGCTAGAAGTACATAATCTATTCCACCCCCACTCCCCCACTACACAGCTCCTGAAAACCTTGAGGTTGGTCCACAAATTCTCTCTAAATGTTGCCAACAAATTGTACATTTAAGTGAAACATGATTAAACACAGGGGAACTAGATTACATTTGCAGTTAAATCATATTTTTAAATCCTCCATTTCCTCTTATTGGAACGGAGCCTCATTTAATATAATGGCTCTTGGCTCAAAGACATATCTCTGCTTTAGATCTACCTCAGATCCATTCCTGCCATTCTCTTACAACTCTGTCATCCAGGGTGTGAGACACTGTACTATTGCATCTGGTCTTTCCAGTAATCTTCATTTCTTCCTGCTTTTAGAAAGACTTTGGAAGACATTCCTGGTTCAGTATAACAGGGAAGGGGGAAGTTTTTAATACCGCCAAGAGCCAGACTCTAGTCTTTTGGAGAGCTGCAGGAAGTGGAGCTATAATCCAGTGATGTTGCTGAAGGGAGCAGGGCAAATCTTACAGCCTCTTTAAAATGTATTGATATACAGATAGTCCTCTGAACTTACAACAGTTCATTTAGTGACCGTTCAAAGATACAATGGCACTGAAAAATATGACTTATGAGTTTTTCAGAGTTGCGACCTTTGCAGCATCCCCATGTTTATGTGTTCAGAATTCAGATGCTTAGCAACTGGTTCAGATTTATGACCTAAGGTCATGTGATCACCTTTTGCTACCTTCTGACAAGCAAACTCAATGGGGAAGCCAGATTCACTTTACGATCGTGTTGTTAACTTAACAACTGCAGTGATTCATTTAACATCTGTGGCAAGAAAGGTCATAAAATGGGGCAAAACTCACTTCACAAATGTCTCACTTAGCAACAGAAATTTTGGGCTTAATTGTGGCCGTAAGTCAAGGACTACCTGTGAGTAGCATTTAAGCAAAATAGATGTGTTAAGCACGTTGGGGAATTGATGCATCTCTTCTTTGAGAGCTTGGTTTTACACAAAATAGCCTTTGTTGTTGTTGATTTGCTACCAAATCAGTTGTTCAGTCTTAGTTGGTCCACAATTGGAAGATGGAATTAAAGGGTTCATGGGTGGTATATTGATTGTCCACCCCCCTGCTCAGCAATACAAGAGAACACTATTTTTTAGTTCCTTCCATCTGTTACTTCTTTGTTAAGTTCTCTTCTCCACTCCACTCCATACCAGCTAATTTAGAATTTGCAGGTTGAATATGGAAAAGGCTGTACACTGTACACAGGAAAAGATGCCAGGATGCATCTTTAAATGTTTATTAACATGACCCCTGTGTTTACAGCAAGGGTGTCAAACTTGGGGCCCCCAGGCCGGATGCATCACACCCTGGCCACGCCCGCTCCCATTTTAGCAAAGGGGGAAAAAGTCATGATACGTCACGTTTGATACCCCTGGTTTAGAGCATCAGAGAGGTTTCTTCTATAGTTCCAGTGGTGAGCCAAAACAGTAGGGAGGAAATTCCATGGAATTAATTCAGAAAGTGTTTACTGAGCAAGTCTTCTAGCCCTTCAACTTCTCCCTCTCCCTGAATTGTTTATTTTAGTCACCAGCAAGGACAGCTTACATATTCATGAGGGTTAAGTGTCTATTTTGCATGGAGGGAAATAATTATCTAACTGGGGTTAGGGCAGGAAGTTTGTGATCTCACAACTTTTCATAGGAATTTTATTTTTAAAATATTGAAATTATAATTACAATGATAAAAAAACAAATATACATACCCCCAAAAATAAAAGAAGAAAAGAAAAGAAAATAGAAGGTGCAGAAAAAAAGAGCGCAAGGAAAAAGTAGAAAAGAAAGAAAAAAATAAAAATATAGTAAAGAAAATAAATAAATAAATGATCTCTTCTTCCCATATCCCATCTCTTAGCTATAATCAAATCTTTAAAGCCTTGTCATTTTAGTCCTGATGTCCACAGAATTCCATCAAGGGCTTGCAGGATATCGATTTTAACCTTGATCAAATGCAGTCCTCAACTTTCATTTGGCGACTGTTCAAAGTTACAGTAGCAGTGAAAAAAGTGACTTATCACCATTTTTCACACTTGCGACCATTGCGGCATCCCCATGTTCACATAATCAAAATTTGGATGCTTGGCCAGCTGGCATATATTTATGATGGTTGCAGTGCTCTGAGATCATGGGATCGCTTTTGTGACCGTCTAACAAGCAAAGTCAATGAGGAGGCCAGATTAATTTAACAACCGTGTTGCTAATTTAACAACGGTAGTCTTTCTTTTAAACATAGCCTACTTATAGAGGCAGATACTCTTAAAATTAACTTCTGGATCCATGGTTCAAAAATGGCCATTATGTCCAATGTTAAGATTTTTTACTCCATTCTGTATTGGTAAATTCAGACTAAGCATTCTTCTCCTTTAAATTGAAATCTTTAGTTCCATCTAGTGTCCTACCCTGGTTTTTTTTTTTAAGAATTCAAAACAAAAGCATTTTCCCATGGGAAGGATTCTTATAATTAAATCCAAAATCAAATCCATCTGGATTTTTAGTCTATTTGTAACTTTCCCAAAACAAAGTTCTATTCAACCTTATTTTTCTTTTATTTTTTAAAAGAATCAGTCCTTAAACTTGTACTTAAAACTTCTTGTCAGGGTTCCAAGTAACACCCCCAACTAAATAAGACTCCGAGGCAAGCAGTTCCTCAAAGTTCCATTTTATTAGAGATGCCATATTGGCACATCTGGGAAAATCCAGATCTGAAAGCTCCCGGGTTTTCCCCACCCAAAGGAAAATCCAAATTCTTTCCCCTGCACCACATGTCCATCACATGGTCCAATCAATCCACCGTCCCAATTGGAGATGCCCCTCAGTCATGCCTCCCAGGTGCAGGCTGAACGCCCTTGACTCCCAGAGAAAAGAATGTTCTTATGTCTATATATCTCCACCAACTCCATACAACCTCCCTCCCACTTTCCCACATCACTAAGTGTGGCAGCCCTGAAGATCCAAAGAAAAAGGTTGCCTCCGGGGCTGACACTTGTTTTGCTAAGGATTGAAGGAGATTCCCCCAGAGTCTGCAGACTTGATGTTCCAAAGATTTCTAATAGCTGAAAAGCAATTAACAAGCAATTTCCAAAGGTGATTAGAAAAGTAGAATGTGAATTCAGTGTCTTTTTGATGGCTGAATGTCTATTCCCTTGGCTCCCAGAGCTCTAAACCTGTCTCAGAGTACAGTCTTGTAGTCTCCTTGCAAGGTGCAACTATTAGGAGCACTTGTGGGCGATCTCAAATCTTTTCCTTATCCAGAGAGGAATTACAAAGAGCTGCTCTATTGGCTCTACTTTTAATAGCGCTATCTTCAATTCATCTTTCTTCCCTGTTATCTTACAACTTTACAAGAGTAAACAGGAAGAGCTAGCTTGTCTAAGCAGTCTCTCTTCTAGATGTTAATCCAAAAATGCAAGTCAATTACAGGATACCAGACACAGTGATTGCTATGCAGGAACTGCAGGAAACAGCATGAAGGCCACAAGTATCTTAGTTCTTAAATCTTATAAATAACAGTGGGCATTATGTGCTCTTAATAGCAATATTTTCTCCCTATAATTCAGTTTCTCTGAAATGGGAAACCTAAATTGATTACTACATCTGATTTTTTTGTGGCTTGGATTTCAGCACCCGCAACCTTTTGGCAAGGACATCAAGAAATTACTAAGGTTCCTGTTAATTCCCAGGTAGGTGTGGAGTAATGCACTCATTTTAAATAATGAATATCAGCAGGAATGATAAATTAGTATATCTCTTCAGCATCCGATTATATGTAGCATCCTGGACTTTGCGTTTCCTGGACTTTGCAAATGTATTCCTTTTTTTTTTTTTTTGCCTATGTTAAGAAGAAACAATTGTCCAGAAGATAGTGCCTTGAGTTTTGGAGTAGCTACATAAAAAACCCAAATAATAATCTAGAGGAGTTTCTTTCGCTTCCAATTATAAGAATCAGTTGAAGCATACCCTGTTTCCCCCAAAATAAGACATCCCCTGATAATAAGCCCAATCGGGCTTTTGAGCGCATGGCAATAAGGCCAAGCGCTTATTTCAGGGTTCAAAAAAATATAAGACAGGGTCTTATTTTCGGGGAAGCACGGTATTAATAAATGCTCTCAATTTTTTTTCTAGCCCAGAAGGAACTTCTATAGCATCCTGATTTAAATAATTTCAAATAATAATCTACCTATTGTGGTTAAATAAATATCCAGGGAAAGGAATTCCTTTTATTTTTTCTTCTATAATTCACTCCTTGACTAGTTTTATGTAAACTAAGACTTACTCCTACATATGTTTATTCCGGATGCATGGCTCTGGGGATTTGCAGGGAGAAAAGTGCTTTGGAATGGCAGGCACTCACATCAAGCCAGCATCTCCATCTTTTCCCAGGCTTGCACATCTGCCCTTCGCAGCTATAGCTCAGGTGTGCAGAAAGGCACACTAGGTTTTAAGGAGCTGCCGACACGTTCCCTTTTTTTGCTTGTGAAACCTGGAGAAGCAGAAAGAAAAATACACTACGCAGCCCTTCAGTTTATGTCTTAGAAACATTTATTTACATTGCTTCTAAAAAGGTTTCATAGCTCTTTGTACTTAGGGGAGACTCCATAACCGACTTCTCTTTATTAAAACCAGTGAAATGAGTACAAAACTTTGTGCAGGTTTTCCAGAAACCTTTATGAAATTGGTAATTGATAAAGTGGAATAGAGAAGGATGTCTACCTTTTTAAAAGTTTGCTGGATATTTAAAGCTATGACATTTTTCGTTCTGTCTTAGGCGCTGATCTCGGAACCCCATCTCCTGAGCTCATCTAATAATGCTGACTATGAAAAAAGAATGGCGGGAGTGCAAGTGCAGCTCCGAGAGACCCTGGGAACCTATCAAGCCGAGCTTTTGAGTGCCCAGACTCGCCTCACTGAGCTTGAGGTTCAGGTAAGGGCATTGTGCAAATAACAGAATATCAGCATTGGAAGGGACCTTGGAAGTCCTCTAGTCAAACCGTCTGCTGAAACAGGAAACCCCATACCATTTCAGACTACTGGTTGTCCAATCTCTTCTTTAAAACTTCCAGTGTTGGAGCACCCCACAACTTCTGGAGGCAAGTTGTTCCACTGGTTTATTGTTCTCACTATCAGGAAATGTCTCCTTAGTTCTAGCTGGTTCTCTCCTTGATTAGTTTCCATCCATTGTTTCTTGTCTTGCCTTCTGGTGCTTTGGAGAATAGGTTGACCCCTTCTTCTAACAGCCCCTCAGATATTGGAATGCTGCTATCATGTCACCCTTAGTCCTTCCTTTCAGTAAACATCCTGCTTCTTTCTTCATATGATTTAGATAGAAATGGGTCTTCTTGGAAATAAAAAGTTAGGTAGAAGTCTCCTTTTAATACAAAAGCACTGGTTTATATATCAAAGACTTGCAAGAATTTTATTTTATTTTTATTTTATTTTATTAGATAAAGTGCTACGCTTGCAACTGAAAAGCTCTACCAATAGTTAGAGTAATAGAGAGCAAGTCAGGACTTTCATGCACACATATCACATTCTTGTAATTGTTCCTATAACCAGATGTCCATTCTCACATACGCCTCGATAGCCGTAATGCTATGCGTGGTCACAAGTACACACTTATTTTCTTTTCGAGTATCTACACACATATCTATCTCACAATTCTCTGCAAGAAGAGGTTTGAATTGCTCCCTCAGAACGATTAGGTAGGGAGCAGGTTTTGCCTCCTCTTCTTTTCACCGATCTTATCAAGGTTATGTTATATTACAGTTATGTTTATTCTACATTGTGATCTTTCCCCCTCTCCCTCCCTCCCTCCCTTCCTTCCTTCTTTCCTAAACATGCTTTAAAAATAACTATTAAAATAATATTTCAGGTAAGGCGACTTGAACTGGAGAAGAACCAGCAGAAACTCTTGCTGGAAAGTCTGCAACGACGTCACCAAGAAGATTTGGAACTTATTGAGAATGCACACAGGTAGAAAAGGGGGAAACCACTCGAGGTTATTAAAGGTTATTTAAGTATGTCTAGTACTACGTATATAAAGTGAAAAAATTATGAAGTGGGAACCACATGGAGAACTGGAAGGCAACGCTTAAATATAAATACTAATCCCCTCACCACTGGAAGCCCCATAAGCAGGAACTCTTGCGGTTTCTATGTTTGCAGGGCTTTGTGGGTTGTTGTTACAAGAGCTATTTTTATAGAATCTTCTCATAATTTAGAATTGAGATAGATCTTTTTTTTTAATTATTTAGAAGAGATCCCATCCTTGAGACTGAGGTTGAGATTGTATTCTAGGAGGAATGCACATTTATCAAATACTCACAATTTTAGTATTATCCTACTCAGAGCTAAGGTTATATTGATTTAGATTCTTGCTTTCAAATTCTCAGGGATGTTTTAGGGAATTCTGTCTTATTTCCGAGGACCAGGGTTCTTTATTGAAATGCTTTAATTATATCCTTGCATTGTAGTTCGTTGTCATTCCCAAACAGAGCATGAATATTTTGGAGCAAATGGAAAACCTAACATGAAAGTTTATAAAACTACAGCATTAAGAGACAAACAGCAGCAGATAAAAATGTACGTGAAATATACATGAAAAGTTATTTCTCCTACTATCTTTATCTGCATTTTCCAACCTGGTACCATCTTGATATAGTCAGGCTCAATTCCTTAAATGTATAGACAGCTTAGACAAAGAAATTGTGGTTTACGTGCATCTGGATAATACCACTTTTGGGAAGGGCAAGGAAAACATAGATGTAAACTGACATGAGGAGCAGTTTTCAAACATGAAACCAACTCCAAGATCATGCCAGCTCCTTTTAAATGTAGACTTGATCATCAGAAAATATTCCCGTGGCTGCACAAAAATATCTTGCATTCTTCCCCTCTCCCCAACACTGCCAACTGGGGAGCTAGGAACCGTGTGAAGGTGGTTGAGGACTCATATCGTCAACGTGAGGATCGTCTCCGGCAAGAAAATGAGGAGTTGGTTGCACAATACCTTTCTCGCTGCCAGAGCGCAGAGCAGGCGAAATCGGAGATGATAGCCCAGCATCAGCGTCGGCTGACTGAGCTAGAGCAGGAAAAAGCGAAGGAAATTGATCGCCTACAGGAGCTTCAGCGGTAACATTGTGGGGGAAGATGATGAAAGAAATTTTCTTAGACTTTGAACGGATGGTTATGTTATGCTTTACAGAGAGCAATAAGTCAAACATGTAAGCCTGTTTTGTTTCGCAAATCTGAATCTGAGTCTCTACGCATTTAGCCAAGCTTTATGTATACACTGAAATAAATTGAGAAGCAGTGTTTGTTTGTTTATGGCCCTTTTGACTCTTGCAGGATGTCCATCCTGGAAATGCGCAAGGATCATGAAGAGCAATTACAACGGTTGAAACAACTGAAGAGTCAGGAGATTGATGCAGTGACCAGTGCCACTTCTTACACCAGGTAGCAGGAGCTAATTACCTTAAAGAATTAGAGCATTGGAACCAGTGGTGAAATGTAAAATTTGTTACTACCGGTTCTGTGGGCGTGGCTTGGTGTGGTGTGTGTGTGTAATGTGACTGAGTGGGCATGGCCAACTTTTTTTTTTTAACTTTTAAAACCATTTTTTCTACAACCTCTTCGGCCGAAGAGGTTGTAGAAAAAATGCTTTTAAAAGTCTCTGACGATCCCAGCTGAGTAGCCTGATGTCAGAGGCTTTTAAAAGCATTTTTTTCTGCAACCTCTTTGACTGAAGAGGTTGTAGAAAAAATGCTTTTAAAAGCCTCTGGCGATCCCAGCTGAGCCACGCGATCATCAGAGGCTTCTTTTTCTTTTTTTTTTTACTTTTAAAAGCATTTTTTCGGCTGAAGAGGTTGTAGAAAAAATGCTTTTAAAAATTTGTTTTAAAAAGCCTCTGACGATCGCACGGCTCAGCTGGGCATGGGGGGCGGGCAAGGATTTTTGCTACTGGTTCTCCGAACCACCCACCACCATCACTACCGGATCAGGTGATCCGGTCTGAACCAGGAGCATTTCACCCGATTGGAACTTATACCCAGTTGTAAGGGGCATAAATAGTTATAAATCAGTGCAGATTTAGTAAGTGGAATAAACTCCACAGTTCGCTTCTCTGGTTCACAGTGCTCCTATGAAAGAAAAAGGATGAGGGGTACCTATGACTGCATCCATGGACATGTGCAGTCCATATTACGCCAGGCAGGAGCCTGAGTGGCGTAGCAGGCTAATGCCTCCTACTAAAGGCAGCATTTAACATCCAGCTGCCTGCAATTACTGCGAGTTCTAATCTCACCAGGCTCAAGGTTGACTCAGCCTTCCATCCTTTCTAAAGTGGGTAAATTGAGGACCCGGTTTGTGGGGGCAATAAGCTGACTTTGTATAAATATACAAAAGTATGAAGGCTATTGCTTAACGCATTGTAAGCTGCCCTGAGTCTCCGGAGAAGGGCGGCATATAAATATAAATTTTAAAAAAATAAAAATAAATAAAAATATTAGAGCAAAATACCAAGAATTTTAAGGCTGTATTAAAAGGGATTCAAGTCAATAATTCCAGCAACGCTGACCAGAAATGCCATATGGGCAATTTGGATATAGAAACCTACAGATCAATCACTAAGTTGCAGAAAACTACAGCTCAAAAATAAAGTCATATATGAGCCCAGGTCCCCAAAAGTGATTTGGTTCATATCCAGCAGAACAAAATAATGTATACATTATTGAAGATCGCTTTTGATTTTCATTCCTTTGTTATGAGAAGTCAGTAAGAAACATGGAAATGGTTAGGCAATGTGGTGCTCTGCTTGTCTCCTGCAGGTCTTTGAATGGCGTTATAGACCAAATGGAGAAATTCTCCAGCAACCTGAATGATCTTGCCAGTAAGGTGGAGGCCACTCACCATACTACTCACCAAGGTCTTGAGATGGGAGCTCGCCAAAGAGATGAGCAGCTTAGGGGTATGTGCCTTTTGATGATTGGGACCCAAATACAACTTGCTCTAAGGCAATTCTTATTCTTTGGCAGTCTACTTCAATCAGGTTATTGCAATACAAAAGAGAATGTGAAAAAAGTGTAAAAGAACCTTATTATATTATCTGTATTATAGTTAAATAAATGATGGATTTTTGAGTGTCAGAGAATGTAGGGTTTTAATATGTCACTACATTTACTTAATTGTAGTTTTAAATTTAAGCTAAAAAATAGCAAGAAGTGGAGCAGCACAATATAAATCACCAAATGGAATTACATGGTGCAGTAAATACAGTTCATATTACTAAAAATCTACTTTGATTTAAGTGCCTTGTAAGACTGAAATATAGATACAATGCATAGACAAACTCAGATTCTGGGTGTGGTGCCAATTCATGTATTAGATTGTAGTTTAAGATGAATACTACTGTAAACATCTTAATTATGATTGCCTGAAAATAATTGTACCCAGACAACACACTGTTTGATTGAAATTGAATTTTTGCATGTAATATAAACAAAACAATATAAAACAATAATGGACAAAAAAAGAATGGTGTCTAGGCTGAGTTGAAACCTGTGTCGGATTTGCTTTTAAGCTATGAAGTTATTCCAGACATTGAAGCATCTTTCCACCACTTGATCAGCCATTCTTCCTTTGAAGGGATAAGACCCCCTTTCTAATTATGTCCTATTCTGTCCCTCGTCCTGAGACAGGTGTGCTGCTGCTCCTGGTGGATCATATGGCTGAGTAGTGTAGGAGTATAATGGGAGGGGAGGGGTGGAGTAGGTTAAGTGCTCTTCTAAAAATGCTTCATCTTCTGTCTTATCTCCATGATCATGATAACTTTTTTGAAAATCAGTGCAGATGTTCCAGTTCAAGAATTTGAGGATTTTGACTTTGACACCCCCCCCCCTAAAAAAAAGTTCTGCCTACCACCCCAGTGGCTGCAAAAAGGTGCTAATTCTTTCCTTGTCCCAATTTGAAAGTTTTGCAAGACCGTTTGAACCGGCAACAGAGAGACATGGAAGATGAACGAGGCCGGCTACAAGAGGTTATTTCTAAGATGGAGGCCAGACTAAACGAGCAAACCCGCCTTCTGGAACAGGTGAGCTGATGCTAAACTGGCTCCTGGTTGGTATTGGTGGTGGCAGAAATGTGAGAATTGAAGGCAACTTTTAACTTTAAAAGGACTACTCAGATTTAGCATTTAATTTTTTTTTAATGTTTACTGTGACAGAGATCTTAATGAGTTTCTATACCGAGTAATTGCCATATCTGTTCACTATCCCTTCAAGATAAGAGTCAGAATGGAGTTAGGTGAAGTGAATTTTCTGTCTAACGACTGGCAGGTGTCTTCCCCAGTCCTTCCCCTGACTCTTCCTAAGTTAGGAAGTCTGAATATTTCCTGGGAAGGTCAGTGTAAGGAAACGACAGATGACCCACAGCTAAGTTTTGTGTATTGGGAAGAGTGGGGTTTGCAGATCTGCACAGAATGTGCAAGCTAATGTTACACTTGGCAAACAGAGCATTTGTAAGGAAGGCACCTGTGAGTTTATAATCCAAACTACCTTCTTAGTATTATACAATGGTCAAGATTTAATATTATTATTATTACTACGTTTCATCAAGTTGTTTTCGACTCTTAACATCCATATAAATAGATTTTCTCAATTGCCCTTGCTGGGTTTAAATGATATATCTTGCAGTTTTAAATGGTGTTTCCATTAGCAATTAATTAAGACATATAAGAAATATTTTCCTTTTGGATAGGTACTGCCTCTGTGACACAGAAGGGTTTCAAAAGGAAATCCCAGATGGGATTTGGAGTGGCTTAGCCTAATTATGCTTGCCTTTCCTGCTTGTTTCACACGCTATCTTGCTTAGAGGTGGATTAAGCCTTTTGGGAGCTGATGAATGTGTTCTCCTGCCTTAGGAACGTTGGAGGGTCACCACTGAACAAGCCAAAGTAGAATCTTTGCAGCGCTCCCTGGAGGAACAGAGAAGAGTCATGACCCAGCAATTAACCATGGAGAGGGAAGAGTTAGACAGGGCAAAGGTTAGGAGTGCTCCTGTTATTTGTGTGATTAATGAGCATGTTGTGAAGTGAGGACTAAATGCAACTGGGTGTATGTCATTTACTGAATTTTACTAAAAGGAGGAAATCCTCATCCACTTTTTATTCTCCCATATTTTTCTCACTGCTTTTCTGATTTTTTAAAATTGCTTTTACTGCATAAGGAAAAACTGACTAATTCCACAGTAGTTTTTACAATGCTTTATAATACTAGAATCCATCCATCTGGAACCATATTGTACATAAATACATTCTGTACAGAAACTCAAAAAACTCAAGAGCGATATCCTTGTACCTCCATTTATATTTTAGCTATTCCTCAATTTATAGAGAATTTTTATAATGGAAACAGAGAAGATTTAAAATAGAATTCATATTCTGTTTCAAGGAGAAAAAGTACTTTTCTTTCAAAGACACTATGAGGAACAATTCAAGATACATCAATTAAACGCAAGTAAAGTTGCAGCAGCCTTTTTAAAGTGACTATAACAGGTCTTGTGGTTGGGGTGAGTTATCACGGGGAAGAGGGGCTTGATTTATTCTCCAAAGTACCTGAGGCTGGATAAGAAGCAATGGATGAAAGCTAGTCAGAGGGGATTCCAACCTGGAACTAAGGAGAAATTTCCTGACAGTGAGAACTATTAGTCAATGGAACAACTTCCTTCCTGGAGTAATGTTCCATCGCTGGGGGTTTTCGAGAAAACTTTGCGCAACGATTTGTTCATGATGGATTAAGGACTTCTGCCTTGGGCAGGGGGGTTGGACTAGAAGATCCCCAATGTCCATTCCAGCCTTACGATAATATGATTTTTGCTTTGATTCACGTTTTGTAGTGCTATCTAAAACAACACTGATTTCCCGGTCCTTCTCCTCTTTCTTGTTCCTAGAATTCTTTGCTTGAAGAACAGAAAGCAGTCATGCAGAAATGTGCCGAGGAGCGCCGTAAAGTGGCGGCAGAGTGGTCAGAGCTGCACGTCCAGCAGAGGCTGAGCAAAGAACGCTCAGAGCGGGAGGTTGACCGGGCTCTGCAAATTGACTCTCAAAGAGAAGGGGCCATCATGAGTCTTGCAAAGGTAAAGGGCTGCAATCTTTGTCCCTTTAATTCTTGGATGGTCTTTTTACTGGACAATCTGGGAAGAGAATTTGAGCACTGAAGCAGTGGTAAGATTGCAATTATAACCATTTATCATTTGTATTGACATGGAAACGGAAATACAAAGGGTTGCGTAAAAGATCTTTTTTCATGATGTAAGTGGATTAAATTCAATATAAAACAGAAATATAAAATAGCAAATCTCTACAGCTATTTTCCCTCCTCCTCCTCTTAGGAACAAGCAGACCTGAAGATCAAATCCAGTGAATTGAGATCAAGGGAGGAGCAGCTGGTGAGAGACCGAGAGCTTCTAGAGCAAGAGAAACAGGAGCTGAGACTGGAGAAAGAAAGAGTTAATGCAACAGCTTTGCATGTCAAGCAGAGAGCAGATGAAATCAATAGCATGAGTAAGGTAGAGAAACTGCTTTTCTATATCCACTATTCAAGCTAGAAAAGCTGATATGACTCAGCTAGGCTACATATTCTGGAAATTGCATATCCTGGCACTTCTGGACATATCAGATTAAAAAAAGGCTGGACTGTATCATAGGAGCAAAAAAACCCCACCCCTGGGTAGCAAACAGTCTTTAAAGAATCTGTAACATGTTCCTTTGAAAGCTAGGGAATAAGCTTTTAAATTACTGATTCCAAATCCAAACACTAAATAGTGTAATTGCCACATTTGCAGAATTATTGGCAGGTAATTTTTTGGGAAGGCACCTAATGCTGTCTTGCAGTTTTGATTCCCCCCCTCCCCCCATTTGCTATAGTGAAAAGAGAGGAAAACCTCACATTAACTCTTGGTTGTAATGCTGAAAGTCATTTACTTGAAAATAAACTAATCTGTCCTGGTTGATTTTATAAGAGAACCTTAAGTATGTAAGTTTTCCACAGACAGCATAATTACATAATATGACTCCCTAGGAAAGGGGAAGGGGGAATATCCACCCACATCTGCATCTCCAGGTTTTATCACCTATCAAGGGAAAGCCTTAAACTACACTTTTTAAGATGTGGGGAAAGTTCAAGGCAGGCGTGTGAAAGAAGGTGGTCAGAGAACTGTGGCTTAACACTAATATCCTGTGGGTTATTGAACAAAAATGATGTCATTTAAACCAGATGCTATAATACAAATTAGCCCCCCAAAAAGTTACAAATACTGTCATCATGAAAAATATGCACTAGAAGATGTATAATAAATATACTACACATCACACACCATTAAGAGAAAAACATGCTCTAGCAATACCATATAAAACCAGTCAAAACTTGCTGCTGGTTTCTTACATTACACCTCTATTTTTAACAATAATTGGTAGACTAATACATAATGGATAGGTTCATACTCACTTAAGCAACTCTTGTGTGGCTATATAAAGGTAAAGGTAAAGGTTCCCTTCGCACATATGTGCTAGTTGTTCCCGACTTTACGGGGCAGTGCTCATCTCTGTTTCAAAGGCGAAGAGCCAGCACTGTCCGAAGACATCTCGGTGGTCATGTGGCCGGCATGACTAAATGGCAAAGGCGCACGGAACCCTGTTACCTTCCCACCAAAGGTGGTCCTGTTTTTCTACTTGCATTTTTTACGTGCTTTCGAACTGCTAGGTTGGCAGAAGCTGGGGCAAGTAATGGGAGCTCACCCCATTACGCGGCACTAGGGATTCAAACCACTAAACTGCCGACCTCTCTATCGACAAGCGCAGCGTCTTAGCCACTGAGCCACTGTGTCCCTATTGTGTGTTGTTATATAGCACACGCTAAACCACAAACAATCCATTATTTAGCATGCTGCATGAATGCAATTATATCAGGTTAAATCCTAAGGCAAAACCAGATTTAAGACTGTAGCTCAGATCAAAGCCTGGCTCTTCCTCTTTCTGCCCTAAAGCTATCCTCTCACAAGTATGAAGAAGGAGAAAAAGCCCTGGTGGAGGCCAAGAAGGTGGAATCTGAACATCAGGCCAGACTCCAGACTCTGCAGCAGCAAATGGAATGGCTCAGACAGCAGGAGGAACATTTGCATCAGGTAATCTCTTCCAGCCTATGAAAATTTTCAGTTCCTACATGCTATAATTACTGTCCATGGAGATTCTGTCATTCGGGTCATGGTTGTCCCAAAGATGCTTTTTCAAGAGGCAACTGGACTTTCTGGTTTTTCTTTGAAGACATTGAAGAATGCAAATGACCAGCTGTCTGCAAGGAATATAAATCCTTCCATTCCGCACCATACAGTCAGAGCTGAAGAAGCTTCTTGGATGAGAAACAAAATGTCTTCAAAGAATAACAAGAAAGTCCAGTTGCCTCTTGAAAAAGCACCTTTGGGACTACTATTGTTATTGTTTATTACTGTTTATTTATTTTTTATTCTGTTATTACTTATCTTGTCATCTAAGAGAAGCAATTTTTAAAGTAGGGAAACCTTTATTGAGGCTTCCTTTAGATGACCAAATACTTAAAAACAGAATTAAAATACAATTAACATATTAAATCAATGTTTGAAAGTATAGGATATCCAAATATTGACATATATGCCTCAGAATACAAAAATCAGACAATCCTGTTTTATTGAATGAAAATTAGTTCATGCTGTTTTGATTTGTGTTGCATTTTAATTGCATGGCTCTATAATTTGATTTAATAAAATAATAGTAAAACAGGAGCCTGAGTGGCGTAGCAGGCTAATGCCTCCTATTAAGGCAGCATTTAACATCCAGCTGCCTGCAATTACTGCGAGTTCTAATCTCACCAGGCTCAAGGTTGACTCAGCCTTCCATCCTTTCTAAGGTGGGTAAAATGAGGACCCGGTTTGTGGGGGCAATAAGCTGACTTTGTATAAATATACAAAAGTATGAAGGCTGTTGCTTAACGCATTGTAAGCTGCCCTGAGTCTCCGGAGAAGGGCGGCATATAAATATAAATAAATAAATAAAAATAAATAAATAAGATCAGCTCATTGTAAAATTGCATGAAATCAAGGTAAGCAACAGCATGCCTAGATTTAAGAGGTACATAGGCACACTATTTTTTAAATCCTTTTCTTACTTTACAGATTAATTTGTCTCCAGATTATACAAGTGTGCTATCACAGAATGGAGTTGAGCACCTTCAAAAGCTTTTATTAAAAAAGTGTAATATCACATAATTATTTTTTGTGGAACTCTGAATGCTTAGATAAAGAAGCTGAGAGAGATCAGAAGGCTGCCTCCCAAAATTAGAAGTGATGAATAGCGAACAGAAGACACCATAGCTACCTGGTCTCAAGTTATGATGGGTTTTAATAGTCGATACCAGCCTCTTAAACTGCCTAGAAAGTGAATAGATCATCAGTGCAAAGTTCTGTTGCTTCGAATAACTTCTGTATTACAGTCTGTAACATAATTTCACCAAAAAGGGCTTGAAGTTTCAGAAGCATAGATGCTGCTGGTCATACTGCAGCTTTCCAAAATGGACCACAACTTGCACATATAAAAAAAATCGTTCTTAAGCAAGAGCGGGTTCCGGAGCTCTTCTTAAATTGGAAAATTACAGTTTGTTCTGATAATCTAAGAAATTATGGCAAATTTAAAAATGGTCTGCTCAGCATGAGAGGGTTGAGGTATGATACACTTTTGTAGCCTACTGCTACAATATTTTTCTTCCTTTGCAATGAGTCAGGAGCGGCTCAGTTTGTCACACCAGAGGAGGCAGCTTGAACAGCTACGGATGGAACTTCCAAGCAACCCACGGGCATTTCAGAACATGCCTCAGGTGCCATTATCGGGAACTCCTGACAAACTAATCTCCAACGTGCATTGTAAGTACCTGCACAGCCATTTGGGGTGGGCATTCTTGATAGGCAAAATAAAGGAAGAAGGTAAAATTCCATTCTATGTATTTTCAAGGGCTTTTATATGTAAGTGACTTTCGCTGAAGGGACAGAAGGGGACTAATTCATGTATTATTTAAATAGTGGTTCTTGGAGGACAAATTTCAATTTCTTCCACACAAAGTGGTCCTGGCACTCTTAACGCTGGCCCTCAAAATACAGAGGAACATCTGATAATAAGGGAAAATTTAGTTAAACGTTGCTTCATTACATTTTTTAAAAAGTAACTAAAGAGCAAAATAAAAAGAGTTCTACAACTTGTTTCATTGTTCCATTGCCCCTTTGATCTATACAAGTATCTGTGTAGATGACACAGATGACTATATATCATATCTAACTTGTTTTTCTTCCCAGATTTGCCTCTTCCAGTTACTGTTCCACCTAAAGTCAACCCTGGAAACACCGGAGCTTCTCAAGGACTTCCAAGACCAGATACAGCAGATTTATGTGCCAAATTGGTGTTGCATAAAATTACAGCTGAACGAGTAAGATTACATTGTCCAGGCTTTGGTCTACTATGAATTGAGAACATTAACATCTGTCCTGAGGTTATAATTTACAGCTGTTTGTATTTTATTTTTAAAATTTATATGCAACCCATCTTGCACTCATGTAACAATATGATTCTATTTAGCATTAATTTCATCTAATTTTATTTCGCTGTCTTTCAGGTAAAATTATTATCTGAAAAAGAGCTCAGTTGAATTCAAAATTTGCATGAAACACCAAGTTATGGAACTGGGAAGCACAGTGAAATTCTGATATGTGGTCATGAAGCTTATATGTTTTTGGTTCACTTTTGAGCCGTTTCATCATTTTCATTCTGTTTTTGTTTTTTCTAATAGGATCATGATTTCTTGGAAGAAGAGCAGTTCTTTTTAGAAACCTTGAAGAGAACTTCCTATAAGACTTCCTTCCAATCAGCATGAGAGAGGATCAGTCCTAAAGATAGCTGTGCCAAGATTCACATTTCCTCCAAATAAAAAAAATGATGTTATCACTTTGAATGGTTAACATGAAATCAAGCACATAAATAACTGCCAAATTCAATTTAGGCAGAAGCTACATTCTGTAAAATAAATATTTTTAAATGTTTCCTTACACTACTGTTGGCAGATCAACAGTTTCATGTTTTGCTGAAACTCTTTGCCTATTAGCTGGCTTTGAAGAATGGTCCTTCAGAACGATGGACTGTCTTTGTATATCCCCAATATATTTTAACATCACCTTTGTCTCTTGTAATAATTTAATTTATTTATTGCACATATATCCTGCCACAATCTGATGCCTTTCAGCAGCTCACATGATATAAGACACTGAGATTGCTCCAAAGTACTACAACTATTGCTGAGAAGCAGTTTATCCTAGTTTCAGTTCCCCTTCTATCCCAGAATCAAGATACTACAAGGATTTCCTTCATACAAGATATAGCAGGTCAAGCTGATTGAAGTTGGAATAGGCAATTCAGAGTGTAGAGATTATGGAGTTTAACCATGAAGGAGGAATGCAAGAATGTTTATTTAAATATTTAGCCCTAGGAAGAAGGGAGTCTGAAAGAACTGCTGGTTAACTCTGCCTTGATTCTCTTTACTATTAGACAAAGAAGTGGGAAACACAAGTTTTTGACATTCTGTTGTTATACTCTACAATAATCGAATTCTAACAGTCTTTGTGATGTCTGTTTCCTCACCTGGCCTATTTTGAGGGATTTTTGATACCAATTTTCAAAGCTTCCACATACATTCAGAAAAACATCAAACTTGGTCTTGGATTGTGAGGTGGCATTCTCAGGGCACCCCTTTATATGAAGAACAACTTGCTGAAGCACTATTGCAACCAATAAAGCAAAATATTCGTACCTCAATGTTAAAATGAGGGGTCCTTGGTGCTTTCTGAGCTTGGTTGTATTCTTACAAATGTTTCATTGCCCATTTTGACTAGCACTGATGACGTTACCTAATTTGTTACTTCTGCAAGAAAACAACCAAACTCAGCACCAAACACTATTACATTAATAAGTGGATATACAAATAACTCTGAACAATGCCATGGTTCAATTGGCATGGTAGTTGTGACAATGCTTACTTCAGTCAAAAGCAGTCCAGCCCAATCAATATTTCTTCACTCTTGTGGGAGTTTGCTGAAGCTGGAAAGCCCATAAAGAATTGTTTACGGAAGATCAACCAGCAAAACTTCCTACAGATCTCTAGGGTGACCTTTGTTCCGAGTCTCCTGAAATAAAGAGCTGTGTGCCAGTGGTGGGATTTAAATTTTTTTACTACCAGTTCTGTGGGCGTGACTTGGTGGGCGTGGCAGGGAAAGGATACTGTAAAATCTCCATTCCCTCCCCACTCCAGGGGAAGGTTACTGCAAAATCCCCATTTCCTCCCGATCAGCTGGGGCTCTGGAGGCAGAGAATAGATGGGGGTGGGGCCAGTCAGAGGTGGTATTTACTGGTTCTTCCAACTACTCAAAATTTCCGCTATGGGTTCACCAGTTCACTGGTCAGAACCTGCTAAATACCACCTCTGGCTGTGTCCCTCATTGAAGGCTGTGATACTTTGCTGGATAATTACCAGAACTTCATTCAAAGATTAAGCTGCATCTCACAATCTGATCAGGAGAGCAATAGCAATATCAAATGAAGAGATGTATAAACTGAAGCAGGGCTGCCTTCGTTAATCTGTGTGGTATATTCAATTTTATGCCAGAAATGTGGGATGGAATGATCTTGCTCGAACTGGTTTCAATTATTGAGACGAGGTGAAAGAACTGTTATAATGTGCGTCAATCAGTGGGTGATGTGGGGAAATAAGGGGGAAAATTTTCCACTTTTCTTGACCCCTATCCTACCTTATTATGGTCTCCTTGGACATCAAGATTGGAGAACCATGCAAATAGAAAAAGAGATCTCTGTCTGCGCCAAGAAACTGAGGAGACCTTGGTTTGTTTCTGCTGTAAAGCCCCAGGACACCTAGCTAAGGCTTGCACCCCTAAAGTACAGACCTTTGAATCAGATGCTACCTGTGGAACTGTAGATCATATAGCAAGTGCCCAAATCACTTTTTTTTTCTCTCAGAAAAAAATAATTCTTTTGAGACCTGCTCCTGGTTAGACCCCTTAACTGTATGACCATTAAGGATCAGTTTCCCACCATTCTTATTTCAGATCTGCTTCAGTAAGCAGATATTTAGAAAAGCCTAGAAGTTAATCAGAATGAAAGAAGACCATGGAGATTTAACTATCTTGTTTAACACCACCAATGGCATCAGCTTGACTTGTTCCTTAGATTATAATTATAAAATATATATTGTAAAGTGATCCTTACCACTCCAACAAAGTAGCACAGTTGTCATATGAAAATTCTAAAAGAATAAAACTAATTATTACAGGGAGTTTTCTGTGTGTTTATACATTTTGCTCCTGACTGACAATCCTCATTTTAATTAAGTATATTTTAACTAAGTACATTTCAATCAAGTACATTTACTGTACTAACTATAGTACAGTGGAAAGTCATCTAATTTCAAAGAAACACACTGCTTGTTATAGCATGCGATTTTACGAATCGACTGATGAAGCGGACGCTTAGAAGAATTATTAAAAGAATTAAAATATTTTTTTTAAAGAACCTTTGCAGGCACTCGGGGAACAACTTCGGCGTGACGTCACTCATATGCGCCAATAGCGCCCTGAGGGACCCTTTCCAAGAGAGGGAACCTAAGATCCTACAAAAATGGCGGCGCCCGTTCTAAACGTCGCCCTGCGCGGATTCCGGAAGAGCAGAAGCTTTAGTACTACTGGTGGGTGATGCTAGAATGGGAGAGAAAATTGGGGCATTTTTTTCCTGGTGATCTTTCAGCGCTTCGTGAAACGGCCTTCCCCGCTTTAGAAGTCCACCTCTGACCATTCCTCCTGTTAAATTTTGTTCCATTACATTCCAGTGTCGATGGAGATTCTCAGTCATCCAGGTCCTGGTTGTCCCAAAGGTGCTTTTTCAAGAGGCAATTGGACTTTCTTGTTTTTCTTTGAAGACGTTTCGCTTCTCATCCAAGAAGTTTCTTCAGCTCTTATATTCCAGTGCATCCCTGTGTCTGGAATGTTGATATCACCTTTATGGGCTTTGTTGAAATACCCCAGGAATTGGTGATCTCTTCACTTAGAGTTGGATGGATTTAGGTTTTCCTGCAACCATAGTATGCATCTTAACTTGTAAGGTTCTGCTAAATTCACGCTCTCTGAACTGCAAATACCCAGACAATTATACAATAATAGACTACCGAGACTGAAAATATTTTTATACTTGTGCTTTAAATCTTGCACCAGTGGTGCACACCTCTGCTGTTAATTTGTTGATTTTTTTAATGCTTCTGTGCAAGAAATTTGAAAGGTGGATCCTTAAAGCTGTCCGTAATTTGCTATGAAAGGTGGATCCGTAATGCATTCTTTTAATGCAGTCATTTTAATAAAGGCTAGAGAGGTGTTGGATACATGAGGGGCTAGGTATTTCTTTAAAATCACTTTTGAAATGAGGACAGTGCTCTCAACTTATATGAAGAGATTGGTTATGGATATATATTGTTTTTTCATTCTGTAAAATGCTTATCAAAAATGCCCACGAAGGACTGGTCTCAGGTTGAAGGGAACAGTAGTTATTCGTGTTTACTTATGCCATTAATAACTGTGTGTTTTGCATGCAGTATTTGGAAACTAACATAAAACAAACTTTAATAAAGTGGCTAGTAGTATTAGTGCCTTTTTATGTGTATAAACATTGTATTGATTTTGATTGCAGCTAAAATACATTGTTTTAATGGTTAAAATTAGGTATTCTGTGATCACTCATTGTGTATCTACATTTCCAATAAACTAAATGTAGATACAGATATAAAGGTATCTAATCTTCATTTTAAAAGAAGAGTACAGTTACTAACTATTCTGTTTTTAAAAATCATCTTGGAAATAGTTTTTATACTTTTGCAAATGGAGAAACAGAAAAATTGATGGTATGTTTTGGTGCTATATTATGTTATTTACATCATACAGTTCACAGATAAATATAGAAATGAGTGTCATGATTCAGTGTTTTATTCTTTCACCCTCTTCCATACTGTGTTTAAGTCTTAACAATTTAAACATGTAAATTAAATGTACATTTTAATATAATTATGTTTTTGCAGTCTTTTTTCTTCATTTTGCTCCTGTGTCCATTGTGCGATGGTTACATTTGAATAAGAGAAGCCCAAATGAAGATCTAGCCTACTGCTAGATCTTTGATCTAGCGTTTTTGATCCAACAGGATAATTTGTTACACAAATACAAATTATTTTGTTTTATGTTTTTGTTTTAGCTGTCCTCTGTAAACTGGGTGTACCTCTGGGACCAATGCCTAATGAAGACATTGATGTTAGTAATTTGGAAGCATTGGAAAAATATCGTGTTTTCACTCGCTATTTCAAGGTAGCAGAAAAAGAAAATAAAAAAACTCCTTGGTGGCGAACATATAAGAAATACATCACTCCAGAGGAAGGTATTGACCATCGAAGGGCACAAAATCCCAGCCCTGTTTTTTTTCCCCTTCCAGTAGCTTTGATCAAATAGTTTAATATTTTTCCCAAGGGCATAGTGCATTTTGTTTACTTATACATTTTATTGACCATGATAGAACATATTTTTGAATAAACATATAATGAATTGGATTGTAACATTCAATTCTGTTGAGAAAGTGAACAGGAAAGTATAAACAAAATAAAGTTGATGATTTGGCTTTTGTAATTATATCTTGAAAATGAAACAGAACAATTGTTTCTGTTCAAAAAGCAAGGCATCTATTAGAAAAATGCACTGATTTGTTTCCCTCTTTAACTTGTAATGAATTCTGCAACCTTAAGAGTTCTATAAATCAGAGATTTTAAGTCTACAACAGGCACTTTCTACATATTCTAAGATAGAAAATAAGTGCTTATTTTCACCTTTAAGGCATGTTATTTAAACAAGACATTGACGCTGCCCAATTTTTCAAGTAGTTATGGGTTGTCCATCAGTATATTGTATAGAAAGCTACAAGATTTATTTTGCATAATCTCTTTTCTTTTAAATCTTAGATAAAGAGGCAAAGATCGACATTGGTCTGCCCAGTCTTCCACTATCACGAAGAAATATATATAAAGAGAGAAAGGCTTTTAGGAAACAAAATTTAACTAATCCAGAACTGGAAAAGGCATCCTGGCTCAAAACATGTATGTTAATAACCACTCTCCCAAAATTTACTTCCTTTTCATTCACAAGCATTTATCCATTTTGTTTATTTAACTATTTTGTTTCTACTTGCAGTGCAGATTCCGCTAGATGATGTCAAAGCTGAATGGGAAAGAACCAGTGGCCCATATCACAAGCAACGATTAGCAGAACACTATGGACTGTACCGGGACTTGTTTGATAATGCTATGTTTGTTCCCAGAGTGCTTCTAAAAGTGGAATATAACCAGGATGAGAATTACGTTATGCCAGTGTATTATGGAAATGTGATTACTCCCACAGAGGTATTATACCAAGAATAGGAGCTTTGAGATAAAGTACTTCCTTTTTTTGGTTTTGGTTTGTCTGTTGCTCATGCACGTATTAGGTATAAGACACTAAAGTAAATTTCCTGGAATGTTTCACAAAATTGTGCCTAATGAATATGTCATTACTCTAAACACATTAATAGTTTATATGTTCTCTATGTACTAATATAGTGCTCTGCCAGCAAAATACCCACCTTGCAGGTCTACAGCTGTTAGGGTTAAGCTGCATGAAATCAGATTCACTATAAATTAATTCTACAATTAGAATTAACACCTAGTAAATAGGAATAATTATAATCAAAGATACATGCAGTGCTCTCTTTATCAGATTAACTACTGTCAGGTTAACTACTGTATTTTTCGGAGTATAAGACACACCTTTTTCCCCCCTAAAAGGGGTGAGAATTTGGGTGTATCTTATACACCGAATGTAGTCCCGCCCACCCACTGGCTCCCACCCTATGGCCTCTGCCTCCTAGCAATTTACCTCCTTGCAGCAAGAAGCAGCCCATTTCAGCTTCAGCGCAGCCTAATTAGCACACGTTGATTGTCCCTTGGAACAACCTCCCGACTCTCAGCTGTTCCAGGCTGCAGGGATTGCCATTGCCTATTGCTGTGCAGGCCTCTGCTGCTTGCTGCAAGGAGGTAAATTGTTGAGAGCAGGGGTTTTTTCTTGTGCTAATCAAGCTATGCTGAAAACGAAAATGAAAGTAAAGCAGGCTGTTTGCTGCAATGAAGCAAAATTGCTGGGAGGCAGAGGCAGTTTTCTTTTTCTTGTTTTCCTCACCAAAAAAGGTAGGTGTGTCTTATAGTCCAGAGCGTCTTATAGTCCGAAAAATATGGTATTAACTTACTTATTGACCGCTTGTTCAGCAACTGTCCAAAGTTACAATAGTGCTGAGAAAGGGGACTTACAACTAATCCTAGAGGATGTGGCTGTCACAATTACATATTTGCAATTTGGGTATTTGGTAACCAGCATGGATTTACAATGGTCACAGTGTTCTGCAGTTGTGTGATCACCTTTTGTGACCTTCCCTACCAGCTTCTGATCAACATAACATTGTGCTTAACAATGTATGGTAATTTGCTTAATGAACTGGGAACTTACGTAACGTAACTAATGTTTTATTTTACAACGAGGTTAGCAATGCAATTTCCAGTCTCAATTGCATTGGTGAAGGGAACATAACTTTTAACTTTCACTTATTAAATGTTTGTGTACTGTTTTGGTAGTACAATACCTGAAGCAGTTTTCAACTAATTACAGACAAATGCTAAAAATCAGCAATGAATTGTTTTGTGAAGAGATAAAAAGTATTAGTTGCACAGTCAAGCATGAGTAAAGCAGAAACTACCATCATCTTAAATATCTGGGATAAGATGCTTGTAACCTATCACATAATCATGACAAGAGATACTTCAACTACTGACTCTCAACCTTACTTGTAAATTTTGCATGGGCTAGAATAATCATACAGAATGAGATCGCTTTTTGCAATACTGAGGGTGTCTGGGTGAGACTTCTGTTATCAATAACAGCAGTATGACCTTTTTTATTGTCCACAGAATCTCTCACATTCATGCAGTAAGGAAATTTGTCAGTTATTTTCTCCTATTTGTAACCTAAAATGGAAGAAAAGGGGAGTGTAAATCATCAAGATAGTTATTGTACACATCCTGGTTGAAAAAAATCCCCTCCCAAATTCCCCAAACATCTTGAAATATACTTTCTATCCACTTGAGTGATATAATGGGGTGGGGGGTGGGGGTACCTTTCCTTTTGCAATCCATGGCTCCCAAAATTGGTTCCCACCCCCTACCTTTTTTTCTACCGCATCTTCCTTTTTAACTCCCAAATCCCTTGAGAATGTTAGCTTTGGTTCTCCATGCTGCAGTTATCAAGAAGTGATTTAGAAGAAATGTCTGTTGGCTGATGTGAAAGTTGTGAACAGCCAGGAGAGCAAGTTTAAGAAATTATTGTTATTTCAACTAAGAGATCACTCAACTACATCAGCGACTCTGGATATCTTACAATTAAAGTTGTAATTCTTTATTCAGGACCAAGGTGGGGTGGGGGTGGGGGAATAGCTTTTTAATACTCATTGTCATATTTTCTTGTTTAGGCTTTTAATCCTCCTGAAGTCTCATTTGAAGCAGATGAAGGAACACTTTGGACATTGTTGCTCACTAATCTAGGTAAATGCCATTATGTTCTTAGTATGATAGGATTTCTTAACAGTTGGAAAAGATTTTCCATTGCGTATTTTGATGGAGCTTCTGATTAAAATCCAGCTGCTGCAGCTGAAACAAAAGTCTATAGAGAAAAGAAATCAGAAATCATACAATTAAGAAAAACTGCCTAGATTGGGGTTCCTCGGAGTGGTTAATATTGACCCCTAGAGTCAGTTGGACTATTTGATAAATGGCTTGGAATCAATTGCAGGTTGATAAATGATCAAAGGCCAATTGGGAGTCAATCTTTTGGGGTTTCTTTGGAGCTCCATTTGGTCTCTAGTCCAGTGAGACAGTGTTACCCAGGGTTGAACGGTTAGTCGCTGGTGAAAGCAACTTTGAGTTGTCTCTTTTATTATGGTTCTTTGCATAGTCAGCTATGTTTAGACAGGACTTGGTATTTTTATCCACCTATTGAGACCTGGGATAGGCAGATTTTGTTGTTTGATGGTGTTCAAGTTTGTAGTATTAGAGTACCTATTAAAATTATTTTTATATAATGTTTGGGACTCAGTGAACAATTTGAAAATCCATGAAGGGTTGATGAGGTAAAGATTTTGGGGATACCTGGCTTAGATCTTCGTTCGATTTAATTTAGATAATTCTTGCTTTTGTATGGTAGGACTGGGCATTTTAGAGGAGGATTTTGCAAGTTCTAGATATTTCTTTGTCCCTACAATCTAGACTGTGTTTAAAGCTTGTAGAAGTTGTGAACAACATAAAAAAGGCTGCAAATTTTTTCCCAAAGCTGATCAAATTGTACCACTATCCAAACTCACTTGCTGCTTTGCCTGTCCAGGCCCATTGTAGGCTTTTGCTGAAATATTGCCTGCCAGATTTGGCAACCCCCATGAGTCAGAGATTAAAATTAAAATGCTCATAGTAAATAGCTGTATTTATTTAATTAATTAATCTATATGTCAGCCATCCCACACTATCCTAGCGATTCTGGGAAATTTATAATCTTTATCCAGCCTGACCTCAATCCCATTTTTTAATCATTTTAGGCATCTGGAGTACCACAGAATATGAGTTTAAAGAGATCAAACAATAGTTAGAAATGTTTTGCAATTTTAAAATATTTTATTATAATTTAATTTAGTTTTAAAATCGGATAACTATGGATTAATATGTGGTACAGATGTACCAGAACTTGTGTGTATGGGGGGGTTATTTTGTCTAATGTTTCTTTATATAATATTGTTCAACCTTTATCATTCAGTTTTTAAAAAGCCATTGTGAAACTTTGTTATAGTAGCATGAAAAATGAACTGTTGTAGTTAAAAAAGAAAAAAATCTGAATATGCTACAGCCAAAATAGTATAATAAAGACATACTTTGTAAGATGAGTTGTATATTTACTGGGTTTTTGTATACCTTGTGTGTACAGATGGACACCTGTCTGAGGGCAATTTGGAGTACGTCCATTGGTTGGTGTGAGTATTAGCACTGTATAGAATACAGAATAACAGAGCTGAAAGGGATCTTGGAGGTCTTCTAGTCCAACCTCCTGCACTGTGGGCATCATTTTCATATTCAAAGGGAATCTGGAACAGAATCTCAACATTTAGCTTCCAATGTACTATCACGGTAATTTCCCTGATCCACACATTATTATAGAATCATAAAATATATGGATTAGATGGAATCTTAGTCTAGTTTATTCCATTTCTCAGTGTATAATCTACTAGTATGGCAAGCCCAATACATGACCTTCAAGTCAGCAGGCTCCATTGACTTCTATTAATGAAGCAGCTTATATTGTTAGAAATGTGCCCTTAATAATTAGCTGGAATCTACTCCTTTTTCATTTAAAATTATTTTTTCATGCCCTGGAGCATGTTTGACCACCTCTGCTCCATGTTCTGTAACTTGAAGCCATTAGTTCTTAAATAAAGGTCTATGATCTCAATGGTCCAAAGCTAAGAAAAGAATGGATATTGGTTCTTTGGCTGTTTCTACTTTTGAGGAGCCAATATATTTGCCAGATGTGATCAGAACTGGACCATTCTAACAAGCCAAAGAAGATTTTAGTTGTAGTTGGCTCTGAATACTTCTTAGTTGGAATGAAAATACACAATTTGGGGTGGGTGGGGGGGGATTGGGGTTGGATAACATGTCTATTCTCCTCTTTGAGCCCTAGAAAAATTATTGTATCCTACTTCTTTCCTCCTTCCCCTTTGTGCAATTTTTTTCAGTCTTTGATTAATTAAGACCCATAGTTTAGTGGTATGACATGTTCTTTGCATGTCAAAGGCCCAAAGTTGAATGTCAAAAAGCATGGCAGTCAGAGTCAGTTGGCAGATGGACCTCTGATCTTCCAGATGGTATTACACACAAAATATTCAGCAAAGCCAGACGGTGTGCTCAGTAGTGAGTGATGCTAATGCTATAGGTTAGCAGTATCTGGAAGGTGAGAGGCTCTCCCCATATTAGTCTTGATGATGCATACTTCTTATCTGTACATCCTGCTTTTCCTCTAAGGAGGTTGTGATGGTATGCATGGAATAGTTTGTCATTTTACCCTTGCATAAAGAATAAGCTCCATAGATGAATGAGGACTTGAATCCGGATCTCCCTATTCCAGTCATGCTCCTTAACCACTATCCCACATTGTCTCTTTCATCTATTTAATATCTATCCAACAATATTCTGTATAATATAAGGCAATTTTAAATTGTTTATTATTACTATGCCAAAGTAACACCAGGTTCAATAATGCTACAAGATTATATATAAGTGATTTATTTTCCCTCAAAAGGCAAAAAGGGGGCAAGAATATATGGAACGAGAAAACTAAGAAGATGGTCTGTATTGCAAAAAAAAAAATAGGAAGAAAAATATTAGAAGGAAGAATTTGGAAGGGCCTTCCAAATTCTTAACCATAACCTTCCCCAGACGGGATGCTTTCTGAATGTGAGGGTTTCGAGTCTTAGAATTCTCTGTGTGGCCACAGCTGAGAATATGGGGAATTTAAAATCCATACATATTAAAGTTGGCGGAAAGCTGTCTGACCTTCAGTAAACTTTACAGGCTTTGAATTGTCAAAATAGGAATTCTTGTGAATTGGACAGAACCCGGAGCATTGCATTGATTTCTGAGACATGCCCTATAATGTAACACTGGTTAGAACAGAGATGAGATCCTTGGAATCCAACAGCACTCCGTCTGGTAAACTTAAAAGACCCTGAGGGATGAGCTCAAGGTTTCCTCAGAACTGTACATTGCCCAGTTAAATTGCTAGCAGCTTTTGCCGAGTAGCAAATCAGTTTTGCAAGGGAACTTGCTAACCTTTATTATTATCCTCATTGGAATAGCTCCAACTTCCCCAAGATAAACTGTAATTCTATCCTTTGGTGGCTGTAGAATGAATCCTTTGTTTGTTCAGGGGAATAATATCAAGCAAACATGTTTGGATCCTGTTTTATATCAACAGGGGAAACATTCCGGGCAACCAAATAGAGGCAGGGCAAGAAATCTGCCATTATTTCCCTGCATTTCCAGCCAGAGGAACGGGATACCATCGCTACGTCTTCCTTCTATTCAAACAGCACCAGCCAATTGATTTTACTGAAGATGTGCGGCCAACGCCATGGTAACTCTTCACGTTTTCCATTTAATGATGAAAGAAAATTGTATTGGGATGTTACATCTTATCTCAGGAGGTGACAGATTTAGGAAGAAAAACTGACAGTTTTAAGATTTTTTTAATTTGATTTATATGCCGCCCTTCTCCGGAGACTCAGGGCAGCTTACAATGTGCTAAGCAATACTTTTGTATATTTATACAAAGTCAGCTTATTGCCCCCACAAACCGGGTCCTCAATTTACCTACCTTAGAAAGGATGGAAGGCTGAGTCAACCTTGAGCCTGGTGAGATTCGAACCTGCAATAATTGCAGGCAGCTGGTATTAATAACAGGGTGCTTTAAACCACTGTACTACCAAGGCTCTTGATATTAAGACCGAAAGGTGCTTTTTCAAGAGGCAACTGGACTTTCTGTTTTTTCTTCAAAGACGTTTCGCTTCTCATCCAAGAAGCTTCTTCAACTCTGGCTGGCTGGTGTCAGTGCCCATCTAATCAGAGCTGAAGAAGCTTCTTGGATGAGAAGCGAAATGCCCTCTTGAAAAAGCACCTTTGGGACAACCATGACCTGGATGACTGACTCTCCAGAGGCATATAATGTTAAGAGTTTAAAACAGTTCAGTTCAGCAGAAAAAAAAATAAATAGACACAGCACAACTTGAAAACAAGCACAACTAGCCAAATGGCTTTAAATGTTGAAACCTTTTTATTGGACAGTAGTCTATACACACACAATCCTCTCTCTGGGTTGCTTCTTTGGCTAGAAATCAGCATATAACCTGTAGTTATATTAAGTAACTCTGGAGTCTCTCCGTGTGATGCTCACAGATAGAGTGGGGTACTGGTGTTGATGCCCACTAAGCTCTGTTTTTTGCATGACACTACAATGAATGTACAATGGCAGGCAGAGGGAACACAGTCAAGGTAAAACTGCTTATAGGAAGCTGTTGAATAGGAGAATTGGATATAATTCTCTCATTCCAGGAACCCCACGTTTATATCTGTTTAAAATTTAAACCAGTTTTAAATTGTTTTTTTCTTACTTTCACTCTCATTAAATTATGATTTCTAGGGGGAAAAACATAGTGCTCAACACATAGCACATCTATATTTTCAATTTAAGAGTTCAGAAATTGATGTTTGAACAGGGGGATAGTAATAGGTGAAGAGATTACAAAACACAAACCCACTGCATTTGTATTTTCACCTCTTCAGTCACAGCCTCAAGATGAGAACCTTCAAAACATTTGACTTCTACAAGAAGCATCAGAGTGACATGACACCAGCAGGACTGGCGTTTTTCCAATGCGAGTGGGATAAGTCTGTTACAAACATCTTTTATGAGCTTCTTAGTAAGTAATGGATCACATGTAAAATACCTACAGTTTTGCATTTTATTTAGGGTTGAAATGAAATGTTGGGACAGACTTAAACTTTGTTATCCCAAATAAACCATATAATTGGGTGGGAATGGGGTGTAAGCTGTAGTTTAAACGCAAAATTGATAGAAACTGGAAGCTTCCTCTTCAAAAAAATCCCTTGATCAGTCACTTTTTTATAGAGCCTGTTTTAGGCACTGAAATAGTATGGCAGAGAACTTGCAAATGTACTCATAATTTAGCACGCAGTAAATATGCATGGAATAGAAACTACAAGTGGGAGCCATGTTTAGTGGGGTGCTGGGGGGAGTCACTGAGCATCCTATTCCTAAGGCTTCTAAGAGCTCCAGTGTGAAAAATTTTTCAGAAAATCTTTGCAGCATGAGACAAATCCTACCAAGGCTCAAAAGTTAAGCAGGGTCATGCCTGACTTATATTTGGATAGAAAACCACTAGGGAATTTCAGAGCCTGTGGACCAGATTACAAAGCTTGAAGGAAACATCCCTGAAAATACAGTGGTAAATCATGTCCTTACCACTAGCAAGAAAACATCACAGACAAATCCAATAAGCAATCATACTGTGGATTAAGTTCCCTTTATTCCTTTATTAGTTGTATGATAAATTTGAGGAATATCTATTGCTGTTTCATTATGTACTTTTCAATGGCAGTTTCTGTGAAATTATAAAGAAAGTCCCCCTGTATATATTTCAGGTTTTCAGTAGTAATGATTGATTTATTATGTGCCATTAACTTTTAGCAACCACCCATATCAATATTCTCCCTGATAATCTGTCTTTAACTTTTTAGGTCCTCCAGTAATGAAAATATCACAACTGTAACTGAGCCCATCTGGTTGTTTTCCTCTTCTTTTTCCTTCCTCCTTTCCCAGCATTAACACCTTCTCCAAAGTGTTAGGTCTTCACATAATGTGTCCAAAATAGTATAATTTGAACCTGGTCATTCGTGGCTCAAGTGGGAACCCTGGATTAATTTATTTGATAATCCATTTGTTTGTTTTCTTGCCTGTCCACAGTGTACTTGGGAGTCTTCTCCAACACCAAAGTTGAAAAGTTTAATACTCTTCCTATTCTGTTTCAAAGTTCAAGCAGTAACTTTAGCTTGAAACCATTTTGTTTTTTGAAATGCTTAGATTTATATGCCGCCTTTCTCCGGAGACTCAGGGTGGCTTACAATGCGTTAAGCAATAGCCTTCATACTTTTGTATATACCTGCTTAGTAGGGCTTTCAGCCCCCCCCTCCCCCCAAGCAGTGTTCTTTTTATACAAAGTCAGCTTATTGCCCCCACAATCCGGGTCCTCATTTTACCTACCTCGAAAGAATGGAAGGCTGAGTCAACCTTGAGCCTGGTGAGATTTGAACTCGCAGTAATTGCAGGCAGCTGGCAGCTAAGTGCTACTTAACAGCACTTTAGTCTGCTGTACCATCAAGGCTCCTTAGTATTAAGGAGTACTAATGCTAAGATGTATTAAGGAGTATTAAGGACTATTAATAGTATTAATGCTAATACTATTGATTGTTGTACTACTGGGTTATATTTTAAGCCACATACTGTTAGTTGGTGCAGGCCCCAGTGGTTTTATCAACTGAGTGTAGAACTTTCAGAATTATTTAGTCCAGGAATTTCTGAACTTAACAGAAAGTTACTCCAGCAAGAAATAAACAGAACAGATAGTAACCAGCAGAATGTGACAGTGGATCAACCACAATCTGGATATAGATTTATAATTTACTGAATTCGCTTCTTTTCACTTTATTAGGAAGAGAAGGAAGCATATGCTTTTTCAGGGCACAGTGAAAATATTGCAGAGCATGACAGATAAAAGATAGAAAACTGATGAGCCATTAATTGGTCAACCATTGAGATAAGACTCTTAAGATCAGCGCTTGTTACGTTTGTAATTGTTGAGAAGTGCTAACATTCTCTCTTCCTTTTATAGACATGAAGGAACCAGTGTTTGACTTTGTTCGGCCACCCAGATATCATCCTCCCCAGAAGAAATATCCACATCGTCAGCCTCTGAGGTACCTGGACAGGTACAGGGACAGTGATGAACCCACCTATGGCATTTACTGAGCAGACGAACATACTTATTTCCATAGGAGATCTGAACAGAATAATTTGTGTGTCTGGTTCCCCTCCCCTCCCCCCCAAAAAAACAGAAGACCATAAAATATCATTGAAAGTGATCCAGCTTACCACCCACTAGGAAGAAAATCCAGTTTCCATCTCGCTTGTGTATATGTGTCTCAGATGTTTTGCTAATTTGTTTCCAGTATTTGATCAAGAAAACTTAATAAAATATTTTTATTTGAATAAAATCAAACAATACAATACATGTTGCAAAATGTTCGATTGCTACAGAAGCTGGACTATGCATTATCTTTCATATTAAAGAAGAAAGAAAAGCCTGATTTCAAAATATTTGAAAACAGTTTCCTGGGAAGAAACACATGGAATCACTTGCAGGCATAGGTTGCTGGGACTGACTTGCATAGGCATGGGCAGCACCTTCCCTGTCATTCCAATGTTCCCGCTTTAAAGCCTCCAACTAAGATTTTATGGGAGTATTTTCCTCTAAGCCAGTCTTGACTGCTGATAACTATATAAACAAGTCCCTGCAGTTTCCTTGGCAAGATTTTCAGAATTGGTTTACCATTGCCTTTTTCCTAGTGCTGAGAGTGACCTAACTGACTTTGGGCCTAAGGCAGGACTAAAACTCAACCGTCTCCAGGTTTGTAGCCCAATGCCTTAACCACTATACCAGACTGTCCCTTAGGGCCCAACTATGATTGCAATTGATAATTCTTCAGGGGTGGGGAGTTACTGCTTTTGATGATTTTTATATTGAGTTTTTATTTTTGGAGTCACCGATGGTGAGTTGGGCAGCCATATAATTTTTAAAAAAATAAATAAAATCAAGAGCATTCTCAAGTTCAATACAGAATGAAGTACAATGGATTTGTCCCACTAGTTATTAAGATTGACAATTAAGTAAAAGATTTACCATACTGGACATGGTCACCCATCAAACAATTTTATGTTTAATGAAATCAATTTTTGTTCACATACGGGAAATCTAGGAATCCAAACATGATGTCAGACGTTGAATGTTTTGAAACATGCTGAAAACATTTCTTTGATTATCATTTTTGTATCTGTTCCACTTTTACATGCTAAAATAGGTTTCATAGGCATTATAACTATCATTATTTTTTCTCTATTATTATATGTTTTTAATTTGTGTTCGCCGCCCTGAGTCCTTTGGGAGAAGGGCAGCATATAAATAAAAAAATAAAATAAAATAATAAAATAAAATAAAATAAAATAAAATAAATTGTTAGAATAGCAATAGCACTTAGACTTATATTTCACTTCACAGTGCTTTACAGCCCTCTCTAAGCGGTTTACAGCATCAGCATATTGGCCCCAACAATCTGGATCCTCATTTTACCCACCTCGGAAGGATGGAAGGCTGAGTCAACCTTGAGCCTGGTGAGATTCGAACTGCCAAATTGCAGGCAGCTGGCAGTCAGCAGAAGTATCCTGTAATACTGCACTCTTAACCACTGTGCCACCGAATACTTAGATCCATGATGGTGAACCTATGGCACGCATGCCCAAGGTGGCACGCTGAGACATCTTTCCGGGCACATGAGCTTTCGCCCAACTTACCAGCAGCTGCGCACGCACGCACACCCCAGCTGGTCTTCGGGCCTCCGGTGCGCATGCGCACAATTCAGGGGACCCATTGGTCTTTGGAGCTCTTCTCATGCACACATATTTGCCCTTGTGTGTGAGAGTATTTGCGCGCAGTGAGCGCATGTGTAGATGACATTCATGCGAGGGCATTGCGCACGCAAAAAATGTGTACATGCAGATGGTGTGATTGTGTGCACAGCGCACGGGGAGCCACATGGAAGCTGCATGCATGTGCACATGGTGTGGTTGCGCGCGTAGCACATGGGAGGAGCCGCGTGTTAGCGTGGATAACACGCACGTGTGCAAAGTACGTACCTGTTCAGCACTCAGTGAGTAAAAGGTTCGCCAGCGCTGATTTAGATCAAGGCTCAGATTTACTTCTTTGCCAAGCACCTGATTATGTAATCACATTCTTTTGGAGCAATTAAGAATTAAGCCACTGAAGGATTCAACCATTCTTCAAAAATGAACGTATCCAATCTAGCATTATGGATTTACATTAAAGCCGCCTTCTCTTGGTTTTGTTTTAATTTAAAACCATTGCCAATAATGGCAAACATTTGTCTGAATGTGAGTGCTATTTGAAACTTACTTTAAATCATACCCTCGAAATTTAGGGATGAGATATATTGCAGGAACAGCTTTACATAGCAATTTTAAGAAGATATATCGCAATATTTGGAGGAAGATATATTCCATTATTTATATTTAACCTGAGTTTGTAAATTTTTACATTTAAATATTTATATTTTTTAAAAAATCCTTACTGGTTTTGTTAATCTCCTAGCAGTTTAACAAATAAAATTTATTATGTTCTCTTTTTTATAAGTTCTAGTGACTTTTTGTAATTTAGGATTGATTGAACTACCATTATTTCTCAATTGTGTTTGTGTCCATTTAAGTATCTTAGAATTGTAAAAATCGGGGAGGGTTTAGTTTCTGATCTGGCCAATCTTGACTGAACGCAGTGATTCAGATGCTATTGCCATCACTGCATTGAAGTAAGCTCAGTTCCAGGAAAGACTTAACCAAGAAGTCTCCGGCAAATTCTTACTGTTTTACCTCATGGAGACTAGTCCAAATAATCACTACGGATTGAGTATTAACCTTTGGAAACTTATACAGATAACTGCTACAGAAACAAACAAGCCTTTACATATTTGCTAACAAAACATACGGACAAAGGTTCTAGCTAAAAAATTCCAAAATGAGATGGAGCCCATTAAATGGCTAATATGAATGTGTGTTGTCGCCGTGGTGGGTTATTTTATTCTTTTTCTTTTTTATTATTTTTATTTCTTTCATATACTGTTTTTATATCCTTGAAAGCTGCCTTGAGTCACCATGTGCGAGTAGGCGGCAATATAAATTTTCTAAATAAATAAATAAATTGGATTAGGATGTTTAAGATTAGGCAGGATTTATAGACCAGGAAAACTCCTTTAGGAAAATTGTCCAATCATCACAATTGAAGAGTCTGACTAGGATCAAACCCTGAACAATGAGCCATAACATAGTTTAATTTTGGTTTAAGGTAATATATGAGGCCAGCCATTCTGGTTCATGTGTTTGGGATTATGCTTTAGCACAATGTGGGATCCCAGCCATTTACAGATAATTCAACAAACCATAGTTAGAAATCATGAATTAGCTTCTGTGGGACAAGGAGGAGTGACTTGTGGACAGAGCTGCAGGGAATTGACCAGCAGAGTGTTGGCGAACATTTTTGGCACTGAGTGCTGAAATGGGATAGTGCGCATGCGTGCTGGAAGCCGGAAGACCAGCTGCCCGGTGCACATTCGCACACCGGAAAGATGATCTTCCAATTTCCACAGCGCACATGCGCACCAGCCAGCTGGTCTTCCCACGTGCATGTGCACCAGAAAGTCAGGTGGCCAATGTGCATATGCGTGGCTGGAAACTGGAAGATTATCTTCCTGGCGCGCGCATGCACACTGGGCAGCTGCTCTTCTGGTTTCCATCACTCCCACATGCGTGAAGACCAGCTGGCCGGTGTCCCAGAACCCAGAAGAGCAATGGGCAACGGCTCACGTGCCCAGAGAGATGGCTTTGCGTGCCACTTCCAGCACATGTGCCATAGGTTTGCCATCATGGGACTAGCATGTAATTGAAAGCAAATGTTGCACTCCAGAGACGTAGAAATGTTTCTAAAGTTTATTCTCCCCTTCAGCATTCTGGAACAGGATTAGCAAACAAAATCTAACTCTTTGGAGATTTAGCAGGCCAGACTAAGAACTCAGAGAAACATCCAAAATGTAATGCCAAACTCCACTCCAGTGCTTTCTCTGGCACCTTCCTTGGCCAGGCTCTGGTTCCCCTTTTGCCCCTCCTGACTGCAGCTTGAAGCATCAGCACTCTTCTCTGGAAGGCAAGCAATGTAAAAAGAGGAGGTTTATGTGTGTGCCAACCTGAAGAAGTTAATCTAGCGGAACATGGGCATCTACATGTTCCACCTCCTACATGTTCTGCTTTATCATAGTGGCCCTTATGCTCAGAAGGCACCGAGTCTGCCAACACTCAGTGCCTGCTGAGGTTTAATTACAAGGAGGCTGGAGTTTTTCCTCCCCCCACCCCAGATGAGTACACATCTTGCACCAATTTGATTTTGAAAAGACTTTGAAAGATGCTGATCCTAAGCCATCTCTGATTCTAACTTGAAAGCATATGTTTTTTTTTCCCAGATCAAGGGTTACTTATACAAGGTGTCTCCAACCTTGACAACTTTACGACTTGTGGACTTCAACTCCCAGAATTCCTCAGCCAGCCTATGCGTATGTTGACTGAGAAATTCTGGGAGTTGAAGTCCACAAGTCGTAAAATTGCCAAGGTTGGAGACCCCTGACTTATACTATAAAAAGGAATAAGAAGGCCTGGTGATAACTAGAGTTGGTGTTTCATTTACCCTTGGTTAAAATAAATATAGTTAATACTTTGCTCCAGCCATGCATTTCCTCTTAGGACCTTTAAATATTACAATTTATTATCAACTTTTAGAAGCCTCATGAGCTCAGCCAATACTTTAGGAGCTGTAAGTGACCTCAGAATGGTGCGCCTTCAGAGAAAATAATAAAGCTCAAGTTAACTAATTAAACATCGAAATAGATAGCACTGGTCTAAAGATTGTTTGAAATAAGGAAAGAAAATTCAAACCCAAAGCTTGGGGGTTTTTTTTCACTTACAAAAAGGACAATGCATTAAATTACGGCATCTGAGATGACCTTAAACCAGTGGTGAAATCCAATTTTTTTTTACTACTGGTTCTGTGGGCATGGCTTGGTGGGCATGTTGTGGCTTGGTGGGCGTGGCAGGGGAAGGATACTGCAAAATCTCCATTCCCATCCCACTCTGAGGCCAGCCAGAGGTGATATTTGCCAGTTCTTCGAACTGCTCAAAATTTCTGCTACTGGTTCACCAGAACCTGTCAGAACCTGCTGGATTTCACCCCTGCCTTAAACGCTGTACTGAATTGTGTAAACTACAGATAGCTTCTGTCCCTTTAAGACTCACTCTTACATTCAGGACCTCCCCTTGGACAGCATTCTGGTTTGGGGCGTGTTATTTTCTCTTTCTCTTTACTGTGCTTCCTCTGGGGAAATGGCTTCCTCTGAATCTTGGAAGCTGGAAGAGAAATTAATATGCTGCATTTGTCTGGAGATATTTACCACCCCTGTGACTGTGCCTTGTGGACACAATTTTTGTGAGAAGTGCATCAACAAACACTGGGACAAAGAGGAACAAGGACTCAATGTCCGGAAGATCTGCACTTGTCCTGAATGCCGACAATGCTTTCCAGAGAGACCCAAACTTAGCAAAAATGTCCTGCTTGAAAACCTGGTAGAGCTGCTGAAACTGGAAGAAGTCCCCCCAGGTGTCTCAGAAGGAGAGATTAGGAAGGCAGCTTGTTCTCAGGCAAGGCAATGCCCAAATCATGGCCAGCCCTTGCAGCTTTACTGTGTAACTGAGAAACGCTGCATCTGCTGCGTATGCACCGTGAGAAGCTGCCAAAACCACCAGAGGGCTCTCTTTGAAGAGGAACGGAAAACTCAAGAAGTAAGCAGGGTGGTAGAGTCAAGGAGAGTGGCTGGTGGGCTAACAGAATTCACCTATAGCAGGGGTCTCCAACCTTGGCAACTTTAAGTCTGGAGGACTTCAATTCCTAGAATTCCCCAGCCAGCAGCTGGCTGGGGAATTCTAGGAGTTGAAGTACTCCAGGCTTAAAGTTGCCAAGGTTGGAGACCCCTGACCTATAGCATATACAGCCCAAACTTAACAGAGGCTGAGACTTGTCTAGTGCTAAATGGGACTAGGCTGTGGTTTTCTCTGAACAGGTAGTCCTCAAATTACAACCATTTGTTCAGCAACCATACAAATTATGGCATTCAGAACGAAGGGACTTAATGACTGGTGGCTAAAATACAGTGCCCCCAAAGTCGCCTGATCAAAAATTAGGTGCTTGGCAGCAGTGGTGAAATCCAAATTATTTTACTACTGGTTCTATGGGCATGGCTTGGTGGGCTTGGTGTGGCTTCATGGGTGTGGCTTGGTGGGCGTGGTAGGGAAGGATACTGCAAAATCTCCATTCCCACCCCACTCCAGGGGAAGAATACTGAAAAATCCGCATTCCCTTCCCACGCCTGGAGGAAAGATATTGCAAAATCTCCATTCCCATCCCACTCTGGTGCCAGCCAGAGGTTGTATTTGCCAGTTCTCCGAACTGCTCAAAATTTCTTCTACCGGTTCTGCAGAACCTGTCAGAACCTGCTGGATTTCACCCCTGCTTGGTAGCCGGCCCACCTTTACAATCACAGGGGAACTTCAACTTTCCCTGCCTATCTCTCCCCCCCCCCCCCTTTTTGGTCCCCTGTACACCATGGCCCATGCTGTCTTAGCTGACATTCACCATCTTCTTGGTCGCACTGCTGAGCAAGTGTGCCCAGCCTGGCCCTTTTGCAATTCAACTGCTGGCCGCACAAGACTTTCTTCCCCAGGTTGCACACTGTGGTTTCCTCCCAAGAACTGGGGAAGATGGCTTCAGATGGCAATAGCAAACGGCCAGTGTGATTCTTGTCAGCATCAGGAGCAAGATGATGGGAAGGTCAATGGAACAGCAGAATGCACTGTGGCATGGGCTACTGTGGCTCAGCTTGAGCTGGGCTTCATGCTGCAAAAGGATTTGTGCTGCACTGGAGCTCAGGCACTGGACTGGGGCTGAGGTTCCCACTGCACCGTGGCTCAGGAGCTGCAGGAAGCTACAACGCTGCAGCACGCATGGCTCTAAGGTTGCTTGCTGCCTTGCAAGGCAGGGTCCAGGGCAACCACAAGGGCAGTGATAGGTAGATCGGAGTTGTTGAAGGGGAGGTGGCTCCTTATCTTGTAAGAACCCAGGATCAGGGCTGGGAAAGACCAAACCCTGAATGGCTTGGATTGGGGTGGGTCCTTGGTTAACAATCAGTGGAATTTGGTTGATGATGGCAACAGGGATTGCCAGGATTGCTGTTGCTAAGCAATGTACTCACATGACATAAATGGAGGACTATCTGTATAATGTGCATATACCTGTATGAACTAGAGCATGTTGGCATGGCTCTGATTTTCAACTACTATAGTAATCTATTGCATCAGTCACCAACTGGTGGTCCGTGGACCACTGGTGGTCCACGAGAAAATTTTGGTGATCCGCAGAAAAATTATTTGCATTTTTTATCCTGCACTAAATCAGGGGTCTTCAAACTACGGCCCCTGGGACAGAAATGTGCACTGAACGCTTGTGTTGCTGCAGAGAGTCTCCCCCTTCGGGGTCTTTTTGTGTGGGTCGGAGGGAGGCAGAAACTCCAACTCGGGGTCTGCTTCAGCCTCCTGGTACAGGGCTTTGGGCGAAGACTGGAGGGAAGTGCCACTGGTGGCAAAGAGCTGGAGGGCCTTGTTCCAGTCCCACTTCATGGGCCAGTTCATGGCCTGGAAATGGCTGACCATCTCAGCCCGCTGAGCCTCCAGGCGCCAGTACCTGGCCTTGCACTCCCGCAGGTCTTCCCTCTGCTTGAAGCCTATGCTTGTAGTCCTCAGTGTGGTGCTTCTGCTGAACCTCCTTCTCGGTCAGATCCAATTTGAACTGAGTCAGCTGTTTTGCCAACTTTTTCTCGTGGTGGCTGCTTAGCTCCAACAACTGCTTCCTGTTGAGGCCCTAAGGAGCCCGGGCGGGGAGGTGAGGAGTGGCTGGCAGGGGAGGGGTGAGTAGAGGCTGGCAAGGCGCCCCTTGACGTGAGTGACATTGAGTTGGCCATGCTCACCCAGTCACATGACCAATCATTAGGCAGATCATATTAGTGGTCCAGCGGATTTAAAATTATGAATTTAGTGGTCCCTGAGGTCTGAAAGGTTAGTGACCTCTGATCTATTGCACCTCTAATTAAGACCTATAGACTGGGATGTGTTCATAGATCCTGCTGTGGTAAGAATACATGGTGGTCTTTTTAGGTATCGGTTTCCATTCTTTTCCACTCAATAACACTGAGGTCCCATATTGGGATCTCATAGTAAAGGTTGGGACCTCATAGTAAAGAGAACAATGTCCCTGCTAAATGCCACATTTGTCTCAAATGCAAGCAGGCAATTATATTCCAATGTAACGTAATTAATAAGCTTAACAGTTAATAGTTTTCTGATGTGCCTTAAGGTATCTTAGCAAAGGTGCAACATCACATGAAATTATATTTATTTATGTATTCACTTCAAAATATTGACGATTTACTCTAGCCCCAAAACACTCTGTGAGCTAACTGCAAAACTGGATTAAAAATAAAATATAAGGAATAAGAAAAAAATAATACAACAGCCAGATCTGTGATCATTGCCCATAATCAACTCAGGCATATTGGAATAGTACTGTATAGCTTTACAGTAGTTGTTTTTTGAGACTGAATAAAAGGGCTATTGGGTCTCTGAGGAAGAGGATTCTACAAGGCAGGGGCTATCACAGAGAAACGCCTGTTGTCTGGTCCACAAACCACGCACAATTTGAAATGGGTAATGGTTTTGCTTTCATGCTATCTCACAAGAGATATGATCCTGACTTGAACACAAGTCCAGATCTGAAGGTTTTGCTAAATCCAAACTATTACCATGGTTCAGAATGAATGTGACTGAACCCAATTGGCCCATATGCCATTATATTTTTCCTGAGCCCATCGCTCTTTCTGAAGTGGATAGCAATTCCAGGATCTTGGTCATCTTGTTTCAATACAACACAATGGCAGCAAGGTGATATTACTAGAGTTGTGGGACCCCTGCAAAAGATTACATGGGTACCAGTATTTTGGTAAGTTTCCTTAGATGTTTCTTGATCAATGTGAATAGACCAACGTGAATATGTCAAGTGAAATATTCTCTATAGCAGCGATGGCTAACCTTTTTGCCGTCGTGTGCCAAAGGTGGGGGTAATGGGGGGGATTGCGCACGTGTGTGCCTACACACATAATTCAATGCGCCCCATCCCCCCATGCATGCATGCGTGACCCCCCTGCTCTCCCCCCGCTTTTGGCACGCGATAGCCCTGTGGGGCCGGTAGGACCATTTTTTTGCCCTCCCCAGGCTCCAGAGCTTTTCTAGGAGCCTGGGGAGGGCAAAAACAACCTTCCCCACTCCCCCGGAGGCTCTCCGGAGCCTGGAAACAGCCTGTTTCCTGACTTCCAGTGGGCCTGGAAGGCCCGAAAATCAGCTGGCCAGCATGTACATGCGTGCTGGACTTAGGTAGGGCAACGCTCGTGTGCCCACAGATATGGCTCCGTGTGCCACCTGTGGCACCCGTGCCATAGGTTCGCCATTATGGCTCTATAGGGTTGGGAGTATCAAGGAAAAGTATGAAACAATTTTGCCCATTTGAACTTCAAGTCTGCTTTGACAGGAATCAGTCAAGGAAATCCTGGAAGAAAAACAAAAAGAGGCAGAAAGAATCGCAGCAGAAATCCAGAAACTGGAGCAGCAGATGGACCATGTTTCAGTGAGTCATGTAGAAATAGTTTGTGCTTTGCCAGTGCACATTTTAATCGCTCTTGTGGTAGCTGCTGAATAAGCAAAGCAGTTGTCATTTCCTCCCCATTACTAGCTTGTGTCCACAAAGGCCAGTACCCCTTCCTTCCATATTTTATCTTATTGCCATATGGTGCCTTAAGAAAAATGGAGAGAGACATTAGCTGCTATGAGGATAACTTGATGCTTTGAATGTTGGCTTTCTACAGGTTTTCTCAATGAAGTTCAAATCAGGAATTTTGCAAAAGTTTGATCATCTCACGGAAACCCTAAAAGAATGCCAGAAGAAGGTGTCGGAGATGGTTACAAGTGAACATGCCGCTTTGCTAAAGCAAATGCAGGAGAACCGGAACTGCCTACAGCATCATTTGGAGACTATCACACAATACAACAGGACAGCGGAAGGGCTGATGAGCTCGACAGATGATATCGTGTTTCTTGAAGTGGGTAAAAAATATGTGGGCTCTGCGCATTGGGAGAATGTTGCTGTCATTGTACACTTAATACTGTTTCTTTGCCAAAATGTTCAGTTGGGATCACGGGATCAAAAGCCAGAAACTTCAGAGGCCTCCAGTTTGTTTGTTTGTTTTTTATTCTGTACATGCATTTGGAATGTTGAGAGAATGTTATAAGCACTAGCACAAATAAATTAACCGAGTTGGAAGGGACCTTGTAGGTCATCTAGTCCAACCCCCTGCCCAAGCAGGAGACCCTACACATTTCCAAAAAATGCCGGTCCAATCTCTTCCTGAAAGCCTCCAGTGATGAAGCTCCTACAACTTCCAAAGGCAAGCTGTTCCATTGTTTGATTGTTCTCACTGTCAGAAAATGTCTCCTTATTTCTAGGTTAAATCTCTCCTTGGTCAGTTTCCATCCATTATTCCTTGTCTGGCCTTCAGGTGCTTTGGAAAACAGGTTGACCCCCTCCTCTCTATGGCAACCCCTCAAATATTGGAACACTGCTATCATGTCTCCCCTGGGCCTTCTCTTCACTAGACTAGCCATGCCCAGTTCCTGTAACTGTTCTTCATATGTTTTAGTCTCCAGTTCCCTAATCATCCTGGTTGCTGTTCTCTGCACTCTTTCTAGAGTCTCAACATCTTTTTTATAGTGTGGTGACCAAAACTGGATGCAGTACTCTAGGTGTGGTCTTACTAAGGCTTTATAAAGTGGTATTATTACCACACTTGATCTTGATTGTATCCCTCTGTTAATGCAGCTTACAATTGCATTGGCTTTTTTGGCTGCCGCTGCACACTGCTGGCTCATATTTAGCTGGTCGCCCACTAAGACTCCAAGATCCCTCTCACAGTTACTGCTATTAAGCCTGGTTTCACCCAATCTGTATGTGTACTTTTGGTTTTTCTTGTCTAAGTGTAAGGCTTTACATTTCTCTACATTGAATTTCATTTTGTTCAAGTCTGTCAAGATCCATCTGGATCTTGAGCCTATCTTCTAGGATGTTAGCTATTCCTGCCAGCTTAGTATCATCTGCAAATTTGGTAAGTTTCCCTTCCATTCCCTCATCTAAGTCGTTTATGAAGATATTGAAGAGTACTAGGCCTAAGACGGAACCTTGTGGTACCCTACTGCTTACTTCCCTCCATGTAGACATAAACGCATTAAGGACTACTCTTTGGGTACAGTTTGTCAGTCAGTTATGAATCCATCTGGTGGTGATGCTATCTATCCCACTTTTTTCTATGAATCGGTGAGATTATTTCCTAATGTTTTCTCTGGTCTCAGGACATTTCTTAGTATATCTTCCTCCCTCCCTCCCTCCCTGTTCTTAAGGCTTGATCTTGTGTAGCATTAGACTCTATTTTTTTTTCAAATGTCCTGCCTCTAGCCATTACCAGATCTTGTTTTGTCTGCTTTGACTGCTAGGGGTTTTTTTTATGTACTGTCTGTGTAATACTTTGCCTTGCCATATCTGTCTTCTATTCTTCCTTTGGCCTTTCTTGTAAACCAGTTTGGTTTCTTTGGTATTCAGTAAGCCTTCATGGTGTAGCTTTGATGCATCTTCTTCACTGTGCTCTTGCTATATTTTACCCCGTTTCCCTGAAAATAAGACCTCCCTGGATAATAAGCCCAATCTAGCTTTTGAGCGCATGCACTAAAATAAGCCCCCCCTGAAAATAAGCCCTCTCTGAAAATAAGATGTCCCCAAAAATATTTAAACGCATGTGCAGCCGGTTCCCACCATTTCCTCTGGTTAGGGTTAGGGAGATAGAGCTGGAAATCAGGTAAGATGGCAAGAGGAGCCCCGTCTTGCTCCACATGCCCCAAAATAATAAGACCTCCTTGAAAATAAGGCCAAGCATTATTTCAAAAAAAGTTCAAAAAAATATAAGACATTTATTTTTGGGGAAACATGGTAGTTTATCCATCTTTGCTCTATTATAGTGGAATAATTATTTTCTATTTTTTGCAGGAGCAACATCTCCTTTCTCCACCTACTAAACTGGAAGTTCCTCCAGTCATTCAACTTGACTTGGATAAGAATGTAAATACCATCACCAAGTTCTTCACTGAATTCTTCAGGCTTTTGGAGACACTTCAGTCAAATCTTTTGAATCCACAAATGGATGACAGAAAAAGTAATTATCAAGCTGTTTTGTGGGCAATGAGAAAATTGGGTCACACTTGACAGGTCAATTTCTGGCCTGATATATAAGAATCTGGCAGCATATTTTTAAAAATCTCAATCTAGCCACATCCAATGAAGTGAGTTGCAGCTCAGAAAAGAATAGAATCTGTTAGTTGGAAAAGGAGCTACCAGATTTCTCCTTATTTTGGGATACTTTAGACCCACATGGTTTTCCTCCAATGTCTGGCAGGTGCGTTTGTTTGTTTGTTTGTTTGTTTGTTCCTCCCTCCCTTCCTCCCGTAGGACTTGGGGTGGCGCACAGAAAAAAAACATGTAACAATAAAAATCCTAAAAACAGCCAATATAAAAACCCCAAGCAGAATAAAATCTCGTAGCAGATCAGGGAAATTGCTGAAACAGCCATGTCTTCAGGTCGCTGCGGAAAGTGTGGAGGTCAGGGGCCGTCCAGAGCCCAATGGGTAACGCATTCCAGAGGGTCGGTGCAGCCACTGAGAACACCCTCATCCTGGCGGCCACCAGCCAACATTGTCTGGCCGATGGTACCCGGAGGAGGGCAGCCCTATGTGACCGCACAGGGCAGTGGGAGGCTGGTCCTGCAAGTACCCTGGGCCCATACCATGTAGGGCTTTATCGGTGAGAACCAGCACCTTGAAGCGGATCCGAAGGACAACTGGCAGCCAGTGCAGCTCGCGCAGGAGAGGTATATTTCATGCACGAGCCAGTGCAGCTCGCGCATGAAAGTATATTACAGTAAAATAGGGGTTGGCAGCTTTGTTGATGGTGGGAGGCACACTTTTTGTAATGGCCTTTGTGTCATGGCCAGAGCCAATTCCTTTGGCTCTTGTTTCCTTTGTAAAGAGGCTGAGTGACTGTAAGGAGTGGAATCTGTGCCTAACAGTGACTTAAGCATTTTTTCCCCCTAAGTCTCACTGAAAAAAGAAAACATTGGACATTTTGAAATGTTTGGATAGGTAAAGGAGAGAAATGAGTACCTTCATCTCTAAACCTTTTATATCCTCACCAGGGGTAGATATATACTTACCTTTACTACCGGTTTGCAACGGGGCCACGTGCACGCAGAAGCTTCCTGATGATGTTGGGGTCGGTGGGCAGAGCCTCCCACCAGTTTTACTACCAGTGCTCGTGAACTGGTCCAAACCGGGGGCAAACTACCACTGATCCTCACCCCACAAGAACAGAATACGAATTTTAGCTCTGCTAATTAGCTCTGTTCAGGAGGCTGCAAAGAAAGCATCAGGAGAGCTAAGCTACATACATGCACTACTGTTAACGGCCTACCACAGCTGTGAAAAAAAGAATTTTGAATGTAAATTTTTGTTAGAGGATAATATTGTACGAATACCGTAATAGGAAAACTGTTTCAATTAGCCTATCGAAACTTGATTTATATAGTAAGAGTATTCAAATGGATGTCCACTCCCCATAATAGTCTGCGAAGTCCAGATCCCCTAAGCAATTTTTGAAATGTGTTTTGACAAAGAAGATGTAATTCAGAGATAGCAACTCATCAAGATTTGCCACTTTAAAAAAATCTTTAGTAACTTTCAGATTCATACATTTCTTGCCTCTTTTTTATTTACTGTACAAAACAGCTCACATTTCTGTTCTTTTTCTTGAGGGATTAATATAATCAAAGATGGGATTTTCCCAAATGTCTTTGCCAATTTTGTTGATTTATTTCAAGTTTGTTCCTGTTCAAAGCTATAAATACATATGTGCATTGAATGGCTTTTACAAATCCTATTTAATCATTAGAAACTTTAAAAAAATTTCTTCCTTCCATTTTCCCACAAGTGCAGGGACTCCCCTCCCACCCCCCGGATCAACCAAGTGTTCCAATGGTTGCAACAAAAGTTGACCAACCAACTTGTTGCCAGAACATGATGTTCTGGGCTGAGAAGAGAATGACTGACCCCAAATCACCTAGCTAGCTTTCATGTCTAATGTGGCACTTGAACTCACAGTCTCCTGATGTCTAGTCTGGTGCCTTAACTACATGATCAAACTCTCTCTTCTATTATTTTTACTAGCTACATTCTATTACCATTTGGAAATTTTTTGAAGTTTGCCTTCTTCCTACTGTTGAATTTTTCTTCTCTATTGTATTGTGCAGTCAAACTTGAGCCAAAGGTATTTGTGAAGAGGATGCCTGAACCTTGTCTTTCAGAGAATGAACTAAGGACAAAGCTTCTAAAGGGTAAGAAACTGGGCTGATGTGGGGTCTCATTCTTTAATGTTTTATTTTATTTTTATTTAGAAAATTTATATGGCCGCTTACTCGCACAAGGCGGTTTACAAAGATATAAAGATACACAAAGATGTCTCCCACTGATTATGTTTCGTCAGTGAATGCACTCCCTCTTCCAGCAATTTTAGTTGCAATCCTAAAAGGAATTTATACAGCTCCCCAAAGACTAAGAGTGGGACAGCAATACAAAGTTATACAAGATACAGCTCCTTCTCCATTAAAAGAAGAAAAACAAACTCCTTATTTACTCCAAGTTGTAGCATAGTGACAGCATTGGCCGAATTTGCTGCTCCCTGTTCATGCAAAAAGTTGCTTATGCGAATAGGGCCTTGCGTTTGGTAATTCTGAAAAAAAGACCTCAGAAAAAAATCTGAGTTTTCCAGCTGAAAACTTGCTCCCCCAATAAAAAAATGCTGCTTGTCTCAGTGATAAGGAGACCACACAAAATAGGAGAAGATGGCAAACAGTAACCCAGGAAAAATATGTTTTCACAACAGCAGGTCAAGTGCCCATTACTAACCCTCACGAGTTTTTATATTCCCCATTCTGTTTTTCCTTGACTTTGTTATGGAATGATGGGACCAAACAACATTCCGGGTCAACCAGAGCCAGTTTATTGTTGCGCAGGTTCAGAGCAGATTCATACCTGAAAGTCTGAACAACTTATGAATTTGAGATCACAGTTTTTATACATTTTCAAACAAAGGATTCTGCTAACACAGCAGTTTTACATTTGTTACATTTAATTGACATTTCCTAGTTACTAAACTTTTACATTATCTTTGCCAAACAGTCGTAATTTTTCTGTAACTTACTGGAGCATAGATACAAATTAACTTCTGTTGATAGACGACTCCTAGCTCATGTGGATACCCTTGACCTAACCAACCTTTAAGCTGTATGTCACTAGAATGTTTCTATCTTCTGACAACGTAGAGACCTCCTTACAATATGTCTCCTATCCAAAAGGAATTTAGCTGACTTTGTACTTTTTCCAACTGAATACATTTCCTGCTTTTAGAATACAGTGAATAGAAATGAATAGAAAGTTGTCCAGTGATCATCTAACAGATCCTGTATTAATCATATTATTAATATTAGTTATAATATCTATATGGCTGTTCTTCCGTGACAGCTATGCCTCCTCAGAAGATATATTACCACTGATGGGGTTTAACTGACTTTAATATAATCTCCAGCAAGCACGTTTCTCTCAAACAAGCACATTTTCTTTCTTACAATACTGTGAATAAAGAGGGCCCTTCAGTGTTCATCCAGCTGAACCCGCATTATCTACATTAGCTTTACTCTTTAAATATATTCTCTGTGCTTATATATCTTTTTATATGAGCGTGAAATAAATTCCCAGATTTCCCTGTAAACTCTCTTTTGCCTAAGCATTATCTGGGTCAGTTGCCTTAATAATAATTCCAGGTAAGAGTTCAAACATGCTTAAGAGGGATGGGACAAGTACCGTAGAGGACACCTTTGCAGCTCTTCCTGCTCCCTTCTTCTGAATGGAAGTGTTTGTAATCTAGCCAGCCCTTAGCTATGAAAGTCAGCTGGGTGACCTCGGGCCAATCAATCTCTCAGCCCAACCCACCTCGCAGGGTTGTTGTGGCAAAAATAGAAGGATGAGGCTGTGTTGGATATGTTTGCTGCCTTGAGTTATTTGTACAAATAATAAAGTGGGGGATAACTAACTAAATAAATAAATAAAATTGCTAGACCTGGGAGTCGAACTGTAATAAACAGCCCTGGTACAAGTAAACACCAGTATACAGTATATCTGTGGGTTTTTCTCTTCCATCTGTCGACAACATTTCCCTGCTTATGGATACTACATAAGGGTTGGATATTTTTTTGTAAACTGGAAAAATGAAAAATCACTCATTTCTTTGATATCTGGATCCTATACAGACAATCCTTGACTTAATTGAGCCCAGAATTATGGTTGTAAATTGTGCTGGTCATTAAGCAGGTCATGTGGCAGTCATTAAGTAAACTCATTGTCCGTAATGGGCATTTGTTGCTAGAAACTGGAAGTAAACATTATACATAGTAGTCAGGTGACTGCAAAATGCTGCAACAGCCGTAAATATATGCTAATTGTTGAGTGTCCACAATGCGATCATGTGACTATGGGTGGGTGGAGACACCCACCAGGACTTCGAATCCAGGTCATAGTGCTGTTTTTTTGACTCTATCATAATTTCTAATGGTTGTCAACCAAGCATAAGTCAAGCACTACCTGTACGTAAGTTCTGATGCATTCAGTGGGACTTCCCAATATTTGGCCTGCAGAGTGAAGAATGTGATAGAAATGAATTTTTGGGATAAATTCCCTAGGCTTGATAAGGGATGTTTCAGAAATCTTATACAAATGTTCTTTGTATGTAGTTGACATTGTTAATTTATAATTTCTATCCCACAGCTTCTGCCATTCATCTAATTCTATTATATAACCATTTTTTGCGTATGCTATCATTGTCTCCTTCACTTGTTCATCTTCCAATTTAATAGCCAATAAGTAGTTATATAGCTTTTTTATCAGTCTTTCTTCTGTCCCTGTTAATGTCTTATCTAATTCTGTTGCTTTGTTATAAAACCATATACTGTAATTTAGCATCTTTCTCATATCTAGAATGTATCTGCACCTGTGAATACCATGCCATGTTGATCCCTTGATCACTGAATTCTTGTTTAGCTTTGAGTTCCCCCTTTTCATTCAAAATATCTTTATATCTAACAATATTTCCCACATTAATAACATTTGGATGAATCAATGCTTCCATTGTTGAAAATCAAACTGGTATCTTCAAATAATGTTGTTCTCTAATTTTTTCCCATACTAGCAATAACACATTCCTTATATAATGTCTTTGAAAGTAACCGTGTATTCTGCTTTTCCCATACTATAAATAGGTGTGCCAACCCAGTTGTAAGTCATGTCCCTCCAGAGTCAATAGTTTTGTATGTCTCAATGCAATCCATTCTTTCATCCATGTTAATGCTGCTGCCTAGCATTAACATGGTAGTCCAAAGCAGGGGTGAAATGCTACCAGTTGAGACCGGTTCAGGCGAACTGGTAGCAGAAATTGGGGCTGGTTCACTGAACCGGTAGCAACAGTTGGCTGGCCACGCTCCCGAACCGGTTCTCGGCCAGCAGTCCTGCCATGCTTCCCTGCCTTTCACGCAGCCTTCCCAGCGTCCCCGTGGCCAGCTTGTGAAGGCAGGGAAGTGGAAGGCCATGTGGAAGGCAGGCAAGCATGGCAGGGCTGTGGGGAAGGGAGCTAGCAGCTTACTCTCTTCCCCGCAGTCCTGCCATTCTTGTCTCCCTTCCATGCTGCCTTCCCGGCGGTCCCGCTTACCTTCCAAGGTCAGTGTCCAGCTAACCCTAACCCCCATGCCCTTGGAGGAGATGCAGCGGCTGCTACCTTTGCCCAAAACGCCTCTCGCGTCTTTTGGAAGCAATTGGGAGGAGCAGGAGGGGGGGCAGAGTGCTCAGCAATGGGCAGGAAGACTCAGCCACCCCCTCCTCCTCCCCCCCCCTTTCTCCTATCTGGCTGGCAAGAAACGGGGCGTGGACAGCTGCCACCATGCTATTCTACCTTCTCTGCAAAACTGCTCCCTGGCTATGCTCGCCTCCAGCACCCCGATGCAATGCCCACGGCTTGTGTGGGACAGACCATGGGAGCCGCAAGGCCGAGATGCTGCCTATGCAAGGGGGGGGGGGGAGAATGCAGGCATCACACCAAGTAGCCCTCCTCCTCCTCCTCTTCTCCGCCAGCTTCAAGGCTGGGTAAGGTTCGGAGTGGCAAGAGGGAAGGCAAGGTGACTGCAACTTTCTTCTCCTCCTCCTTGCGGGGTTCATTGAGTTTGTTTTGCAAGCTCGCCCGAGGTTTGCAACTTTGCACGGCCTTTGGGGCTTTTGTGCAGCAAGCCTCCTCCTCCTCCTCTGCAGCTCTAACATGGGTTTTTAATTCATGAGGAAGGAAGAGAAACCCTCCCCATCCCACCTGAGGACTGATTAGTTTTTCTTGTCGCTCGTGGTGGGAATTCAGCCTTTGCATGGGAGAGAGTTTTGCAATCCAGTCCTTGTAGTCTTGGTCCTAATAATCCCTGAAATTTGCCTTGGAAGTAGAGATATGCTAAGTAAAGCTTCATGCTGTCTGTGTTAACCTCTCACAGCAAACACAAACCATTCAGTCAATTATTTTCTGTGGTATAGGAGGACATCCTGACAGAACAGGAGAGAAATAGGTCCATAGTCCATACTGCCCAGAAGACGGACAACACCTTAGGAAATGCAAAAAATTGTCCCCTGCTTTACTATCCGTATTCAAATCAGAAATGCATATTGATTGTACATCAGAGTTAGGTTACATTTATAATGCTGTAGCCAGTAGTGCACAGAACAAAAAATTGCCTATGAGTCATGCACACTCTCTTCATTTTAAATTTAAATTTAAAGAGATAATCTCTAGCAAACAGGTTGAAACAAGCAAGTTCAAACACACCTTTGTAACAAAATGCACCATAGAATGCACTAACCGTGCACGACCATTTTAAAAATGTATTTATCTTAACAAATTTTATAGAAATAAATGCACTGGCCACACACATGAAGGTTTGTTGGCTATGGCAATGGGCTTAAGGGAAGAGAAAGAACTATGGGAGAAATGTCCCAAAGTTGCTTTTCAAAAAGCAACTGGACTTTTTCTTTTCCTTTGAAAATGTTTTGCTTCTCATCCAAGAAGCATCTTCAGTTCTGACAGAATGGTAGGATATAAAAAGATTTAAATTCCTTTAATCCCCCCATTCAGTCAGAACTTCTTGACTTGAAGAAGCTTCTTGGATGAGAAGCAAAACATTTTCAAGGGGAAAAAAAGCAAGAAAATCCAGTTGCCTTTTGAAAAGCAACTCATGAGACAATCATATGGGTGACTGAGAACCTCCATAGACACGGGAGAGATGTAGGAACTAAATAAACTCACATGGAAATTCCACCGATGTGAGTCTCGGTGATGTTATCCAGAGACCGAAAGAGACATGCAGATTCTCTTCTGGTGTTGTCCCATTCAGTAGCTGATTGGAAACGAGACAGGTGAACCACATGTGGAACTCATCCCTGCATGAATCCAGGGACTTGCGTCATTGAACAACTGACTGGCTCAGAGTGTGACTTGGTGGAATTGGCATCTCTGGAATAGCTCTCCTCATTGTTGATTGCATTTCGCAAGTGTCTTGGAGAACGAGGCAAGAGCCTAACCCTTCACCTCCCTCATGTGGCACTCAGAGAAATATAACGAAGGCTTATCTTATGGAAGATGGGTTATTTCAGAAGGTCAGTGTTCATGTGTGAGTGACAGCTTGCCATCATGTTCCTTGTCCTATAGAACATCTCATTTAGGACGTTGGTTAGTGAGTAAAAGATTTATTACCAAGTGTCCAATGCTAAGCTGGTAGACCTTGGCCATTGCCTCAAACAAGAACAAATCCATTCCCTCACTTTCCTCTGACAAGTTTGTTGGTATAGGACAGACCATTGTGCACTACTAGCTGAGCACACATCCCTGGCAACATAGAGGACAAAACATGCTATCTCAAATTAAGACTGGTACATTTGGGCCTACTAAGGAAAATCCTACACCAGAAATAATACTTAGGCTGCTGTTACAGGGTGAGGAACATTCAGTGGCTGGCCCTAGTCTTGTCCTCCATTTGGGCTATTTACACTATCTATGACCTTCTGTGGCAGAAGAGATTGCAATCATGAACAATAATTCCCTACCCTTCTGGGTTAACAAGGAGAAAAACAGAAATGATTCTTTTGAACTTAACAGTTCAGCCCTTCAAGCAGTGGTTGAAATGTAAAATTTGTTACTACCGATTCTGTGGGGAGGGTAATATGACTGAGTGGGCGTGGCCAACTTTTTTTTTTAACTTTTAAAAGCATTTTTTCTACAACCACTTTGGCTGAAGAGGTTGTAAAAAATGCTTTTAAATGCTCTGATGATCCAGCTGAGCCGTGCCATCATCAGAGGCTTTTTTTTTTTACTTTTAAAAGCATTTTTTCGGCCGAAGAGGTTGTAGAAAAAATGCTTTTAAAAATTAAAAAAAAAGCCTCTGATGATCACGCGGCTCAGATGGGCATGGGGGGGCACAGGGATTTTTGCTACTGGTTCTCCGAACCACCCGCTGCCATCGCCACTGGATCGGGTGATCCGGTCTGAACCGGGAGCATTTCACCCCTGCCCTCAAGTCCAGTGTGAAGTTGGATGACTATGCTTCTGCTATCCGTGGAGTGCAGCTGGCCCTGGAGGTAGCAAAAGACTGCTCTAAGAAAGAGCGGAAAGAGGGAGGAACTTGATTCAATATAGCTGTTTCTGAGCTTGACGTTTATTGCAAAGATGAAAATAAATCACTTTCTATCCTTTGTAACTGAATGAGAAGATCTTGGTGTGCAGGTAGGAGTACAGTGGCATTGAAGTGGCAATACTGCATCATGCTTTCCAGATTTCTTTACAGTTTATATAATTTTTCCCATTTAAAAAAAAAGTGTCTGTCTCATAAGTAAAAATAAAATGTAGGTGTACCATCATGACTGCAGAGGTGTGTGTACATTACATAACCCAGTAAATAGCTTGCCCTACAATGATGTTGTCTGTGGAATATCCAGCCAAAGTTAATTTATGACTGTTGATTGCACAAACTCATCACTCTTGTTTCTAGTGCATCTGGTTGATAAGGCTCCATTTACATGCCCCTCAGTCTATCTCATGGTTGATAGAGACAATTGTGACATCAGTTATTTTCTCTTATTCTTTTTTTTTTAATTTTTAAGGCTTCTGCTTTTAAAGACACTTTGTATGCAAATTAACACATGAGGAACCAATTAATTGGATCTCTTTAATTTAGAAGTTGCATCTAATTTTCCATGAATATAGATGCAGTTGTTCCTCTTCTTTGGCAAAGATGAAAACTAATCAAAGTGGAAAACCATAGCTGTTTCTCATAGAGCTGTTTGTTTTCAGTAACTAACAACAACAAATATAAAATCATCTGTGATGTGTATATACTTGGATATACGTCTATCTACTTCCTGTGTTTGGCTTCTGGTTTGTATCTCTAGGGGAAATAATTATCTCATTAAACATATTTAGGCAGAATGCTAAGCAAAGGATTCCTGAATTGCCAGTAAGAACAGGCACTCTTTATCATGGCTATTGTGAGCTCTTTAGCTAGTAGTAATCCTTGGCCCTGAAGCTAGTTTTCAGTTTTCATCAGCTATATCATGGGAGCCAGGATAGAAACCAGAGACTCTTTTGAGTTCTACTCCTGCCTTAGGCACAAAGTCAGTTGAGTGACTTTGGGCCAGTACTTTCTCTTAGCCCTAGAGAAATAGCAGGGCCAAACTACGTCTGAAAATGTTGCCAAGGAAACAGCAGGGACTCATCCAGGAATCAAGACTGACTTGAAGGCATCAAACTATTATTGTTGTTGTTGTTTTTATTTTCCTACTTATTACACTACTATGGTTTAGTATTTTCCAACCCTAAAAAGTTAATTTTTCATTATGTATATGCCATGAATACATAATGTCAGAATCCACGTTAAAGACTCCACATCTAAAAATAATGCTGACTTGTGACACTAACAAACAAGAAGCAAAATTACATTATATCAAAATTACATTAAATCTAGATTTTGGAAAATAAAGAAGGATCTGTTCAATAACACCACTCCTAACTTTGTAAATTACACTAAAACTTTAGTAATATCATCCTGCTTTAATGAATATGCAGAATAGAAAATATTCCAGGGAGGAGGTAAATTAGTGATCTTAGATTATTTTGCTTTTTCCTAATATATTATCATTGTCACTCCCACAGATCAGCAGAATTTGACATTTGATCCAGCCACAGCCAACAAATACCTGCAGATAACTGAAAATAATCAGAAAGCAACTCATCCCCAAGTTTTTCAAAAACCAAAGCCAAATGACCCTCAAAGATTTGAGCCATGGCAAGTTATGTGTACTCAGAACTTCAGCCAAGGCACTCACTACTGGGAAGTAGAGTTATCCGACCACTCCGTCATTGTTGGCGTAGCGTGCAAAACATTCACCAGATTGAAACAGGCTCATCAGAAGTTCACCATTGGGTTGGATAAACTCTCCTGGGGCCTGCATATCCAAGAAGACAGCTACGTGGCTTGGTACAATGACAAGTCTACAAAGATAAAAGAACCTGTTTGCAAATTCATTGGAGTTCTATTGGATTGTGATCAAGGAACGATATCCTTTTACAGCATAGAAAACAATGTGAAATGCCTCCATGTTTTTCACACCACTTTTACGGAGCCCCTGGTCCCCATTTTCTGGCTTTGCGAAGGTACATCTGTGACACTTTGCCAAAGGCCACCCAGCCAGATTATAACTGATGAGAGATCACCTGATTTACAGGTGTAGGCCAAGACTGCCCCTATGGAAAAACTCTGAGCAAGCAAATAACTCTTGAATGTTGAAAAAAAATTGGCTACTTGGCTGTATGGACAATTCTTTCTGTCTTTTATAGCTCTCTTGTGAATTGTAAGTCCACCTTGTCCTTCCAGGTAAAGATGCAGTTAGATGCTTATACAGCACAAAATCTGATGCACATATTTTTAGGGCTGCATAAAGCTTTGTGGCAAACTACAAAAATTAAGGAATGAATATCAATAAAGAGGTAGTGTAAACAAAAAGATAATTACTGGTAATTTTTAATTGGGAAATTGTCACAGCCAATAAAAGAATCAAGTTGAACAGAAAGGAAATGCACAGTAATGTTTACCCTGGACAGATCACTGTTCACAAGCTCTCTGTAGTCATTTCATTGTGAAGGTATGTTGTAAAACAGTTAAGTACTATATATATAGTTTCTCATATGTGTGACTGGATACTAACATATTCTTAGGAATTCATATTCCAGAAAGCAATTTTTAAAATTTATTTTGTACCTTTTTTCTTATTAGAAGAGACTTTGGTAGAGCATTTTACTAAAGAATGAAGCCAGTCTTTAAAAAGATCAACATCAATAAATATTTGATAAGAAAACAATTATAAAAAATACAAGCATTAATGTTTTATTTTTTTAAAAAAGTAGTTTACAAGGAAGTCTAGATCTAAAGCAGGTTTTATTTTGTTTTCCTAAGTTCGTGAAAATTTGCAGGGAAAGAAAGCTTATTTTTCTATGGAGAAAATAATGACATCTAAAACTAGTGTTACAGATTCTTGTCATGTTTATTATTTTTATTCTGTTCATTCAAAAGGAAAGTTGGAATAATATTATCTAAAGATTCTCAGAACTGCCTATTAGCAAGATATCTCTTAGAAAATTGAACAGAACAGGACCATATTTGCTTTGCGTTGGGGGGAGTGCTGAAGAGCAGCTGGAAAAAGATCAAAGTTGAAAATGAGTCAGAACCGGCTAGCGGTGGTTGAGGAAAAGATCCAGGAAAAATCTTAGTTATTTTTTGCTGTTGTTTTTTTTAAAAGTTGTTAAACTCTTGTATTATATTTTCCTTGTCTGCCTATAAATTGGACTATGCTCATAATCTTCCAAGGCCATAATATCCCAAGAAGAGTAAAATTTAGGGGTCCATCTAATCCAGAGATGGCAAACCTCCAAGAGCCTTGGATAGTACAGTGGTCTAAAGCCCTGTTATTAACATCAGCTGCCTGCAATTATTGCAGGTTTGAATCTCACCAAGGCTCAAGGTTGACACAGCCTTCCATCCTTTCTAAGGTAGGTAAATTGAGGACCCAGTTTGTGGGGGCAATAAGCTGACTTTGTATAAATATATATAAAAGTATGAAGGCTATTGCTTAGCGCATTGTAAGCTGCCCTGAGTCTCTGGAGAAGGGCGGCATATAAATCAAATTTAAAAAAAACAAAACCTATGACACATGTGTCAAAGGTGACAAGCCATGATCTTTTGGTTCCCCAACATTCAACTACTATTCTCAAAAGTACATTCCATTCCTGCACAATTTTGGAAGCTGTGTTGACCATTCTCCACTTCAAGAAGGAAGGCCTCATGTAACAAATAAGCTGCAGGGGCTTGTAAACAGAAAGAGAACATTGCCTGAAGGCCGGCAGCACATGGCAATTCCTGTGGATTACACACAATTGGTCTGCAGTTTTAAAAAAATGTGTAAAACTTATTTCTCTTTTGTTGGGGAGTAATGTGACAACCAGCAGAGTAAAGTTGGGCATTTTCTGAATTTTTGACCCAGAAGGTTATCCATCACTGATTTAATCCTTTCAGGCTGTATTCTTTATATCTTGCCTCCTGCTACTGGCTACCTCTCAAATAGCCATCTTTCCATTCATTAAAATGGTACCTTTGATTCTGAAGGACCTTTCACCAGCCATCATGTTGCCACTTAGTCCTTTGATGACATGTACTAATTACTTGGCTTTAAATATCAATAGCTATCCACTATTACAAACCCATCCAATTTTGCACAATCCAACGTTACCAGCTTGTAAAAGGCTTAATTGCTGAGGAAGTGTGGCTCCAAATATTTATTCCTCCCCCCCTCCCCAGTTTATAATAATGGTCACAGATTGATTAAAAACAGAGAAAGGAAAGAATAACATATTTCAGCTGTGTTTTGAGAAACTAGCACTAGGTGACGCTGGCCAGAGGTCAGGAACTGCCTTTTCAAGCTTTCTTCACCTGTGCATCTTTCCTAGTGAATAAAATCAATTCTTGGACGCTTTGAAGACATTAAGAACACATAATTTGCGCAGCAATTGAATGGCTGAACATGGCAATTGTATAAATATGGTCCAAAATAGTCAGGTTTCATTAAAAAAAAAAGTTAAAACAGAAATTTAAGATAACCTTTGTCATTTTTTTTTACTGTGAGCGCACTGGGCCACTTTAAAAATGAAATTGTTGCCTGCTCTCCAAAGAAAGTATATATCTACCCATACACGTTATATATGTACGTACAAAAATACACACACACACGTATGTATGTATGTATATCTGCTATCACCCAACTATCTGCTGCTAAACTGGACGGGACTCGAAGAGTCATATGACGCAAATGTGTCCTGTTCGGAAAACTCGACGGCAGTCGGGAGGCGGGAACGTTGAGTTTCCCATGTTCCGACAAAAATTCCCTGGGATTCTTTCACAATTACTCACACATTTTAATAGACTACGAAGGGCGGGAAAAGCTTAACGTGGGTTCATTTCGCGCGCCCCGAGGAGAAGCAGCACTTTTATTTTTCTTGTAACCGAGGCGGGCGCCCCTTATAGAGAAACGCCGCGCACGGAAGCGGCCCCTCGCTCGCCTTTAGGGGGCCGGCCGCGGCTGCCCGGGGCCGGCCTGAGTTCTTGCTGGGCGGAGTTGGCGCTTCCAGCCCCCTGCCCTGCCCTGCCTTGGGAAAGGGGGCCAAACCCAGCGTCGCGCTCTTTGCCTCCTACCAGCTGACTTCAGCAGCATGGACGCGGGCTCTGGCCCCATTAGCTCCTCTCCCAACTTTCAAGAAGGTCCTTTCGGTTGCCCCATTTGCCTAGACGCTCTGAAGGACCCGGTCACCACTCCTTGCGGCCACAATTTCTGCTTGGAGTGCATCGGGGCTCACAGGCATCACCCCGGGGGCGTTACAGGAACCGGAGGACAAAGTGCCTCCCGCTGCCCCCTCTGCCAGGAACCCTTCCCAGCCGACCTCCCGCTCCGTAAGAACCACACCCTGGCCGAATTGTTGCAGCTCCGACAGCCCGCGCCGAGCAGTCCGGGCCTGGCTATGGCACCCGAGGAAACGTCGGAGCCGTGCGCTCCAGGGAACAGCGATGCTCACATCGAGGAGGTGCTTTGCGACTTCTGCACCGGCGGGGAGAGGGCTGAAGCGGCTAAGTCGTGCTTGGTGTGCTTGGCGTCCTTCTGCGCCCCCCACTTGCAGCCTCATCTGAAAAGTCCGGCTTTCCAAAACCACCGGCTGGTTCCGCCCTTGCGGCACATCGAGGAGAGCCTCTGTAAATTGCACCTCAAGCCTTTGGAGAGCTTTTGCCGGACCGACCGCAGCTGCATCTGCCAGCTCTGCCTGACCCAGGAGCATCGGAGCCACGAAGTGGTGGCCGTGGAGGTGGAGCGGGAACACGTGGAGGTGGGTAGGGCTGCCGTCGGAGGTACAAAGGGGCTCCTTTGTGCGCCCTCATTCCAAAGGAGCGACGAAGGGCGCAACCTGGCCCGGCTGGCCGAACAGAGCCCTTAAACTGCGCTGGCGATTTCCAGCCTCGGAATAAATGGAAACATGCTGGCTGCCACCGTTGCTGGACGTGTTAGGATTTAGGAGCGTTGTTAGGAGTGGTGCTTGGGAAAAAAAATTACACATTGGAAAGTAGGGGTTGGGGAATGCGAGAATCCGCGTTGGAAAGGGACTGCAAAACCTGACTCAGTCCACCTAATAAAGCCTATTTCCATTTTAAGGGTATGGGCTCGTTCAACCAAAGAGGAGTGAAAGATAGTTTGAAGGCGATGGGAAGCACATTTCAGGTGCTTACTTTGTAAGAGAAGAAACGTTTAAGGATTACTGTTTAGGGATTACCTAAAATTTAGGAATTTTGAGGAAGGCTGTAATTACTTTAGGAGAGATGATTCACAGATGTTTGTAGTTAAGTTTCTGAAAAGAAGAGGGATAGGTTCCTGGCTGTTTAGGAGTTTTTCTTTTGGATAAGGAATGGGAAAGCATTCTGCTCAGTCTTGGAATCAAAATTAGCCCTGGTGTATAAGGCTGACCAGTCTTTTCTCTAATAAATAGGGTAGAGTTAGATTTAGATACTGAAACTAGTGGGTGAAGAATCCTGCTTATTGTAGGCAGCTGATTTAATTAAGTTAAAATCAATCTTCAACCTGCTGATTTCCAAGCATGCTGTGTCCAAACCAACAGGAATGGAACTTCTGGGAGTAGCAATTCCCACTTGTATGTAGGAATTCCACATTAGGGAAATCAGGATTACAAAACTGACTGTCCTTACCAAGGTAGGGGAACCACAACAGAGTAAAAGAGAAAGGGAGAAATCAGAGGACATTTTATATTTTTCGGGCTCACAAATAATATGGGACATAGGACATATCTGTTGCTGGTCTGAGACAACTGTAAATGGGAATGAATGGGCTTCAAGAGAACCCTAATTCTGTCCCGTAATGTTTCATTGCAAAGGAATTCTTGGTGTGACTATCACATGATTCTTGATAGTCATTATATACATAACTTAAGAGGAGCAAGAGGTTTAGGGGTAAAAGTCCTGGGGAATTACGGATCTTTCATGTTGAAAAGGGCACAAGGAACATTTGGCAAAATGAAGGAACTATACAGTACTCTAAAATTAGGGAGCGGATATTTTTGTTTTTATTTTAATTTTTCTAATTTAAAATGTTCATAATCCTCCACTTATGACCAGTCACGTAACGACTATTTGAAGTTAAGTTACAGCAAACCCCCGAAAGGCTAGCTATAATCTGGTTTTGAAATTGCAATCATTGCAGAATCCCTATGGTCACTTGAACAAAATTGGGTGGATTCGCTCTTATGTCCAACTACAGGGATGCTGCAATGCCCCTTCTTCCGCCCCACCCTCAGATCCCTGCAAGCCTTGGGCCTGTTTCCCACCACACTGGGTCCAGTGGTGGAATTCAAATTTTTTTACTACCCATTCTGTGGGCGTGGCTTGGTGGGCATGGTAGGGGAAAAATACTGCAAAATCTCCATTCCCACCCAATTCCAGGGGAAGGATACTGCAAAATCCCCATTCTCTCCCCATTCCTGGGGGAAGGATATTGTAAAATCTCCATTCCCACCCCACTCTGGGGCCAGCCAGAGGTGGTATTTGCCAGTTCTCCGAACTACTCAAAATTTCTGCTACCGGTTCTCCAGAACCTGCTGGATGTTACCCCTGACTGGGTCCTACACCGTCCTCCCCACTCCTCTCACCAACTGCTCGCTTTTGGGCAGTATATTGGTTAATATTTGATATTCAGGTGACTTCTAAATGCAAGATTGAATATGGGTCAGTTGGTTTATAATTTGTCACTTTTCTGTTCTGCTTATTGCTATTCTTTTCAGGGGTTTGTAGTTATTTGTAGTTATATTTTTAATAACTTAAAAGTAAAATAAATAAGAGGGGTTACACTTTAAGGTAAGTTATGAACTAAATAAGAAGGCATCAAGTTTCAATCCCAGCATTGTCTGTAAAAAGAAAGTTGATTAGCCTATCTGGGAAAGGGCACTATGTCAGAAGCCTTAGGGAGCTAAGAGCTTGATCTTTGCATAAAGCAGCTCTGTAAGCTTGCGTGATGAACACATAGTGCCCAAGGATGGGTGGAATAAGTGTTACAGAGCAAGATTAAGGCATAGAGGTACAAACCTCTGACCCTCCATGGCCTTTTGGAAAGTCCTTTTGTTGGGGTCAGGGTGTTAGTTGGACCCATAATATGTTGATTAGGCTTCCTTGGTTGCCATTTTCTATTTCAGTTGGATGCTCTTTTATTATTTTGTATTGATACTTTGCATTTGTTAGCTGCTTAGAGCTGCATTTGCACAGTGGGCATTCATATAAGTAAATTTAAATTAAAAAAAGATCATATTTTTTCCTATTAGAGTCATCACTAGTTACTCTATACTGCAAATTATTCTTGTTTCCCTTATATTTGTTCTTTGGCATATTTCCAAAAAAACCCCAAACCCTAAACTGGACATTCGGCTGCAGTATTCTATTTTCTAAGACAAGAACAAATTATGTGTAGCCTAAAAAAGAGAAGGCCAATGAAAGAAATGACAGCAGTCTTCCAGTGCAAAAAAAGGCTGTCACAGGGAAGAGTGGGGTAGCTATGTTCTCCATAGAGCAAAAGGATAGGACAGAAACAATCTCCAAACAATTGTTTACAAATAAAGATCCATGCTCAAAATGAGGAATTTCGTAACTTGAAGAGTGATTAATCAATGGAAAAGCATGCTTCCTGAAGTTAGGCAAAGGTTGGACATCTGTTTGATTGGGATGGTCTGAGGATTCCTGCCTCCAGCAGGAGTTTGGACTCAAGGATCTCCAGGTCCCTTCCAACCCTACGCGACTTTGAAAGTTTGTGGCGCCTTTGAAGGGCTTGAAAGCATTCTTGGGGATCAGTATGCTGCTGCAGATTTTTGCTTTACAGCCTTTTGGTTTCCCATTTATAAATTTAAATGATTTTTTTAAAAATACCTAGCAAGCACCCAGGGAGAACTTAGATACCTGCAATCACATGTTGTAGACTGCAGTCTTCGAAGATTTTTGTCAGATTAGTCAGTTGCAGGAATCATTTTTGTTTAGGGCAAAAACAACTGCACACTAACTCATATGGAAATATTTCCAGCTACCAAGCCTTGGGTTTGGCCCTGTGCAAGGTAGTTAATGATGGATGGGAAATCCGTGCTTGGGAGGGAAAAACCTCTGAGTTCTGAATTGCAGCCAGACAAGCAAATACAAAAGTCACAATGACTGGAACAAATTGGGGGGGGGGGGGGGGATTGGGTGTAGTCAATTTTCCTCTGAAGTGAAATTTTGCACTATTATTTTCCCTTTAAAATAGTGCAGAGATTACTAACTTGTAAGGGAATAAGTATCTAGGTAGGAATTTGAATAGACAAGATTCTAAGATTGGACTGTGAATGGATTTGTAAAGATGTACATCCATTTGCATGCATTAAACAAATATCAATAAAAATTCCAAAAGCGACTTGGCATAGAAAAGAAATATTAAACATAGGAACTAGCCAACAGGTGTCAGTCACAATCGTCGTAGTATTTTTTTATTATGCTGCTAATTCCATTAAACTTTCTCCCAGATGTACAAACAACTCTGTGCGAATTATCATGTTGAATTTTTTCAAGAAAAGGCATGATACTGAACATTGGCACTAAACTAGGGAAATAATATTTATTTTACACAGGCTAATCTTGGATTACATATCTTTTTTATTAGAAAGTAGGTGATATTGCAAAAGAATATTATTCTAATGCAGAAAGAACTTGGTTAGATGATAAAGGTTTAAAACAGCTTCTAGAGAGTGAGTGTGGGGAAGAACTTTAAAATCTAGGAAGTGTCTATATTGTCTGAAAAGTTTGGAATGCAGTTAACAGGATGAAGCAATGTATGGATAGGAACAGTTTGAAAAAGAAGGACTTCTTAAGAGGTAACAGTTACAGAGTTCATCAGAGAAAAGAACTGTCAGGACTATAGTATCATCAGAGCTGCAGTTTTTAATATCCTCTTGATATCTTCTTAAGCAATAATTTACGGTTTTTGGTTATTTTCAAGAATAAGTCACTAGATGCAAGTTTAGGTGATAGTCTGGGTCATGAAAGTTAAGCCACCCACAATCAGGTTTGCTTACCATCCTGTGAGAACCAGCCATAAAACGATAGAGGCCCATAGAAACAGTCCTGAGAGCCTTTCTGAGGATACATCCTGGTTTTGGGGGTGGATTTGGTGGAGATCAGTCAGGAAAAGCAGATGAAGGTGATTTGACTCAAGGAAGTTGTTTGGAAGGAAAAAGAGAAGTTGAATGCTTATTCAGCAGTCTTCCCTAGAAAGAATTGTTAAGGGATCAAGAGAATCCAGAAATTAGTGTTTCAAATAATCAGAAAGATCTTGGGAGAAAGACAAACATTTATTTGAACTTCTAGTGATTTGTGCCTGGCTTGCCAAACCATACACATAAAAGTAATCTATTTTGTTTGGATTTGGAAAGAAAGCGAAGAAAACAAGGAGCAGGGAAACTATATAGTCTGTGATTAATTCCATCTGATGCTAATTGGGCCTAGCCTAGTCTGATAGCTTTACTTCAGTGTGATGGCAGCAGGAGTTCATTCCTTCCCTTGTAGCCCTTTCCCACAGTGTCTCAATCCAGCTCCTTTATTTCCGTTGGCTTTTCTCCCAGTCCTTGCTCCGTTTGTCTTTCAGATTGTATTACTGGTGTTATTTTTTTCACACTCCCCTTCCCAGATGGCTCTGACTAAACTCCTGTCAGTTTTAGTTTAAGTCATTCTAAATTGTTATTCGGGAAATCCCACATTCTGTGGGTGTGCTTGACTTCTTTGGAAGGATTGCTAAACTTGGAAAAGTTTTCAGGGAGTACTTTCACAAGTCATTAAAATAAATCAATGCATTAACAGGGAAGCATTAAGTGTTGGTAAGTTTCCTAATTGGCCACATTCAGGTACCAGTAGTGGTTAAGTGTTGGATTAGGAATGGGGAGATCCAGTTCATCCTCAGCCACAGAAACTGGGTGATTTGGGGTGAGTCATGCTCTCGGCCCAACCTACCTCCTAAGGGAGGAGAAGGATGCTTCCACTAGTGTACAGTACATTATGTACGTTAGACTAAGCTTCTGTACAAAAGGTGGGGTGTAAAACCAATTAATATAGTTTCAAAGGGTTATGTTGTACACACCGGCAAGTTTCCATCTCCTCAAAGAATCTTGTCTACTTCGTTCAGGAATGAGCAGCTTTCCCAAAATTCAGGATAGAACTTGCTCTCCTTTACCAGTTTGGTTGTAAAATATGAGACAAGAAAGAATGGGAGATCAGTGGAAGAGGAGAAGTAATCATTTTGACTTATTATTGACCTGTGGTTGTTTTCATGTATGAGAATGGCTGTAGATAATTGGCTCCAAACAGCTGGTTTTCAGCAGAATAATTTTGGCCATTTTGGTATTATTCATAGGGGTTAAGAATAGAAATGGGAGTAGTTGTGCTCCCAATGTCCTCTCTCTACACTTTCCAACCTTATTTTGATGGAAGGCGGTTGTGTTTTTTTAAAAAATGGCATTTGGCTGTTGAATATTAATACAATCTCTAGATTCTGGGTAAACTCAGATGCACTTAGAAGGCATGCTGAGATGGTAATACTCAAGATTCTTTTCATACTTACCCTGTCTTTATACAGCATAATTATAATTGTTTGGGAAGTGGAGTAGTTTTTAAAAACTGGAAAGGAGTATTGCCTACAAATATTCATAAGCTGTAATGAACCATCTAAAGTGCCTTAGTATTGTGATAAAATCTTTCACCAAGAAGCCCATGTAGACTAGTATATGTGTTTTGAAGAACCAGAGAATCTGGGTGTAGCCAAGCCGTCAATAGCAGAAGTACTAAGCCAGCACATTATCCCTGAATTCGTTCTCTTGGCCTTGCCTTCTTTCCAATCACTTTGGAGTTCTGTCCCAGCACCTTTGGAAGGTAAAAGTATTCCTGCACAGATGGAAACCACTATAACCTTTATAGTGGAAGCAGGCAATCATTATAGATATATAGAGAAGAAAATTTGTTTCATCACTCCTAACGTCTATCGTTGCCTTCTACTTTACTGGATGGCCAGATGAATTTGCTTATCAGGCAGACTAGCTGATATGTTGGGAATTGTGCTCTAAAAATTTAAGGACATGATGGGAAGGGACTTGGAAAATCAATCACCTGCTTTTTATATATATATAATAAGCAGCTTATACTATAATTGAAGAGACTGCTGAAGGCTGTAGCAAATGCCTGTGGTTACCATAGTATTGGTGAAAAAGGATCCCAGCGGGTAATGCCATGACACAAATTACACAGCTATGATAACTACTACTATGATAAGTAGGATTTTCCAGGGTCCAGGGTTTTTTCTAGTTTTTTGGAAATATTGAGTGTTTTAAACCATGTTTAAAAACTATGTTTAAACTATATTTAAAATCATGGTTTTATACTTCATTTTCACTTCAGAAACTTGCAAAAGAAGGCAGCCAAAGGGAGAGAATTCAGGGGTCATGTGGTTAGTACTTCTGCTATAGACTGCTTGGCTACTACTGACACAAACATGACTAGATTATCACTCAATGGTACCTAGGAACCAGAGAGTTGATTGTCCCTGGACAAGGAGGAACAGTAATTCAGAATTTATACTTAGTTAACTCTCAAACACTGTATAATCTCTTGCAGTGCTTCCCTCTCAGAAGAGAAGAGATTTTTCCTTGTTTCTGAGTCTCATATTTTTCTGATAAATTGCCTCCTTATATTTTCTGCATCCCTGATTCCGTTCAAATAAATCGTCCAAGAGAGGCTGAATTATTCCAGCCAATCACTGAGGGCTACCATGGGCAAGCTAAAAGTTCAGTGGTGTTTTATATCTTTGACATGTAGAAGTTCTTGGGTTCTTTATCCAGCAGCTCTAATTATAGAAACATGAGTTGCAACGCATGGAAAGACTTTGCCATGAGGCTATGAAAATCCATTTTTAATCACAGTACGCATTACTGGAATAGGTGGACCATTTTCTTAGTTGAAATGAAGCAGTTCTTTGTATCCTAGACGCCAGTTCTTTTTTCTAAGCCAGCGAGCCATAAATTGCCTCCAGCTCTGAAACCAAAGCAGCTTGGAGCTGTTGAATGAAAAGGAACATATCTATTAATTGTTCTCTCGCGGGAATAAAATGTTATCGCTTCTGGTGGAACGAAGGAAGCAAAGATCTTCCTGTTTGGCAAAAATAGATGGCTTTTGGCTCAAAATCAAAGATGACTGCACTTGGAAAGGCTTAAATAAGTTGTATTAGTTTAAAGATAAATCTGAAATAACATTTGGTAGTTTATGAGTGAATATAACATACATATAACACATACAGAAACAACCTAAAAGTGATTCTTCAGAATTCACCCCGCTACCCACAACAGGTGGCAGCATCCAGCTAATCCTGGCTGATGTTGAAAACAAAAACAAGGGACAGATTTAGGATTTGGATGGGAAATCACCAGGAAATCCCAGGACTGAACAGAAAATTCAGTGGCAAGATGTGTCCCTGTTATTTCCAAGAAACACATAATTGAATTTGATCCCCAGGGAATCTTATCTTCATGCAAGACCAGTATCAAGCAAACATGATCTTTTTCCCCCTGTGCTGTTTTAATGATAGGAGCAAAATATTTTCTATATACTGTAGTTAGCACATATCACTTAGGAGCTCATTGGTCACTGATCTGGGAAACAGTTGTGTTTTCAGAACTGTTTTCTGTTTAAGAAAAGGGGCAGCCTGGAGTGCTTTACCATTTAATCTTTTTCTTTTCCTCCCCTGGCTTTGTTTTAAGAGATCAGTGGGTTATTATGGCATCAGCAGATAAGCTCTCTTCTTACCACTCTAATTTCCTTGGGTTTTTTTAATAAAAAGAGTGTTGATTCATTCTGCCCTGGTTCGTTCTTGATAATGCAACAATTGGTCTTTTCATGGCAGCCCGCTCGGATTGGTCTTTATCTCTGTCCAGGTCTGGTTTTTATCTCAGTTCAGCACATGTCATGGAGTAGGAGGGGGACTGAATGGAGCACTTGTTCCTTACAATTCCAATCAGAATAGAACAATTACTAAGCGATAAAGGAGGAGGAAATTTAGCCTGGTTTAAAGGCCTTGTAGGGAGAAGAGTGATGCTTTTGCCCAAGTAATTCATAACAGTCCTGAATTTAAATTTAAATCTAAACCAACTCCATGTATTTTGAGTTGTTCACTAGGCAGAGGGTTTGTTTTATGTTTGTATTACTTAAAAACAAAATAAGTAGGATTGAGAAAGAACTTTTAAAGCACTTGGTTTTGTATATAAGCAATAATAATGACTTTAGGGATAGAGAAGGATGAGACAATGGAAAATGCAGTCTTACACCTGACCTTTGACCGCATTTTGCACCTCCAGATAAATGGATTTATTTTAATCTTTAGAAAAACAGGACAGCTATAATATATGTGTGGGTAGTCTTGATGATTGAACTGTAAATGTCAATTTCTATACAAACTGTGTAAAAATAATTATGAAATGTAAATTTCTGTAAAGTTGAGATTCTGATTCTCTCTCCTTTTTTTTTTTCCTGTCTGAAAGGCTCAGAGGCCCAAAATCCTGAACAATATTGAAAATCAGCTGGATGAACTGGGAGCTGCAATAGCGCAAATGAAGAGGATAGTGGACCTCATCAAAGTATTTCACCACATTTATTTTTTATCCCCAGTAAAAAGCAAAATGTTGAACCCTCCTCTGAAACCTTTCCTTTCTACAGACTTTCCTCCCTTTATTGTCTGTTGTCAAGAGGTAACAAAAATAAGCCATCCTTCCCCTCAGGAAGGGGTCAATGGGGTTAGGATCTAGAGACCACAGTCCCAACATATCTGGAAAAACTGAGGAATGCTGTCTTCAAGAAGTGTCCACTTAAAGATTATAGGTCTGTTCTATCATTCTCTGTATTAATTAATTCGCATATAAATAAAGAACAAATGTACTTCTCCCCCATTTCTTATGCAAATATGTTCCTGAGAACTAAATTACAAATGTAACAAAATCACATGAGGCTTCTTTCCTTGAATAGCAGATATGACAGTGTTTAATGTTTGATCCCCTGGAGTTGGGACCCCATATCCATAGAAAAAGTAGTATTGTAGGGCAAAGATAAAGTTAATGGATAATTTTCATGATAGGAAAAAAGTTTCCTTATTCTATGAAATGTAGTAAGGATTGGATGCTGTTCCTTAGAAATGGCAAAACTCTACAACTTTGCAAAAATTCCCTCAGTTTAGGAATGGAATGTTCCTGATAATTCCAGAACATTCCATTCCCAAATTGCTACTTTTTGCAGTATTTCTATTAACTTCTTCCACTTTCTTAGCCATAGTTAAGAGATGAAGAGTATTCTCATATCCCTCTCTTCTTTTTTCAGCATTTACATTCCACTGTAATGCTAGTTTTAAGTTTTCCACAGCAATATGATTAGCCTGCAAAGAGAACGGCACAGTAAATTGAATTAGGAAAAATTATTAAAATGAGGGATGGAAAAGAAGTTTGTGAATCTGAAGGACAAGGAAAGAAATGAAACAGACAAAGACCTTAGCTGTACTCAATTTGCCAAGAGATAGAGCCCTAAATGCATTTTTAGAAAACTTTTTAAGAAGTAGCTTTTATAAATTTTCAGGGAGAAGCAGTTTATGTTTTTTCTTCTCCAGTATTTTCTCATGAAATCCCCCAGTTTTAGAGAAAACTTTCCTTTGGTTCATTTGGGGAAGTTTATGTGGGTAGGAATGAGGGCACTTTATTTTTTGAACAGGAAAAAGGAAGAGGGGAGACAAACAGTTGAAATTCAGTTATTTTGCTGCCAAATTTAAGGTAAACTATCTTCAGATGCCATTAGCAGCAGATGGAATGATGGAGGCAGGGGTGAAATCCAGCAGGTTCTGGAGAACCGATAGCAGAAATTTTGAATAGTTCGGAGAACCGGCAAATACCATCTCTGGCTGGCCCCAGAGTGGGGTGGGAATGGAGATTTTGCAGTATCCTTCCCCTGCCACGCCCACCAAGTCACGCCCACAGAACGGGTAGTAAAAAAAAACTGAATTTCACCACAGGATGGAGGGTTGTATGTAACCATGAAGTCACCTTTACTTTTCAGTGATGAATAGCTATCTCACCCACTAACTTGGTTATTAAAAAGATACTCATTGGATAAAGGAGAGTTTTTCCTCTAAAACTGGGAGATTTCATGAGAAAATACTATAAAGCCAAACCTATAAAAATTGGCAATTTTGCCATAATGTTTCTCTGATTAGGAGTCTGAATAAGGATAGGAAGCTTTCTGTTCCCATTCCTGTCTTTAACCTGCTTGAAAGCTCTAAAAAACCAGTCACCAAATCTTCATCTCTCCTCCTCCTCCTCCTCCTCCTCCTCCTGGATCATTGCTGTACTAGTGGAAAGCCTTCTGGAACCTTCAGCAAACTGGAAGGCTGACTTACTTCTCCTGATTTTTATATAATATAAATAATTTTAATATAATAAGAGCCTTGGTGGCGCAGCAGACTAAAGTGCTGTTAAATAGCACTTAGCTGCCAGCTGCCTGCAATTACTGCGAGTTCAAATGTCACCAGGCTCAAGGTTGACTCAGCCTTCCATCCTTCCGAGGTAGGTAAAATGAGGACCCAGATTGTGGGGGCAATAAGCTGACTTTGTATAAAAAAGAACACCACTGGGGGGGGGGGGAGCGCAAAAGCCCTACTAAGCAGGTATATACAAAAGTATGAAAGCTATTGCATAACGCATTGTAAGCCGCCCTGAGTCTCCGGAGAAGGGCGGCATATAAATCGAACCAATAAATAAATAAATAAATACATACATACATACATACATACCAAACCTGCGTGTAGAGTTTGGGAGAAAGGATAAAAATTGTTGATTGCCTACTCTCCCCGTAGTTGTTAGTAATAAAAAAAATGATTCTTTCTTTTGATGGGTTCCATATTGTATTTTCACAGGCTACTTCTTAAATGTAGGTTTCATGTGATCATTCATTCGTTCTTATTTGAGAAAGGAGCTTGGTTTATTCACGTTTTAGGCAATGATTTTAGTTGGAATAAGTCCATCTTTATTTTTTTAGGCTACTGCTCAGAAGGAGAAGGAAAAGGTCAGCAGTCTCCTTACCGAGGCCACCAAGGTCCTGGCAACCTTTAAGAAGGAAGTGCTTGGTTTCATTGAAGTTGATGAAAGAGCCATGTTAGGCGGAGCAGAGGAAGAAATGCGACATAAAGAAAATCGACATGCCCTGCTGACGGAACACAAGCGGAACCTGGAGAAAGTCCCCAGTACGGACACCATCACTTTCCTGCAGGTGCGCTCCAAGAATTATTTTTGTAGGTGATTCAATTGCCAGTAGAGACATAGCATAGGTTTCATTGCATCTCTTCTCCACCTGGGCACTCAGGATGCATCAGCAATCCCTGGAAAAGGTCCAGCAGTAACTCTGGAGCTCTTGCTCAAGATCCAACTCCATACCCATATCTATTTGCACAGTACAAATGCGTTTGGTTGGTACCTAAAAAGCCCATTATGTGAAATAGCATCCAGGGGTCTCCATCAATATAGTCATAGAGCAGCAAGAGCTTTGTGCACTTGTCTTTAATATAAAGGGCTAGTGAAAAAGGATGCTATGCTTAATAGTTTGCGTCTCTCGGGGGATGGTTCCATATGAGTGGATGAATGTGCCCCATATGTTTTTCTTTTATTGTCCCACCACTTCTCTGCTTATTCATCCAAGATCACATGTTCATTCCCATCAAGATCTCTACTGGGGAAATGTTTTCCCATTTCTTTCACTCTTGGAGGCAAGGGGCCTTCAGTATCAGGAGAAGGTTCTCTTGGATTTGATGCTGTTCCAGATGAAGATCCAGGAACAGAGTGTGCCAGTAGTTACAGCCAGTAGAGCTTGTGTACCCCTTCTTCCCCCCACTTCATCTCCTGCCACATCTGTGTTGAGTTTTTAAGCTAGTTAAGTGTTAGTGACTTAAGAAGAGCTGTATCTGTTGAATAGACCTTATAGACAAACAATTGCTGTAACTTTGTTTGTTTTCTTGATCAGGAATTCCAGGCATTAAAAATAGCAGCTGAGGAAAAAAACCTTGCATGTTCAAACTTCCCCAGAGAGCTGAGTTTTATTAAATCCAGTCAGGCCGTGTTTGCTGTGAAGGAGCTGCTGGGAAATATTTGCAAGAACCAATGGGACCAACTGTCAGGGAAGGGTGAGAATGGACCTTTTCTTCATGGGATACCAGAAGGTTTGTAATTTATTTCTTTACTGGATTTTTATAGCTACTCATCTCATAATGGAAGAAACCCTGAGACTTGGGCAGAATTCTTGTCCTTCGAGAGTTGCCCTTCAGCTGAAGTACCAGATCTTTATGGCTGTAGAATAGGAGCTGTATATCACCAGTGGAGTCTGGCGACATCCATTCACTGAGACTGTCCATTATCCTAAGAAATGGTCCCAACCTTTGTGGCTTGGCGGCCAGGCTAGAAGGGAGAGGGGAACCAGGCCATGTGAGCAGTGGGCCAGTGCACGTGGTCCGCTTGCACAGCCAGTTCCAAATAAGCCATGGCCTGGGGATTGGGGACTCCTGTGCTTAGCCACAGTATGCTTTCTTCAGTTTGGCTTAGTTCATTGGGTTTGCGTATTTAATTCTTGCTTATTCAGCATATTATGATAAAGTGTTCATGATACTTGCCCTAAGATGTCAAGTTTGTTGTTACCTACATGTAAGTCTTAAAAGCTCTGTCAACTGTTCGCACTATGAGGTTCTTGTTTCTTTTCTTTCATGCAACTTTTCAGAGTTTCATATGTATAACTTTCATAGTATTCTCTGATTTTTTTTCTGAAAGCACCTAATTCTTTTTTTCTTGTGCAACAGTGGCATGCAAACTTTGCTTTTTATGGTAAACTATTCTGTAGAGTTTTGATAAGTCTTTATTTTAGGACTTAGATGGGGGAGGATATTCAAATCCACTGGCTACAATTTATATCTCTTATGTCCCCTGTGGCACTATAGAAAGGGCACAAAAACAATTTTGAGTTAGCATTTATGATTAGCAGATCAAAATGAAATGCTAGCCTTTCAAGGTGAAAAGAGGCAAGATAGGAACCATCTAAAAGAGATGCAAATGACAAAAAATGCAAGATAGGAAGAATCTAAGCTGTCTTAGTTATTTAATAGCTTTTAATAGCACTCAGATGTTTCAGAAATGACTCAAATATATAAACAGGCAACAAACAGACATCACTAGGTGTGGTTACTGGTGGTTTGGGAAACATATCCAAAGCTGGTGTCCTTGAAATAACAGAACAGGGTTTTTACTTGTTAGTTTTTGATTTCCAGACTCTTATCCTGCCAGATTCAAAGCTCATGTTGCTTATTCAGTTGAAGATGAAGATTGCTGGCTCATTTCTAAGTTTGAAATCTTAGTTGTTTGTGTTTTCTTTGTGCAGCTGTTTAAAACATTATTACATTAGACCTGTTCTGCATCTGACTGTCACTGGCAGGGAAGTTTGGATTTTAATGGTAATTGACAAATGCTTATGTTCTGTAACGAATTAAATAGAAATATCTAAAAGAACTGCTAGAGCTTGCCAGCATTATTACCTTCCCCACTCCCACCCCTATTACATTTAGGTAGAACTACAGATAGTCCTCGAGTTATGACTACAATTGAGCCCAAAATTTATGTTGCTAAGTGAAACATTCATTAAGTGAGTTTTGTCCCTTTTTACAACATTTCTTGCCATGGTTTCTAAGTGACTCACTGCAGAGGTTATTTAGTAACACGGTGGTTAGGTGTATCAGGCTTTCCCATTGACTTTACTTGTCGGAAGGTCACAAAAGGGGATCACGTGATCCCGGAACACTGCAACTGTCATACATACCATATGAACCAAGCACCTGAATTTTGGTCACATGACCATAGAGATGCTACAACAGTCATAAGTGTGAAAAGCGGTCATAAATCACTTTAGCGCCGTTGTAATTCTGAACAGTTAGAACTCAGATACACATCAGGGATGAAAATCACTGCTTTTTCCTGAAGGGAAATAAAATGTTTGCATTCCTCCTCATACCCCCACCACACCCATATCCTTACATCATGTTTTGTACATTTGTTTGACAATATGCAAAACAAAAATGGAAATGGATCTTATGGAAAATTATTTTTCTCTTTCAAAGATCTGCTCAGGCCAATAAGCAAAAAGCAGGGTGAGGCAGTTTTTTTCTGCAAATGCTAAAAACAGTTCCCATGCAAACTCCACAGAGCCTGTGTCAGCCCTTGGATGTAGGCCAGGTCAGGAAACAGCAGCACAAGAAATAATAGATCTCCACTCTATTGATATACTGTAGGCTATATTAATAGACCCTTGAAAGCCTGACGTTTCTTATCCCTGCTCTCTTATACCAAAGAGAGTCAAGGTGGGACAGTCTTGAGTTTTTTCCTTGTCTTTCCCAGGCTAAAGTCATGTTTTTCCAACACTTGGCACTATCTTCTTCAAGACATCCCCATACTCCTCTACGTTATTTAGTTCTCCCCCCTCAAAAAACCCAGCTTGGCAATTCTTTTAGCTGCCAGTGACAATGTATGATCACATAGCATGAAGTGGAATGTGGAGACTTTCCCATAAATACTCTACCGTTTTTTGATTCCCCTAAAGTCTTGGCAGTAACCCACAGAGTCCTTTGAAAATTGGCTCCACCACTTATGCCCAGTCCAAAAAAGTTGTGCATTTTATATAGAAGTTCTTGTAAAATCAAGGAAAACGTGCTACCTCAACTGAGTTTTCTGCTGGCATCCCTACCTGTAGTTTGCGAATTATACAGAATTCGCAATACAGTATTAGAATTGGGATCTTATGTTAACATATGTAGTTGTTCTGTTGTGATGCATTATCAGCTTTAAAATGTTTCAGGATCCAATCTGGGTCAGTCACTGGGACCAGAGGTTTAAGTCTCCCAAGCTTTCAGAATCATGATGGAGCCCATCCTCAGAGAACTTGTCTCTCACCAGAAAGTGAATCTGACCAACCCAGATTGCATCCTGCAACATTATCCTGGGACGCATATATCTGCCTTCATTCCTAAAAATGTTTTACACAGCAGGTGATTTTAAGCCTATATATGTTCTGTGAAGATCACAGAATATAAGGCATAAGAAAATGTGCTCCCATCTTGCTGGATATCAATTTGCCTTCCTCTAAAACCAGGAAGAAGTTACTGTTTTGGGACAAAAGGCTTCTTTATGGTGATGATATTTTCAGTTCTGTCTGCAATGTTGACATCATATATTGATGACAAATTTTTCTTTTCACAGTGACAATTGAACCGCAGGTTTCAGAAAGGAGCATCAACCCCGCCAGTTTGGAATCACGAGATTATTTTCTCAAATGTAAGGCCATTTGTTTTCTGCATTTTTCTTCTTGGTTTTCATGCCTTGTTTTTGGCTGATAACATAACCTTTATTGTCATTTTTTTATGGATTGAAACATCATACAAAATTCTAAGCAGCAGTATCTGCAGAGATATATCTTTATTTTTTCGATAGAATAGAACAGAACAGAACAGAACAGAATAGAATTCTTTATTGGCCAAGTGTGATTGGACACACAAGGAATTTGTCTTGGTGCATACGCTCTCAGTGTACATAAAAAGAAAAGATACATTCGTCAAGAATCATAACGTACAACACTTAATGGTAGTCATAGGGAACAAATAAGCAATCAAATCATATTAGGAAACAGTCAATATAAATCATAAGGATACCAGCAACAAGTTTACAGTCATACAGTCGTAAGTGGGAGGAGATGGGTGACAGGAACAATGAGAAGATTAATAGTAATGTTTTATGTAGTTTTTTATGATGTTTAAAAGTATGTTTTTAATTGTTACCTAGCTTTGTTTTATTTGCTGATTTTTGGTGTAAATCACTTTGAGATGTCTAAATAAGTAGTATATAAATATTTTAACTACAATAACTAGCATTTTAACATAAATGCTCCTACCACTCTGAAAATATTGCATGTATGTATGTATGTGTATGTGTGTGTGTGTGTATATATACATACACATATACAGACATACATACACACACATATACATATATACACACACACACACACACACATATATATATAGCATATATATATAGCATATATTGCAAATACATACCTACATGTCCTGTCATTCTGAAAATGCAAATATTGTGTGTGTATACATATGTGTGTGTGTGTGTGTGTATGGATGTACGTATCATATATTGCATACACACACACATATATACATGATTTAATATGAGAACACTGCTTTTTGTGGAGGGGGGGCTTGTTTATGCCATGAGCCTTCCTTGTTTATTATTTTCAAGCTTTTTATATTTTTGCTTTTGTACAGCTGCATTCATCATTGACTTGGACAGTGATACTGCTGACAAGTTCATCCAACTCTTTGGGACCAAGGGGGCTAAGCGTGTGCTGAATCCCATTGCTTACCCTGAGACCTCAACCAGGTTTATCAACTGTGAGCAAGTATTGGGTGAGAATCTTATGAACCGTGGCAACTATTACTGGGAAGTGGAGATCATAGATGGTTGGGTGAGCATTGGGATCATCACTGAAGATTTCAATCCCCAGGAATCATATGACCGGGGCCGCCTAGGCAGGAATGAGAAGTCATGCTGTCTACAATGGAATGGCCAGAACTATGTTGCGTGGTTTGGCGGATTTGACTGTGTTATACAGCAGCCATTTTTTCATACTATTGGGGTGTACTTGGAGTATTCAGAGAAGGTGCTGACATTCTATGGAGTCAAGGATTCCAAGATGACTTGTCTCCAGCAGTTCAAAGTGGCTCGCTTCAAAAAGGGGCATTTTGACCCTTTCCAGAATAAGATCAACCACCAGTTTCCAGCACTGTTCACGCACAACCTCAAGCCAGCCTTTTTTCTCGAAAGCGTAGATGCTCACATGCAGCTTGGGCCTTTGAAGAAAGACTGTGTTTCAGTACTTAAGCGGCGATAATTAGGTCAAGGATAAATAATTGGACAAATAGGATGTTTGTGACATCTCTGCTGGATCACTGCATCATCTTTCTGAGTTAGTGTTGATGAATTAATCATACTTGTTGCTGCTCTTTTTACTTATTTGATAAGTATTAACATTTAAAGACTCACTTTTCAGCAAAACTTTTTCTTCTCTTGGACATAATTAGGGATCATTTACAAAGAGCTTGATCTAAAGCAAAAGACATCTCCATTTCATCTATATGAACCAATGGTATCTTCAGAGACTGTGCTCTATTTCATAATACATGGATCAATAATCAATGGTACCATGGAAACCCATCTTCATAATAGCAGGCAGAAAAAATACTACCACTGATCAAAAATATATGCTGAAGGTCATCACTTACAAAAACAACTGTGGAGAAAACAATGGTGTCAGCTGTCAGCAGAGCAAATGACATATATGAACAAATATATTCAGCTTTGGATTACAATAGCAAGAAAAACAATATAGGGCTGTGGGGAGCTTTAGTTGATTCTTAGCTTAAATCTAAATTTTAGTCTAAATATTAGAAATATAACTTTGAGGTTAAATGAAGCATCTGTGGCTGAGTGTCAGCCCCGCTAGGTAGACCAGTTCAGGATATGATCCACAAAGGAAGAATACAATTTTTACTGAGATCGGCTATAATAATTGAGTCTTGCAAGTCTGATTGTAATATTCCACCACCTCTTTGTAGTTCAGGGAATTAGGGTGCCATCTGCCTGAGCTGCTTCCAAATGTTATCTCGTTTTGGATTTTAAATTGTTCCTGTCACTTTTGTCTAGGTAACGGTTCCTGTATGTTTCCATCACAGTCACATTGCATTCTCTGTACTTCAATGCTATATGTGCCTGTTTATTAATATTGGGTTAAAAAGTGTACAAAGTAAACTGAGTTGCAGATCTGAAAGAAGAGCAAAATGTTTAAGACTGGGTTGCAAGTTTCCCTTTCCTTACAGCATCTTACAGGCACAGAAGTATTATAAAAATGGAGATTCAGTGGCTTTCTGGAATCACTGGCTGCTTGAATCTGATGGAAGTTGAGGCTTATTAGCCTCTGAAGGACCGCAGATTCCTATTTCTATGATATATTCTGCTTTTCTTAGCTGTATTTTGAGTACATATCCATGGAAGAAAGACTATTGGAGAATAGTCTCCAGGGCGGTATACAAATTAAATAAATAAATAAATAAATAAATAGGATTGAACTTTCATGTATAACAAGGATACGAAGTGTATAAAATCCATCCTTTTCAGATATACTAAGCGAACACTGTAAAACATTTATAAATGTACCATAATTTAGTCATGGTGTTAGAAGTGGTGAGGAAAATCTAGCTGCTATTGTTTAAAAAAAAAGATTTCAACCTATGAGGAGACCCAGGTTTTTCATTAAGCTTAGGCTATTTTTAAATTGTTTTGTGACTTTTTTTAATTGTTTTGTTTAGACAGCTGAGTTCAAATAAACCATCCATTGAATTCCTTTCTTTCTAGAAGATAATACGCTATGAGCATTCATAATGTAAATTAGGACTGAATGAGGAGAAAATTTAGAGACAGATTTTTTTTTTGCAATCACAGGAAAATTTTGTTCTTTGAAACATTAATCTAATGCTAGCCCACTTCATTAATTCTGTGATCTCAGGATTACATTGTTAAAAGAAGGTTTTGCAGTATTAATGAGTAAATTATTTGCCTCCAAAACATATTTTGTTACATTATATCCTGTATCCAAACTGAAAGAATAGTAAATTTGATTAATCATGAAATTAATTTAATAAGAGTACTTCTCTTTGCTGCTGGGCCTCACTGAAATGTTCCTGCCTTTCATTAAAAAAATGTGAGGTCCTTATAGTTTTGTTTGTGTATCCTTCCCTTAATGAAAGCACTGCAGCATAGTGCTGAAATACACGCCTTGTGTTCTTTTTTTCAAAAAAAGTTTTCACCATCTTTCTATAAAGGACAAAAATGATATGTACATGATGTACATATTGAATTGCATGTTGCAATCTAGTATCTTAAATTTATATCCAATTAATTAATGTTAGGAAGGTTACAGGATTTAATAAAGATAAATTACAGACGTTTGAATTTGTAAGAAAGTCAAAGTAGTACATAATCCACTCTACTTTGAAATTAGGACTTTTTAAATATTTAAAGATGGTTAGTTACTGAAATAGATGGAACCATCACTGCAGGATTTGACAGAAGGGCACTCAAGATGGTGGAGAGGATTTCATTGTCCCTAACACAGAGGTGTCAAACTCAAGACCTGGGGGCCCAATTCAGCCCATAGGGTGCTTAGATCTGGCCCGCAAGGCCACCCTGGAAATAGCGAAGGACCAGCGAAATCAGAGTTTGCAAGGGCCAGACATGGCTCCCCCTAGCTCCGTTTTCACTGGCAGAGGGTTGCAAGAGAACATCCTAGCTGAAAATGGAGCTTGGGAGCCCATTTTCGCTGGCAGAGCGCTCGCGCCACCACATGCCCCCCCTGACACAAGTGATGTCATGCTGGCCACGCCCATCCTGATAACCCCCCCCCCCCCCCCCCCCCACACCCCCCCCCCCCCCAGGTCAAACACAACCCTAATGCCGCCCTCACTGAAATTGAGTTTGACACCCCTGCCCTAACAGGACAGAAGGTACAGTTCTGTGAAGAGGATCTACATGCAGATGATCCCAGTTAGGGGAGGTAGACACTTTGTTCCTTCATTTTTATTGTAAGGGGGGAGGTCCTATAGTTTGTGATTTACGGAACAACTGGTTAATGGAAGCAAGCCACACTTAATTTGAGGAGTTTGTAGAGTTGTGTCATACATATGACTGGGACAGGATTTTCTTTTTTAAAAGAAAATCCTGTTCTCATCCCATTCAGGATGAGAATTGATTTTTTTTTTTTTAGGTGCTAAGGTGATTTAAAGTGTAGGGTTTTTTGAGTCATCTGCTTCAGCTTCTCAGGAAACTACATCATTATATTTTATCAGTCATGCTGCCAAGTTTGATAGCAGAGAGGGAGCTTCAAATGTTATGAAAAGGAAATGTGGAGGCTAGACACCAGTGAGAGGCTGCAGACTGGAAATTCCTTTATATTTCCTGGTTAAAGATTAATAACAATACAAATCTTTAGGGCATGAAATCATTTATAATCACATGATAATTATTCTTAGACCATTGAATGCAGCAGGTATTCTAAGCTTTCTAAACAATCCAGCATTAATCTTGTCATAATGTGGTTAAAAATTAATATTCCTAACTCTCATTCATTACATTCTGGTCTTGCCTAGTTATTCTTCCACATCTGATCATAAGGTTTCATTTGTACACAAGGTTCTCAGAGCATTTAGTTTGGAAGAAAGCTTCGGAAAAATGTGTTTTATCCACAGCTGGACCAGCCAGGAAATTTTGTTATAAAAATCCATGGCATAAACCACAATAAACTGGAATTAAAAAATAGTTCAAACCACAAAAATATGTTTTTATTTATTTTGCTTTGGCAGTATATGTGCCTGTTCTATGTGGCAAAGACTAAAAGTCAAGCCTGTCTCAGTTCCATGTGCTTTCTGCTACCTTTATGTGGCCTTCAAATGATTTACTCCATTTTATTGTAAAAAAACAAAACATACAGTAATGTTGAAGGAGGGTGAAATGAAACATTGAGCTAGTACATTCTGGTGTTTGAGAAAACTAAAAATCTGGTTAATGACATCTAATGGTTCAAAATTACTGAGATAGCTAAAAGGGCAGACTCAAAATCATGAGTTGTTCTCTTTCCATTCACATTTATTAATGGTGAACTTAATGCCCTCCCTAAAGCATTGAAGCAGCAAATGGGAGAGGAGATATTATTTTATTATTCTTGTTGGCATTCATGACCAGAATAAAGCCAAATGGATTCTCTACATATGCTCTTGAGCTTCTAATATAAGCATCTGTGTTTTATACACAATGAGAACAGCAGAGAAGATAGTTCCCATTGTAAAAACACTTTTTTTAAAGAATTGGATCCATAGGAGTGGTGTAATGGCAAATAACAAAACATGTATATCATGCAGATGCAATGAGTTACATGCTTGTACCAGATATTAGAAAATGATGTACCGGTAGGTTAATACTTGCATAATATCACCATGTGCATTGGGTTTCATCACTTTCATGGATACCCCTGACAGGTTCTTGAGTTTGCTTGTTTCTTCCTTCACGATCCAATCTTTTCAGCTGAAAATTTATTTTTAATGTACCTAGGAAAATTAAGTTGTATTATTGTATAACCATTTAGTAAAAAGTGATAATTTGGAAATGGTTTGGAAAGCGCAAGGCTACATTTCAAAAACTTACTTTAATTCATAGGTTTTTACAAAAATCCAAACAATTTGAAAAGTTCCCTTGATTTATTGAATGAAATTCAAAGGATGGAGGCAGGGTTTCATGATAGGGTTGCCTGAGAGATCAGTTCAGGAAACAAGACAAAACTTCCTGTGAATGGGAAAATTACATTCTTTCTGTTACGTGTCAGAAACATAACAGATTGTTTGCCTGTTCATTACAGACAAGCCAGAAGAAAGTCAACTTGCTTGTATAAAAAGGATGTGGCCAAATTATTTTGTATATTATGGATAGAGGGCCCCTTTAGGGAAAAGCACAACTATGTATAGGAATTAATGGAAGTGAAAATCATTATTCACATGACTAAGCAACTATGTATGAGTGACAAACTACACATTATGTACAAACCACAGAATGGGTTCTGAAAAGAAATAGAATGAGCCAAATTGAAATAAACTATTTTACACCTTTTTACTTGAGCCCTGAGAGCATCTGGCTTTTTAAATTCTTAAATCTTAAATTTGAATTGGTATGCCCACATTTAACCTTATTTATTGGATATTCTGTTTTAATTTGTCTTTTAACTTTTGTATTCTCTGTTTCTTATTGTTGTGAGCCACCCCGAGTCCTTCGGGAGAAGGACGGCATACAAATCCAATAAATAAATAAATAAATCTGGAAATTTTAGAAAACAGAAATTCAAAGGTATACATTAAAACCAAAAGCAGCATTCATTAGAAGAGCTTGGTTAGAGATGCATCTGGGCGAGGGTAGGCAATTCATTTTCCCAAGAGACCACATAAGAAATTGGGACTGTTGTGGAGGGCTGAACTAAGAGAGATCTGAAAGTGCAAGTATTCATGCACTAACATATATACACATATTTTAAAAGTTGCATCCAAAATAAAAGCAATGCAGTTGTATGCATGGCGGCACTTACATTTGATCTCTTAATTTTTTATTGATCTCATGCAGGCTGGATAGGGAAAGCCAAAGGGCCAGATGTGGTTCATGGGCTGTAAAATGATCTGAGCTTTCTTTATAATGAAAGAAAGAAGGCATTCTACTGTTTAGGAGCAACACAGGAATAAACCCTCTTCTATGTGTCCGATACTGTGAATGAGTGACAAAAGGAACATCAGAAAATTTCTCTTGCAGCTCTTACTGGTTAGAGCTAGATGTGGTCCTAACATAACCAGCAGTCTCTGAAAATCAGATTGCAAGCCATTTGACATTGAAACCTTCAATGGTGCCTGTGTAACAGAAATAGGTTCAGTATTCATCCAATATTCTTCAGATGGAACATGAGTTACAAGGTGACCTATCTTTCTAAATACGTCTGGAAGCAGCAACTTCCATTACGTCCTGCGTTCTTGCCTTTCAATTTTGCAACATCTTATGAGAGTTGCCCATTAATACTTTTTTGCATGAGTCCAAGGACATACTCCCCAAAATATGCAGGAGTAACCCAAAATCCAGTAGGGATAGTTTTAAGGAAGCGAAATAAGTAGTATCAGAATCTGAAAGTCTTGTATCTAATTAGCAAAACTTAGAACTTAAAGTCTCTTAGACTAGCATGATATAACTTTATTCCGACATTACACAGTTGCGTTTACTAAAGCATCAACTATTGTGAATAGAAATCCAGTGTGTTTATCCCAACGTCATACACAGACAGGAGTTTGTGATTAGAAACTTCACCCCTCCCACTTTCCTGCAAATTTTACCGTGGTCAAAAGCCACCTTTTTAACCAATGAACTACATTTCCCATCATGCCTTGGCATCGCCCCTCGTTGCTTTATTCCTCTTCCGGTTCTCTTCGTTGCCTAGAGCTCCTCTAAGCCGGAAGTCGCTCGCAGAACTTGCGTAGAGCCGCTTTATTAACGGCTGGAGCCTCTCAGTCCAGCGGGTGTTGGATAGAGAGTCATCAGCTGCTTAGCGGCCATGGCGCTGAACAGGAACCATTCGGAGGGAGGCGGCGTCATTGTCAATAACAGCGAAAGGTATTGGGGGCGTCATTTGCGGCTCGCGGGGTCCGGTCTGAGCATACTGCGTCAGCGGCTCTTCCCCCTTTACTCCCCGGCTCCTGATTCCCGGGGCCCCGCCCTTTCGCAGATGCCCCGCCCCCAGGGGCGGAGAGAGAAAGTTCGCCACCCGTCCTCCCTGATCTCGCTTTTTCTTGCTTTTTCCATTGTGGGGGTGATCCACTCGATCCTTTCGATCACAAATAGGCTTAGTCTTTAGAGTACTATGACCTTTTTTGGGTTATGCTGTAATATGGTCATTTTCCTAGAAATTCCTTAGCTTTTGTGCGGCTGAAAGCTAATAGTAAGATTAAAGCAAAATTAGCCAACAATGGAAAAACAGCTAAGAATTGTGTGTAATAGAACTTTTCCTGAGCATAACATATTTTTCTAAATATCCTCAGCTCGTAAAAGATGTAAAGAGCGTTTGTTTTTTTGTTTCCAAAGACTTTAATTTATTCCCTCATTTCCCATGAAGATACTTTGAAACATAAGATTTCTTTCTTATTCCCTTTCACCTATGGCAGGATGATATTACTAGTAGTAAATATCAATCATATAAGATACCTTTTTCCATTGTTGGCAATATGCGCAAATCTGAGCAGTTGGCAAGTCAATAGATGCAAGCCAGTTCGAGAGTCAGCTTAAAAATCACAGTTTCCACACACCCTTTTTGGAGAAAGAAGTTGGAAGGAATACCAGCTGCAGCAAACAAAGACAGAGCTGGGAGAATAAATAGTAAAATTCAGAAAACAAATGAGAATAAAAGTTGGAACATTGGCAATGGATGTAGTGGCAACACTCCCATTTGTAAATGTAACGTTAAGGGAAACAGGAATTGCAGAATGTGTAAGAGTATCATACTTCAGCTTTGGAAAGCTGACACAGGTAAACATTCCCAATTACATAGTGATTTCTCTTATTCCAACTTGTCTTAGCTATTTCTCATATATTTATAACTTTATTCTACTCATGTATTGCTGAATCAGTACAGATTTCCACAATAGGAAAGCGTTGATGCCATAAGAGTCTTATAATACCAAGAGCCTTGGTGGCACAGCAGACTAAAGTGCAGTTAAGTAGCACCAGCTGCCTGCAATTACTGCAAGTTCAAATCTCACCAGGCTCAAGGTTGACTCAGCCTTCCATCCTTTCGAGGTAGGTAAAATGAGGACCCGGATTGTGGGGGCAATAAGCTGACTTTGTATAAAAAAGAACACTGCTTGGGGGGCCCGAAAGCCCTACTAAGCAGGTATATATAAAAGTATGAAGGCTATTGCTTAACGCATTGTAAGCTGCCCTGAGTCTCCAGAGAAGGGCGGCATATAAATTGAACCAATAAATAAATAAATAAATAATAATTTTGTCAATGCAAAGTTAAACTACTAGAAGGCTTCTTGATGTCATGTTAGTATTATGAAATAGTATAATCTACCACCATATCTGTTCTTATCTGAACATGCTTTTGCCATTCCTTTTTGTTCTTCTGTCAAAAAAAGCAGTTGCATTTTGGAAATGGCAGGGTATATTGAATATCCTCACATTACAAAGTTTTCTATATACATTTCTTCACTGGAAGCAATGAAAGAGAGTGTATAAAAATGAAAATATGACTTCAGCATTAAAAGATAATAAATCATCAGGCTGAGGACTGATTTTTAACACCATTATAAGCAAAGATTATAGAGTAATGGTACATGAAGAGAGTACTAGTTTTATTTCTGCAGATCTTAGGAACTTATACAGTACTGAGAAAGGCTGATAGGAACTTTTTCAGTCAATCCTACCGAAGAGTAGAAGACTAGGAGAGCTGAAAATTTGTCTCAGTTCAGGCTGCACAAAATACATGAATTGAAATAACAATCCTATCCAAGTGACAGATGGAATAGTTTGATATTGCTGCTACAGTATTAAAACTGGGTGGAATAAAGTATTCATTTTACTGAATTATGCCATTTCATACATAGTAGCTTTGGCTGTGTTAAGAATACTGCCTTTGGTATTACTCATGCGGAGTAACGTTGGTTCATTTGTTGGTGATATTTTCATGTTCATGTTTTTCAACAAAAAGGGTTGCTGACAACCTCACTGATAATCATTGTGTGCCTGTTTGTATTTAGTAATCTAAATTTATTGAAATCTTGTGCCAGTGGTGTTAAAGCTTATATGTCTTAGATATAAAAGAATGTCTAGAAAGTAAAACGTCGTATCTGATGTCTGTTTTGTTTGAGTATAGCATCTTGATGAATTACGAGCACATTGAAATGACATTCCATGATATGGAACATATGCCAGAGGCATTTAAAGGGACCAAGAAAGGCAGTGTCTTCATGACTCCGTATCGAGTAAGTCAGCAATGTATATTTTTTACACGCACACTTGGAAAGAGAAAAACATTCTAAAACTCCTGATTGTTGTCTCTTATCTAAACCTTCAGTATTCTGGTTTAACTGTGTTGATATGGGAGAAGTATCAATGTAACCCCTTCTGTTAAAAACTGGGTAATTGCATTTAATCTTTGTGTTAAGATGGCTGACTTTTGGAATTAGCATTTTTATGGTTGGTAAGTCCAAAAGCCAAAGGAAAAGGAACATAAAATGAGTTGAACTTTAACATAGGAGCAGCAAAGGTGGTAGTTGTAAGGATGGCCTTGTCCTTTCTTCTCCTTTTCTGTCCCATAATTTGAAGTTCAGATCTTCTAGGCAACATGGAGCAGTGGCTGAGGGCTTACAAAAAAGATTTGGCCTTGTAACAGATGGCATGATTTTGCAGTGCCCTTATCCTTTGACGTTTTATAATGAGTTTTCATTTCCAATGGCTACTTTGAGTATTCTCAGTTGCAGTATAAAGCAGTACTAGAATTATGTTGGGAGAGCAAACTGGAGCTAGTAAAAAAGAGGTGCTAGAATGGCTGAATTGCTTCAGTAACTTAAAAGTACATGGGCAGGTGGGTATTTCAAGCACTTTGGATAAGAGCCCTGGTGGCGCAGTGGTTAAATATAGTATTGCAGGCAAACTCTGCTAACAGCCAGGAGTTCATCCTGATGGGTCTCAAGGTTGACTCAGCCTTCCATCCTTCCCAGGTTGGTAAAATGAGGACTCTAGATTGTAGCAGCCAGTATGCAAATAATGCTTTGATATTGTAAACTGCTCCGAGAGTGCTATAAAGCACTATGGGGCGGTATATAAGTCTAAATGTTATTGCTATTGCTATTTGATTAATATTGTACATCAGCTGAGCTTCTTGAGAATTTAAAAGCTATCTAGAAATAGATTAATATTGCTGCTTCATAGTATCAATCAGATAAATTGTTGGTTCCTATTTTCCGAAGAATTTGGAAGCATTAATTGAAATATTAGTTATAAAATATCATTTGAGATTTTCTTAGCGTGTAGCAATGAAATCTAGTGTTTTGGTTTTCTGATTCTAAACATTAAAAATCTGTACTCATTTTGCCTGCAGGTTATTTTTGTATCTAAGGGAAAAGATGCAATGCAGTCTTTCATGATGCCCTTTTATTTAATGAAAGAATGTGAAATTAAGCAACCCGTGTTTGGAGCAAATTATATCAAGGGCGTAGTAAAAGCAGAGGCAGGAGGTAAGTACCCCTGTGTTTTTAGCATTTGATTTATGTTGTTCGTACAAGAATCAATTCACAAATTATTGGGATTATTCTACTCGGTCATCTTTGCAATGAACTATAAATTCATCTTAATTTACTTGCATATAAAATTAACAAATGAGTTGTGAGTACTGTAATTACTTTGTGATAGTGAAATGTTTAGAATAATTATGCATTGTAGTAACAGATGTTGGTGACATATTTAGAGAGTGAAAATAGAGAACATAGAACATAGAGAGTGAACATGTTGTAGACAAATATATTTGGACTTCAGTAAGGTATTTGACAAAGTAGACCACAACCTACTTCTTGGTAAGATAGAAAAATGTGGGACAGATAGATAGATTCTGACCAACCACACACAGTCCTCAATGGAACTAAATCTACATGGAAGTGTGCAGTGGGGAACCCCAAGTTTCTGTCTTAGATCCAGTATTCTTCAATATCTTCATAAACTATTTAGATGAGGAGATAGAAGGGTAACTCATCAGATTTGCAGACAGCATCAAGCTAGGAGGAATGGCCAATACTTTAGAAGATAGGCTCAAGATTTGAAAGATCCTGACAGATTTGAATACTGGGCCCTATTGAAAAAAATGCAGTTCACTAGTGAGAAAATTAATGTTTTATACTTAGGCAACAAAAACCAAATGCACAGGTATAGAATAGATGGTACCTTGCTCAACAGTGGTAATTGTGAGACAGATCTAGGAGTCCTAATGGACAATCACTTACGTATGAACCTGTGTTGCAGCTACCAAAAAAGCCAATGCAGCTAGGCTACATCGACAGAGGGATAGTATCAAGGTCATTTGAAATATTAGTATAGCTATACATTGCCTTGTATTAAATATATATTCTTGTTTTATATTTCAAATTTTATTTGAATTTTGAATTTTTTAACATTTTTATCTTAAACCATGATTGGATTTTCCTTGCATGAACAATTGTCTCCCCCCCCCCCCCACGCCCCTTTCTTTGCAACTATAGAGCTCAACTAGAAGTATTAGGGAAAAAAATCATAATACAGAATACGGAAACTTTTAAAGTTTTCAAAACTGATGAAAACATTGACCACTCCCATTGCCTACTTTCATTAAGTAGGATGAAGCAAGATGCCATAAAAATGGATTTCATCTTTTTTATTTCTTACAGTAAACTAAATCAGACACTGTACTTCATCTGCTTAGGTTAAATGGCTTATGACATGCAGCATTCTGAGATCCCACAGAGGTCATTAATCTATAGCAGGATTCTTATCTCAGTTGCTTTTTGATGGCTGTGCAGTTCTATTTGATTGCAAGTTTTATATCTAATTGACTTGAAAGCTCTTAAGCCGTTTTTTTCCCTGCTGGTATCTCATGAAGTTTGTCTTAGCAGAAGAATGGAATATGACAATGTCCATTTATGCCATTTTATATTGTATTAAAAGAGCCGAGAGCTTTACTTCTGAGTGATGCTCGGTTATCAGTCTGCTTCAAATATCCAATCTGCCAATCTAGCTGGGAGATAAGGGATCTTTTAAAGTGTCTGGTCATACTGAACAAATCTTTTCAGTATTTTACTTTTAGGGTGGTGTATGGGCAATGATTTAATTGTGCTGATGAGCACATTTGGAGTTTCAAAAGCATATTATTAAAAAATGGCTACAATAGAGGAGATATGGCTACTGAAAACTGGCTGTCTATGTGGTTGTGACTACTCACATACATCTGTTTACCAGGAGGTAAAATAATTCATTATATCTTGACCCCCTTAGGATATTTCTTATCACCCCAACACACTTGTACTTTTTTATGGGCAGATAGCCAGACTTCCAAATCCAGCACTTGGCCTTCATTACTACTACTTTATATATGGAATACAAAGACATTTGTCGTTAAATAAAGATAACAGCAGAGGCGGAAGTTTTACTTTTCAGTATCTTCACTTCCCATTTAGTTTCTTTTAACTGAAATGCACATCAGATGATTGGAAGTCTAGCAGATGCCAAGGATATATGTACATGGATCTCCATGGGCATCACATTGCTTTCCGTACATAGGGGTTGAAGTCAACTAAGTAATTCAGAAACATTGTACTTTTACATGATTCTTATGTGATGGATGATGCCTGAGGACCATGGGCTAAAATACAGCCCCTTTAATTTTATGGAAGCTCCCAAATTTAAAGGACTACAGTCACATTGATGATATGTCTTCTTCTAATCCTGCAGCTCTAAATTGTTCCTATAATCCATATAATTTTTAGCCCAGATAAACTCCTATTTCTTCTTTAATTTCACTTCACCTGGTTGCCATTCTAGATTGATTTATGGGTATCTGAAGAATAGTTGCGAAGATGTTTTAACAAATCAAATTTGCCCTGGCTCGCTCAGAACAAATTTAATCTGTGTAATGTTATTGTTTGCAAATTATTGTTGTTGTTTTTCTTTCCTGCCCTTTGATGGCTCTTGAAAGCACAGGTCTTTTTTTTTTTGTTGTTGTTTAAAATCCATCTCCCTGCAACATCATCACTCCACATTACATATATATATATATATATATATATATATATATATATATATATATATATATATATATATTACTCAATTACATTTTTGTACTTTGCTCAACCATTATAGAAAATTCTCCCTGCCATTAAATAGTAACCAGTTTTTTATATTTGTTTTGTAGAGGTAGGAACTATTATATTCACAAATGATCAGAATTAGCTAGCTCTCAGATTCTATTATCTAAATAAAAAATAATTATTCTTTCTGGCTCCACAGTTTGAAAGTGTGTATCTGCTCTTAAAAGTAGCAACAAGTAGAGAGCATGTTGGTGCAGTGGTTAAATGCTGGCCTAGAAAGCAGTAAATTATCTGTTCTAGTCCCACTTTAGGCATGAAAGCTGGCTGGGTGATTTTGGTCTGTCAGCCCAACTCTGTAAAATAAGGAGAAAAAGAGAATACGACCTTCGTTTTCTAAAGTTGCTTTTATACATGACTCTAAAAGGCTGAAACTGAATGGAAAGATGATAGAAGAGGAGCCTTATAAGGATTTCAGGAGCCTTTATAAAATAACCTGGTAATAGACAAGCTCATTTTACTTTTTCCACCTATCTTATCTTATTTTACTAGGTGGTTGGGAAGGATCTGCAACGTTCAAAATGACTTTCTCAGCTGGAGGTGCCATTGAGTTTGGACAGCGTATGTTACAAGTAGCATCTCAAGGTATTTATAACAGAAGAAGATCCGCTAAAGCGGGAGAGAAAATCTGGGTGTTCCTTGATGAAGAGTTGAAAATGTATTTCAGATTAGGATACATGCCTGGATTATTTAAAATAGTTGAGGGAATTAAAATAAAGCTAATTACAAAATAAGTGCTTTTTTTTGGTATTCCTATCTCAAGATTATTCTTTTTATCATGAGAGCCCCAGTAGATGCATTCACTCTTGACTTAGCACTTACAACAGAAGTCTTACAAGTGCTGTCAATGCAGGTAGTCCTCACTTAATACAGGTAATTCTCACTTAATGACTATTTGAAGTTACAATGGACTTCAGAAAAGCTACTTATCCATCAAGTTATGACTCTGGTGTTTCCCCATCCCCCCTTCCACTTCAATCACGTAATTGCATTTCATGTGCTTGGCAACTGGCTCAAATTTATGATTGGTTGCAGCATCCTTGCAGTATGCTGATGATACTCAGCTGTACATCTCCATCCCAGACCATCCCAATGATGCCGTGGAAGTAATGTCCCAGTGCCTGGAGGCCGTGCAGGTCTGGATGGGGAGAAACAGGCTTCGATTCAACCCTTCCAAGACCGAGTGGCTGTGGCTGCCGGCGTCCCGGTATAGCCAGCTGGCGCCATCGCTGGTTATTGGGGGCGAATCACTGGCCCCCATGGAAAGGGCTCGCAACTTGGGCGTCCTCCTGGACTCACGGCTGTCTTTAGAAGAGCATATGACGTCCGTGGCCAGGGGGGCTTTCTATCAGGTTCGCCTGATACGCCAGTTGCATCCCTTTCTAGATCAGAACTCCTTACGCACAGTCACTCAGGCTCTCGTCACTACTTGTCTGGACTATTGTAACGCTCTCTACATGGGGCTCCCCTTGGGTGCACCCGGAGGCTCCAACTGGTGCAGAATGCGGCCGCACGGGGGATTATGGGAGCGAAGGGGCGCTCCCATGTGACTCCTCTCCTCCGCGAGCTGCATTGGCTTCCAGTGGACTTCCGGGTGCGCTTCAAGGTCTTGGTGATCACCTTTAAAGCGCTCCATGGCCTAGGGCCGGGGTATTTACGGGACCGCCTTCTGCCACCAATTGCCTCCCACCAGCCAGTTCGCTCCCACAGAGAGGGCCTCCTCAGGGTGCCGTCAGCCAGACAATGCCGGCTGATGACCCCCTGGGGGAGAGCCTTCTCTGTGGTGGCACCCACCCTCTGGAACGATCTACCCACAGAGATACGTGTGATCCCAGACCTCCGGACTTTTCGTTGGGCCCTGAAAACTCACCTTTTTCAGTTAGCTGGGCTGGCCTGATTTTATCTTGGTTTTAAATTGATATTGATCTTAAATTGAAATATCTTAAATTAATGGGCCAACTTTATATAATCTATTTTAAAACTATTTTAACTTTTGTACAACTGCTTTATTCTGGCTGTTCACCGCCCTGAGTCCGAAAGGAGAAGGGCGGTATAAAAGTTTGAAAAAATAAATAAATAAATCATCGTTATGCAAATCACTATTGTTGTTAAGCGAACCATGCAGTCATTAAGTGAATCCAGTTGTCCCCATTGACTTCGCTTGTCAGAAGCCAGCTGGGGAAGGTTGCAAATGGCAATCACATCACCTCAGGACGCTGCAACTGTCATAAATACGTGCCAGTTGCCAAGCACCCACAGGATGCTCTGATGGTCATAAGTGTGAGGACTGGTTGTAAGTCACCTGTGTCCGTGCCATTGTAACTTCAAATGGTCTCTTAATGAATGGTTGTAAGTCAGGGACCATCTGTGTAGGAGACTCAAGACCTGTAATTTACTGATATTGCTAGTTGTTGATTTAATTGGTATTGTGATGTCACTTGAGTTCCATGTGTGCCGTTGTCTTATGGAAGTGGGTTCTGGCTGTTGTATTCCTGAAACACTTCCTGTCGGTTCGGTTGAATTAACTTATTCATCTTTGTTTTCTAGCTTCAAGAGGAGAAGTTCCCAATGGAGCCTATGGTTACTCTTACATGCCAAATGGGGGTTATACCTTCCCACCACTTGCTACCAATGGGATGTATCCTCCTCCTCCTCCTTCGGGATACCCTTATCCACCACCACCACCTGGTGAGTTTTGAAAGTAAAAGAAGGCAACTTTTAACTAACGTTTCAGTTAGAAATATGTTAAGGAAACCAAGTTTTTATCTGATTTTTCATCCTGATTTTTGCCTATTTTCAATTGTCACCCAAGCTGGCAACTCCCTTGTTAAGTGTAAGCAAGGTTTGTTTTGTGTAAAAGCACTCGCTTTTAGTTCTTACAAAGTTTCTACTGGGTTAATCCACGGTTCATCCTTGTCCCGATACCTCTCCATACCTTTCATAGGTTGATGAAAGTGTTCAGATGCCGTGTAATCATAAGGGAGCCAATCTGGGTAAGCTGGAAGCAGTTAGCATGTCAGAAATATATCTGAAATAGCTCTGATTGCAGCAGGAGCCATATTAGCAGGAGCCTGAGTGGCGTAGCAGGCTAATGCCTCCTACTAAGGCAGCATTTAACATCCAGCTGCCTGCAGTTACTGCGAGTTCTAATCTCACCGGGCTCAAGGTTGACTCAGCCTTCCATCCTTTCTAAGGTGGGTAAAATGAGGACCCGGATTGTGGGGGCAATAAACTGACTTTGTATAAAATATACAAAAGGTATGAAGGCTATTGCTTAACGCATTGTAAGCCGCCCTGAGTCTCCGGAGAAGGGCAGCATATAAATATGAATGAATGAATGAATGAATGAATGAATAAATAAATAAATAAAGGTATAATATGTCCGTTTCTGAATTCTTCTTCTTCTTTTTTAATATATATAGAAATTGGGTTCTTTAATGTACCTAAAAAGGTCAATTTGAAGGTAGGCATTTCAGTGAAACTGAAGTTTGTCTCAGCTAATTTTTTTTGTAGTGCTTTACACTTGTCTTTTTCCATTGTCCTAGAATTGTATCCTGGTCCACCAATGGATGGTGCTATGGGATACATGCAGCTTCCACCTCCTCCCTATCCTGGGCCTATGGAGCCACCTGCTGCTGGCCCAGATCTTCCCACCACTCCGGCAGGTAAGATGTTTGCACACAGGCCAAGATAGGAAATTTTCTGAAAAATGATAGATTGGCACAAAGCCTTTGAATCAGGGTTCACGTATGCAACCTTTTTAATTCGTGCCTTGCCAGTATGTTGGTATACTACTCTGTTATTCCCAACCAATACATTGTGAAGGCACCAGATTGGGAAAGGCTGTTCTAGGCTTAGCAAACCATATTAGCATTTGTTTTGTTGATAAGGCCCATTTAAAAGAAGACATATTTTGGAAAGCCGTTCTGTAGAGACGTAATTTTAACTCGGATGGCTAATTTCTAAAAATGGTAGAGTTGAAGCTCTGTTAATCTCCCTCATAGGACCTCAGACTAAATCTATTTATAAACGAATTGCCTTTTGTTATTGTCAAGCTTCGCAAATCCAGTTGATAGAGAAAGGGAAAAGGGGTTTTGTTCACCCTGTGTATCACCAACAAAAAGGCAAAACATCCAGCAAATTTCACCATATATAAACCTAGGAAGGGCTGAGTTTTCCGTAAAAAAATGGCAGGTGGTTAATTCCTACATAGACAGAATAACAGCGCGAGTTTTATTTACAGGGCTTTTTAATACAATATGTTTTCAATTAATTGAACACAAAATAAAAATAATATACCACACAGTTATCAAGAAAGAATGTAGAAAAAATATACAAGAAAAAGAAAAGCATGCAGGGGATATATTCCTATGTGCATATGGATACAAAGTGTGCCAAAAGCCAGGCCTCACGGTTCATTATATAAATTACATTATATGCTTGAATTGGTTCCATTTTCTCCTAAACTCTTCCCTATTCATTTGACTGTAATTTTGACCAACAGCACAGACTAGGAGTTTTTAACAAATATTACAAAACAGAGAGGAAACTTTGACACTATAATATGTATTATTAGCAAAGAACAAGAGAGAGAAAATTCTAGAGGCAAATTCTGTTATTGTTGAAGAGTGGCAGTATATCAGAGGGTATGATCTTCCTCTTGTGCACAAAAACTAGACATCTGCCTGGAGAAGAAGAGAATCGGGAAAGACTTCAGCTTTTTACCCTGACACTGGCTTTTAGAAACTTCTAGTTTGATTCTTAGAATAGTAAGGGTCACAGTTCTTGAAATATATCCCTGCAGTAGGTCTGAGTTGAATACTGAGCAGGACTATATCCAGGGGTGGGCTTAAAAAAATTTAGCGAGGGGTTCTCTGCCCAGTTGCTGGGTGGGCGTGGCTATGGTGGGTGTGGCCTAGTTGGCTTCCTGCACCATGGTGTGGGGGGGGTTTGCCCTCCCTGGGTTCCAGAGGCTTTCCTTGAGCCTCCGGGAGGGTGAAAATGGCCTCCCCAGGCTCCGGAGGCCCTCTTGAGGTTGGAAACGGTTTCCAGCCTTCCTGAACTTCCAGTAGGCCTGTTTTTTGCCCTCCCCAAGCCGCCACGCACACCCTGCACTTACCTGCATCCAAAACAGGCCGTGTGGGGACTCCAGGGAGGGGAGGGGCGAGGTGTCAGGGCCAGCCAGGAGTGGGATTTGTGGATTCTCCGAACTGCACAGAATCTTAGCTAGAGGTTCTCCCGAACCCCTGCGAACCCCCAGCAGCCCACCCCTGCCTATATCACAAAATACAGAATGGTGGAAACAAGCCCTTTTTAGCTAAACAGAATAATCTTATTATTATATGATGAAAGGACAGTAGAGTTTCTGTGCTTACCTTATACTGCATTTAGGGAAATATGAGAAGCAAGTTCAGTACTGTATAATATACAAGAGATGGTGGTTTGCTAAAGCAGTATTCCATCTTTGAAGCAAGAATTGAATGACACCAACTGCTGCCTTGTTTTAGCCTTGTCCTTTGAATAGCTTTAGAGGACTTCACAGAATTTGAGTAGCTGATTGCATTCCTCTAGGAAAAAACATACAGCAGCTTTGGGCAAAAACGGCAAGAGAATTGCAACAGGGATTATACATTGTATTAAATGACGGTTGGATCTGTTTGATGTGAACTAGCACAGAATATGACAGTGATTTGAACATTCAGGTTCAACACTAATTTCCATTTTAATAGTTACCAAAAAGACTTTTATATTATGTATTTACTTGAATAAACCACAACTGCCTAGATTCCTACACATGCTAAGCATAAACCATGGTTTGCAGGCCATAATATATAAATTCATCCATCATGTTAAGCCAAAAGAAAACAAATCATTTTATTCAGCAGCTGAGTACAATATGCTCTTATTACACCCAGCTCTTATTTCTAAACTTACTGTAAGGGTTCTGTTTTTTTCCTATCTATTTGAATCTATGCAACTCATCCATAAACGGCTTTTACACAATTGTTGGATGCTCATGTGCTGTGTGTTTTTATTTATTATACTGTATCCGTTTTATCTATTTTTATTGTAAGCCACCTAGAGTCACATCAGTGGTGGGTTCCTCCCAGTACGGCCCGGTTCTCCTGAGCTGGTAGCGGTGACGATATGATGTCACCGAACCGGTTCTGCCCCGCCCCCGCTGCGCCCCGCCCCCCGCGTTATTCTTACCTTTTATTTGGCCCCACCCCCAATCTATTGCTGCCTCCTGAGTCCCAGCTGATGGCTAGAGGGAAAAAAAACTGTTTAAACTCTTGCCAGGGGGCTTCAAAGGGCCGCCCTAATGAGTAGACCGGTGCCTGCAAAAATACATGAGTAGATCAGTGCCTGCAAAAATAAATGGGTAGATCAGTGCCTGCAAAAATACATGAGTAGATCATAAATGGGTAGATCAGTACAGCTCTGCAAGCAGTTAAAAGCCTGGTAGACCAGTACCTCTGCTAAATCCTAAATAACTGTCACATGACCATCAAGCCACGCCCACAAAATAAGCCACACCCACAGAACTGGTAATAAAAAAATTTAGAACCCACCCCTGAGTCACATGTGTGAGATAGGCAGCTGTATAAATTGAATAATTAAACAATAATCGCTAATATGTGTTGTTGGTTTTTTTTGTAGCTGAAGCTAAGGCTGCAGAAGCTGCTGCAAGTGCATATTACAACCCAGGCAACCCTCATAATGTCTACATGCCCATGGTAACTTTCAAAAATATATTTAGAGCAAGCAGAAAAAAAATGTGTTTCTTGGTTGCAGCTCAAAACTTCCACATTTCCTTTCTTTGAAAACACTTAACGCGTTGCTTTCTCTTTAGTTTTTTTTCTCTTCTACCTTTAACTTTGGTGGGTTCTTGTTTTTGGGCCTTTTTCCATTTCGCCATCCCAATGATACCTTCCTCTTCTCATGAATTTTTCTAGAAATTTGCCTATGTCTTCTTCACTTCTTCTTTCTGTGTTCCAACTTTCTCCACTTCCTTCTTTCTGATTTCTCAACTGCAGCTTCATTGGCTTTCCTCATATCTGCCCAATCTACTGTCTATATTTGTTGTGGAGGTCATAAATATATGTACAGTAGGTCACAGAAGTGAGTACACCCCCTCACATTTTGTAAATATTTAAGTATATCTTTTCATGTGACAACACTGAAGTAATGACACTTGGCTACAATGTACAGTAGTGAGTATACAGCTTGTATAACGGTGTAAATGTGCTGTCCCCTCAAAATAACGCAACACACAGCCATTAATATCTAAACTGCTGGCAACAAAAGTGACTACACCCCTAAGTAATAATGTCCAAATGGGGCCCCAAGTGTCAATATTTTGTGTGACCACCATTATTTTCCAGCACTGCCTTAACACTCTTGGGCATAGAATTCACCAGAGCTTCACAGGTTGCCACTGGAGTCCTCTTCCATTCCTCCATGACAACGTCACGGAGCTGGTGGATGTTAGAAACCTCCACCTTCCGTTTCAGGATGCCCCACAGATGCTCAATAGGGTTTAGGTCTGGAGATATGCTTGGCCAGTCCATCACCTTTACCCTTAGCTTCTTTAGCAAGGCAATGGTTGTTTTGGAGGTGTGTTTGGGGTCATTATCATATTGGAATACTGCCCTGCGGCCCAGTCTCCGAAGGGAGGGATTATGCTTTGCTTCAGTATGTCACAGTGCATGTTGGTATTCATGGTTCCCTCGATGAACTGTAGCTCCCCAGTGCCGGCAGCACTCATGCAGTCCCACCACCATGCTTGACTGTAGGCAAGACACACTTGTTTTTGTACTCCTTACCTGGTTGCCACCACACACGCTTGACACAATCTGAACTCACTTTTGGTGCCAGCAATTTAGACGTTAATGGCTGTGTGTTACGTTATTTTGAGGGGACAGCACATTTACACCGTTATACAAGCTGTATACTCACTACTTTACATTGTAGCCAAGTGTCATTTCTTCAGTCTTGTCACATGAAAAGATATACTTAAGTATTTACAAAATGTGAGGGGGTGTACTCACTTCTGTGCCATACTATATGTTCAGATTTTTAAAGAAAGGGCTGGAAAATGAGGAAGATACAGATGGTGATTAGGTGTATATGGTTTTACAGGTGGGTTGTTACTATCTGGGGATGTTTTATAGAAATTATTACTATAATTTCCATAATTATATAGTTAATTTTAATAAGATTATATTGCAGTGGCTCTATCAGGGGAATTTGATTTGCTTTTGAAAAAAACAATCCAGTGCCACAATGCACTGCAATGCCTTTGCTGTATGTCTCATGGACATGAATGCATCCTTGATTGACAATGTTTGTGGGTGTCATCTTACCATGGAACTCACAGCAACTTTGAAAGGATTCCCAGTGTCTCTTCTACCCAGGCATTAACTCGATCCAAGATTCTTAGTTCAGCAAGTTGGCTGCATTGTACGTCCTCAAACCACATCCAAGGGCCCTTTACCGTGTATGTTCCTATTGCCTTAAATCAGGGGTGTCAAACTCGATTTCATTGGGGGCCTCATCAGGATTGTGTTTGACCTCGGGAGGCGTGGCTAAGGTGGACACTTGTCCAAGGTCACTTGTGTCAGGGGTGCCTGTGGCGGCCTGAGCGCTCTGCCAGCGAAAATGGGCTCCCAAGGTCCGTTTTCAGCTGCAATGGTCTCCTGCAACCCTCTGCTTTCACTGGCAGAGCACTGTGGGCGGGTCCTTCACTGTTTTCAGGGCGGTCCTGCGGGCCAGATCTAAGCACCCACGGCCTTGAGTGACAGCCCTGCCTTAAATAATCTTCCAACTTGTACATAATAGCTTCCTACATTGCTATATATTACACGAACACTTTTAGCACATGACCGTAATTATTTGGGAGCCTTATTCATTTATTTAACACTGCCCGATACCAATAAGGCAAGAGTAGATGACAGGACATAAATGGTGCCTAAAATAGATCTCATTAAAATTACATGATAGTACAAGAGAAGACCCCTTCCCCCCCCCCCCCCCATCAATTCACTAACGTGGTTCATGCAGTATAAGTCTAATTTATATCTTATTATATATCTAAAGCATAAGAAATGCTCTGCAGTTGAAATATGTGTAATAATAAACTGAAGTTGTTGTTGTTTTCTCTCACACATTTTAGGACCAGCCTCCTCCACCTCCATACTTTCCTCCAGAGGACAAGAAAACCCAGTAGAGAACCATCATCACATGTTGCATCCTTTATTGCCATATGGCTAAATATTGATTAGGGATATGACAGCGATAAGAGCCACCTTTCCTTCCCCCCCACCCCCCCCAGTACATGTATCTCTCATGGACAGAAATGACAGATATATGTGCGAGTAGGAAAGTGTTTCTAACGTTTTCCTGGATTTGGGAATGCACAGACACTTAATATATTGTTCTCCTCTGTAAGATATAATGAAGGAGTCTCTTTCTTTATCCCACCTTTTAATTGTCCCAGAGAACATTCTTTCTTGAAGAAAGACTACTTCAGCTGAAACTTATCAACAGCTATTGAATTCGGTAGGTGTTGATATTTTAGGTGCTGCCCAGCTCATTCACGGTGAAGCTTCAGAAGAAAATTATCTCTCTGATCTTTTGATTGGTTCTTCGTTGCATGAACCCTGCCATCCTCTGATTAAGGAAGTTCACTGATCTTCTGACAAATCTGACAGCATGTATTAGACATTTGATTCTACTTGGACAATGGGATTTTCTGCCATTTCTTCTACAAGATGCATGTATGGTAGCACAAATGCTTCACACTACGGACAGTCTTGTCTACTCTCTTAATACCTTGGCTCTTTTCAGTTTTACCGTAACAAAGTGGTGGCTGCACAGTTTTCGCCAGGAAAGCATCTTTACCTCTATAGTTAACAGGGTAGTTGATTTGACCAAATGGCTGATCGTCCTAGTAGTAGGTGATATGGTTTCTAAGAAAGAAGATAAGTCATATATAAGCTTATTTATGTGTTTAGTTTAATATTGCACAGATTTTATTCCTTTAATTTTGAGTGTATTGCAACTTGAAGGAACAGGTTTATTTTATGGTTTTCACCCATCACGCTCACTGTGTGTGGTGAACATTAGATTACCTTTCAATAACTCTTTGGTTTAACTTGATAAATTCAAAGGCTTTGCTAAGAAAAAAAGAAAAAAAGTCAAAGCCTTCTAGGGCTTTGTGTATTTCCTCAAGTACAATTCATATGAGTAAAACGCCATATTCGGATCACAATCGGGCAAAATTCTTTTGAAACAAAACGTGGCAGGGGGGTTAAGAGGTAGGGTTTTAAGAATTTTCTACGGCAGTAGGTCCTTAGACGTATGGCTTCCAAAGATTTTGGAAACTTATTGGAACAGTTTAATTTCTATGCTGGCATCCCCTCATCTGTCTAAACCAAGGAAAATCTACTCTTCATTCTTTAACTTTGAATCTGGTTTAATGCTGAAATGAAATAGATATAAAACTGTTGTAAAACATATATATCCTTATTGCCCTTGATAATAAAAATACTTGAAATTGCCATTTCCAGTACTGACAATACAAAAAAAAAAAACCCCAAACCCCGTCCCCACAAACTTGGGCTTTCTTTCACTGTTGCTTCAGCCCAAGTTCTATGTAGTGCTTGAAGCAACGCCGGTTATTTCCAACTTTGGGCGCATGTCTGCGCTCTCCCACTTGGCAGTAGATACAAATTGCTTCCTGACTTTTGCTCCAGATTGTCCTGGGGCAAAACACAGCATCCGGTAACAAGAACAGGGGCAGAATAGGATGGTCTTTCTGCATGCTTCTGCAGTGCTTAGTTTTTGCTTCCCTGACTTAGCACAAATATTTCGCTTTTATTAAAATTTGTGAACAAGCAGACTTACTTATGACCCATTTGCATTATTCTGAGCACTTTGCTACCTGTCTGTAGACTTGAGAGACAGCCATTTCAGTTCAGGTTGGAAGTACTGCAACACAAAAATTCAGATGCTTTTTCAGCAAAAAGGGTTGCAGCGCTCTTTCCTCTGGAAACTGAAACTCCATCTAACTGATAACTAGGTTTGCAGACTGACGACAACATATTTTAGGTTCCTTTAGTACTGTATGGTTTTTGCAAATGGTTTCTAGCTGACCTATAATATATTTTTTTAAAAAGCCGTGCATTTTCCCCTAGATTTGCTATTTAAATGAAAGTGATGTAACAAAATTGTTATATGAAAAATCAGTATGTATTTTGGAGAAATTTTGTTAATATGGATGTGAAATGGCTCTCTTGAATGCAAGGTTATCTTTTGGTTTGCTGAGACTGTAAAATAAAATACATGACATCACATTGCTTTGGTTCAGTGGGTCAACATATTGAAAAAAGTTACTTATGACCTGTTTCGACCCTGATGACTGTTGCAGCATCCTGATCATGTGATCAAAATTCAGGCACTTGGCAACTGGCATGTATTTATGACAGCTGCACTCTCCTGGGATCATGTGATCACCATTTATAACCTTCCCAGCTGGCTTCTGACAAAATCAATGGAGGAAGCCAGATTTGCTTAACAACTGCACGATTCACTTAACAACTGCAATGATTCGCTTAGCTGAGGCAAAAAAAGATTGTAAAATGGGACAAAGCTCACTTAACAACTGCCTTGGTTAGCAATGAAACTTTTGGGGCTTCAATTGTGATCGTAAGTCAAGGACTACCGGTAACGTTTTACCTGTCCAGACCTGAATGGGTAGAATGGCTTGAATTGCTATCGGCCTTCTAGAGATTTCGAAGAGGCTGCCAGTCTTCCCTTTAAGGCTGTGTTTCCCAACTTCAGCAATTTTAAGATGTGTAGATTTCAGTTCCTAGAATGTGTAGCCACGGCCATGCTGGCTAGGAAATTCTGGGAGTTTATTTTTTAATCTTTATCAAATTTAGATGCTACTCATCTCCTAGTTCGAGGGGATTCTTGAGTGGCTTATACTAAAACATAATGGAAGTAAAAACAATTATAAATATAGATTAAAATTACAGAAGTTTAAAGCAAACTGAAAAGTATAGTTTTAGACCGGAGTGGTGGTATTGGTTACTCTTTTAGTCGAAGTACCCATATTTTAAAGTTGCCGAGGTTGGAAAATACTGGCCTTTGGTTAGCCTCTCCACAAAGGAAGGGAACTTGTGGCTCTGTAAATGTTGCTGAATTACAGTCCTCGGTTTCCGATACTATTAGCCATGCTGGCTGGGAAGATTTAGATAATCACAGGATCCCTACCCTTGTTTCTGACAGAAGTTCCATTATATTCACAGTGACTAACTTTTGAATAGGCATAAATAGCAATCAGTCTACAGTAGGCTTTGCTTACAAATAGTCACACGATCAACTTAGTCTCCACCTGCCCTGCTACTTGTTACTTTCAGAGAAATTATGTTGGTTCTTCCTAAAACATCACCGCGGGAGGAAAGGTGTGTTAGTCTATGGTGGCAAAAATATATGGAGGAGCCTGATGGCACCTTTTGCGATGAACTCATTTTATTAAAAAGGCATAGGGTTTCATGAGGCAGCTCCCTTCTTCAGGAACCATGGGACCAACTTTGCACCTTGTAGGTACTGCTTCCATCTGTCTGATTTGTATGGTGGCCTATCAGAGTGACCTCTGCATTTGCGTCAGAGGAAGACAAGGGTTCCTGTTAATGCTCACAGAGGGGGCTGCACACTGCCCGTAAAGCACTTAGCTGAAGCCACGCATTGGCCAAATAACATTTCCATAGCGTGGCTCTTCTATTTCATTTCCTGATATGAGTCATGTGACATTTGCTCCAGTACACCGAAGGGTTGGTGGCTTATAAGCCTATGTAAGCACTAGTAAAGTCAGGTTGTTCCTCCTGAGCCTGCTGACTGCCAACACCAATAACACTTGTTACTGGTTCTGCCATCGTGTAAGTGGGATAAACAATATACACCCAGAAAGATAATGTCAAGATTGCATAAGACTTAGCCATAGTTAACTGATCCATAATTCACTCAGTTTTGGTGGTGGTGGTGGGGTATGTGTCACATAATAACTAAATAATTCCATACATTGCATTCATACAAGCTAGGCTGAAATGTGTTTGCATGGTGCAACTACAGACACTGAATTTGTATAACGTTAAATGTGCACTTTTCAATACTTTGGCCACCTAATGAGAAGGAAGGTCTCACTGGAGAAGAGCCTAACACTGGGAAAGATTGAGGGCAAAAGAAGAACGGGATGACAGAGAACGAGGTGGCTGGATGGAGTCACTGTAGCAGTCAGTGTGAGGTTAAATGGACTCCAGAGGATGGTAGAGGACAGGAAGGCCTGGAGGAACGTTGTCCATGAGGTCGTGATGGGTCGGACACGACTTTGCAACTAACAAGAACAACAAATGTGCACTTATAAGATGAAAGCCAGGCAATTATGAATTATCCTAGTTAATTGTGCAAACCCAGACAATTTTTGGAATCTGGCATTCTCTGTATTTTGAAAAGTGATGGCTTTGGTAGCAATATTTTCATTGCTGGGACTTCTTGCAATACTTGTATGGCTAAAAGAAACACACTGCTTGGGGTATTTAGAACCAATTTTAGACTATTCCATAAGTTTTATTTACACACACACACACACACACACACACACACACACACACACACACACAGATCACGCACATGTCTCCTCCCTACCAATAATCTCAGAAGGATTTTTATTGGTGTAGTGTTGCCTGTGTTCCTGCCTCATAGCATTTTGCCCAACCCTTTACAGTAAAACAAGTCAATAAAGATCTACAGCTGTCAAACTCCTCTGCTTATGAGGGAAAGGCACTTGATGCAGAACCAAGGTGAGTTTTGTCTTTCCCTTTCTTTCTATCACCATTAGCAAGCTGTCCTGCCTGCTCCTGTTAAGCAGGAGCTCAGTCTTTAAGCAGGGAGAGCGTCCCTAAAGGGCGGATGCAGTGAAAAGCCTGAAAGAGAGCAGAGCTTGTAGGGACAGGCCGCTTGGGTGAGACAGCTAGAGAAGGGCAGGATGCGTTTCAGTTTGACAACCAAAAGGAAGATTACTTAACCCAGCTGGTCAGATTAAATCAGCATGTGCCATAGGTTTCCACAAAAATGCTAGTGCTTCAGGGGAAAAAACCCAGCATGATGCCAACCTCTCTAGGCAAATGAGATTCTATATGTTTTAGTCCTCTTCAGAGGTACCTCAAAATGTACTTTTAGAAGTAGGTTGCTTCAGCGTAACAAATGGCAGAATGCTACAGACACATTGCAAAACGTATTTCTTGTCAAATAATACATCGTATTAATATTTCCTTATCCCAAATTGATTATGATGTTTTAATGATTTTTTTTTAAAAAGAAAAATGTTTCTGGACATCCCTTCATTTCCTGTGGCTTGAATAAGGACAAAAACTTTAAACATACATTGTGTGATAAAATCAGTGTACCCACAGTACTGTGGCGTAGTTTACAGAATATGCTAAGCCGTAAAGTGGCAAACTACATTTGCCTTAGTTGGTCATTTATACACGTTGTGCAGCCTATGTTTATTATTAGCTACCTAATAATTGTTTTGTGAATGTTTACAGTTAATAATTGGCCTCTTTCTTGCTATCTTTCATTTCTCTTTGATATCATTGCTGTGTAAAATTCACCTCCACCAAGGCTATATCTATATTACTATAAATTAATAAATATTATAAATACCATGAATATTAATTTAGTATATTTAATTCTAACACGGGATAAACTTTTCTTCATAGACTGGGGGTCCATGAAAGTTTACAGATCAATCCAAATGTCAGATTGTGTGGAAATCTGGATATAAACTTCACAGACCTGGTTTATATAACACATTAAACCTTAATGTTGTTTGTTTTCTGTTCTTGACCTTGAAGTTAGTGAAATAATCAAATTACTGGTACTTAGTAATCATCTAAAAGTCCATATCTGAGAGTGACCAGTTACAATCAGTATTTTCCCTCTAAGTCATATAGCAGGGAGGGAAATTAATCGACAAAATTGAATATCCTTCCATGCTATATGATGTATCTTTAGGTTACAGTTATAATCTTACATGGATATGATATATCCAGAGCTTATGATCATCTTGGATACCTAATTTTCTATTAAGTTACTTAAGATACTTAACTTTCTATTAAGAAGTTCTACATTTTTAGTTGGTTCGTGATTAGATCACATTTCAGCAGAAGTTATTTTTATTGTAATGTGAATAACTTCAAATTACAAGCCTCTTTCTGTCATGTAACTGCTAATGGTACAGAACCCCTTTCTGGAAAAAATACTGATAATCAGAACTGTCCTTGCCCCCCACAGCCTTGTGCAACTATTTTTCCTATGAATAATGGAGTTCCAAGCACTTTCTACAATTATAAATTCTCAATTTCATTGAGTTTTTTATGTGATCTGAGATAACTCTGAAAATTTAAAACTTACTTGGACTTGCTGTTTTTTGGATTTTGAGAATAGTAATTCTAACATAGAAGTTTGCTAACCACGAAGAAAAAAACATGTATGTCTTTTTCTGCCTTTAGCAAATCTTTAATCTTTGTTCATAGTAGGGAGGTAACTGGTATAACCTGCGAATATCTACTGATGAACAGCTGTTAGAAGCACAAGAGCAAATCCTTGTGGCTATATTAAAATAGATAAATTTACCTGAAATTGTCTCACTGGCAGTGGCTTTCCAGAGAATTCCCCTACACCCCCAGAAATGGAAAACACCAGAAATTTGGTTAGAGAATCATCTAAATGCAGTGTAATCAAAAGTTTCCCAATTAAACATATGGGTTTTCCCCTGTTGTTCTTTAAATAAGGACTTCTGTAATATATTTTTGATAACCCTTTGTTTCAACATTTTTATCTGGAAAAATCCTGACTGAATTTTGAATAAGAATTTAATTATCCATGTGACCCTGACTTGAATGCTAATATTTTATTTCAGCAGAGCTACCATATTTGCGCTTTACATTTTGGAATATCTTTATTGCCATCTAGCACTCACCTGGATTTTTGCCTTCAAGATACCGTATATTAGCCCTAATTTTAGATTTGCCAGTCGTCAAAGCAGGACCAGACATAATCAAGAAAAAGCCGGAAATTTTTGAGAAAAAGAAAGAAAAGTGGAAATAGGCATGTTTGTTGGAATTATGGATTTGAAGCTGATCATATTGTTCTTTATTGTTGCACATCTTTAAAAATCATGCCCACGTGCTGTAGGTCACCCAGAGTCACTATGGAGGTGGCCATACAAATGGAATGAATGAATAAATACTGTACATTCTGGATCAGTAGGCCAGTATACATTAGATTTGATTAGCAAATCTCACTGCAATTTTGGTTACTAGTTATCATCGGGTGTTTGGGATGCATGTTGTGGGTATTATATCAGTGAATGGGGGTGCTTGATCATTTATCACAGGGTTGCCAATCAGGACATAATCCGTAAGTGGAGAAGTCATCTGGGGACCCTTCAGGTTGAGGGGTACAGTCCTAGAGAGCTACTTGTTTGCTTTCATAAAATGGGGAAGCTTCCTCCTTAAAAGCAGAAAAGAGCTGCATTGGCCTCTGCCTGGGAAATATGTTTTTGGTGTAAACAGTACAGGCCCAATAAAATTAAGCATCCTTTGGCAACAGGACAAGCTGTTATTTGCTTGGATTTGATCACATGAATGTAGCTGTCGGTACTTGCTTTAGGCAAACTCATACCCTGTTTCCCCCAAAATAAGACCTCCCCTGAGAATAAGTCCAATCAGGCTTTTGAGCACATGGCAATAAGGCCAAGCGCTTATTTCAGGGTTCAAAAAAAATACAAGACAGGGTCTTATTTTTGAGGAAACATGGTTGTTTGAATTTGAAGGTATGACTTGTAACTTCCTTCTCCCAAAAATATTAAAGTTGGAAAGTGAGCCAGGCAGCTACCTTAAATTAACGTTTTAACTTTTTTTCCCCTTTCTCTTTTTTTTTTCTCTTTTGCTAGGATTCAAGAGGAGACCAAATGACGGCCCATTGATTTGCATTAGATCATTTCTTGGCTGCTAGCAGTAACAGAAATTGCACAGGATCATAATCGGTGGGCTGCTGGCAAAATCCAAAGGCAAACTTCCTGACAAGAAAGATGACTAGCTGTCTGTTTTATAATAATCAACTGATAACAAAATAAGCAACTGATGTATGTTTCCGCCCTTCACAGGATGGGATTATATGATCCTTAGCGAGCTGCCTACCAGTCCTACCAGTCCTGCAGGGAACAGGACGACGCTTAACTGTAGTTGAATGCATGGAAGAAGCTGTTGCTGTTTGCAGAAATGCTTAGATAATCCTGGCAATCTTTTTAAGTAAGTATCAACTAACTGGATAATTGGAGAGGATTCTTTTTGTGGGTGCCTTTTACAATAACTCAACATATTTGGATATTTCTAGAGAGACGGATGAATGCCTGGAAAGGGGGGAGAAAAACCTTGTCCTCTGTGAGCCTAATAATGGTCAGAGCTACTTTTTATGGCACAGAATTAAGATCAGGTCTAGGTGATGCATTAATTAGACTCACATATACCTTGCATGCATCACCTGAGGGAAAGAGAATCAGGCAGCTTATCATGGCAAATCACTTTCACATAGTAGCAAATACAGTGGTAACAGGTTAAACCTGTTGACCGATCTGGTCTGGGAAAATGTGCATTCCTAGAGTGTTTGCCTTGGGGGGGGGGTTTCCTTCTAGAAGAACAACAACTACAGAACAGTCAGTTTCAGAAGGAGAAGATGGGCTGGGAAGGGGCTGAACAGAGCAATCCTTTTTCCCTGGGTTTGACAGTCCCCTGGCTTTCCAGAAGTCAGAGTACAAGCCAATCTGCTGCAGTCACATGCAGTTTAGCATCTGGGTGGCTTTTCTGGCCCCCATGGAAATGGAAGGTCTTGATCACAATGGTAGCTGAAAGCAAGTCTTGTGTGTTGGGGCAAGAGCAGTGGTGAAATCCAATTTTTTTTATTACCGATTCTGTGGGTGTGGTGTGGTGGGCATGGTGTGGCTTGGTGGGCATGGCAGGGGGAAGGCTACTGCAAAATCCCCATTCCCTCCCCACTCCTGGGGGAAGGATATTGCAAAATCTCCATTCCCGCCCCACTCTGGGGCCCCCCAGAAGTGGTATTTGCTGGTTCCCTGAACTATTTAAAATTTCCACTACCGGTTCTCCAGAACCTGTCAGAACCTGCTGGATTTCACCCCTGGACAAGAGCCTAGGCTTTGGAAAATCTTTGGTCTTCAAGAATTGGAGAAAGGCTCTCTGGATCCTTAAGGATTATGTGCAAGAGCAAGTCAAAGGGAGGCCAAATATTCAGTTATATATGGAAAGAGTCCTACTGTTGTTCTGCAGGATTGGTAGCAACTAAAATACAATTGCCATCAGTTCTGACACACTACCTATTAACTGCACTACCTATTAATTTGTTTTTACAGACTACTCAGCCAAGAAAAAGAGTAATACTAAGTGGTATCTTATAGGCATGACTTGTGTGTGTGTGATCTTTTAAATTGATCTTGACTCCTGGTGACTACATGGAGAAATCCCTGCAGCTTTCTTCATATTTACAGAAGTGGTTTGCTCTCGCTTCCTTCCTAGGGCTGAGAGAGAGTGTAAGTGGCCCAAGGTTACCCTGCTGGCTTTGTGCCCAAGGCAGGATTAGAACTCACAGTCTCCCAGTTTCTACTCAGTGCCTTTAACTGCTACACCAATATGTCTCTCTAGAGATAGGTTAGACAATGTCTAAAAAAATAACTACAAGCCTATTATGGGGCTTTTGAGAGAAGATTCAGGGGACATTTGCCTGTTACTCTTCCTAGATTCTGATCTGCAAGAGAGTCTGTCCGGATGATGTTTTGGGAAGCTATCGCTCTGATTCTGTTCTGTTCTGTGTAAATGGGCAGGATGAATAATAACACTGAATAATAACAATTGTGAAAGCATAGAGATTCTAAGTAGGCAAGGCATTAATTAGATCAGCTTTCTGTCTTAATCATACTTCCTAGTATTCTTTTCTCTTTTCCTCTTTTTTTGAGCAATATTTAAACTGTTTTAAATCTGTCTAGAAATCATACATTGTGATTTTTTTAGCAGTAGAAGTTTGAAACCTGCCAATGGATTGTTTACATATTTCCAAGATACTTCTATCAATCCCATTTTTGTATTTCCTATATTTATCTTTGGCAATAGCAATAGCACTTTGACTTATATACCGCTTCACAGTGCTTTACAGCCCTCTCTAAACAGTTTACAGAGTCAGCATTTTGACCAGAGGTGGGTTTCAGCAGGTTCTGAACAGTTCTGGAGAACTGGTAGTGGAAATTTTGAGTAGTTCGGAGAACCGGTAGTAAAAATTCTGACTGGCCCCGCCCCGTCTATTCTCTGCCTCCCAAGTCCCAACTGATCAGGAGGAAATGGGGATTTTGCAGTAACCTTCCCCTGGATTGGGGTGGGAATGGAGATTTTACAGTATTCTTCCCCTGCCACGCCCACCAAGCCACGCCCACAACCCATGCCATGCCACGCCCACCAAGCCACGCCCACAGAACCGGTAGTAAAAAAATTTGAAATCCACCATTGATTTTGACCCCCAACAATCTGGGTCCTCTTTTTACCCACCTCAGAAGGATGGAAGGCTGAGTCAACCTTGAGCCTGGTGAGATTCAAACCGCCAAATTGCAGGCAGCCGGCAGGCAGCAGAAGTAACCTGCAGTACTGCATTCTAATCGCTGTGTCACCACAGCTCTTGTCCATGGCAAGCCTTATTCTGAGTGAATTGGACTGGGTGCAATTTGACATTCATATCTTTAATGGGCAAATAACAGATGGACAAAATTGTTTTCCTGAGGCTCAAAAAAGAAGATAGAACATATTTCTTTGCTAGACTTTTTTTAACCCAGTGTTCCTTGCAAGCTGGGCAATGCAGTTTTACTTCAGCTAAAACGTAGCATTGAAATAGTGCCTCCAGTTTTCTCAGACCAAAGAACCTCCAAATTGGTTCTTTTTTCACCAAAATAAATGTTCAGGTAGGACCAATCCTTCCCCCAATCTTTGAAAGACACCAGTTGGCTCCTGGATCTTCATAAAAGAAGAAATTGAAATTGGATTTTCTTAAAGAAGAAAGCAATTCCAATAAATATATTTTAATTTAAATACTAATATACATCAGATCCATGAGCCTGAAACAGGGCCCAAACTGAGTTATAAGTGACAAATACTGTACTGAGAAAAAAAATCAACCTTACTTATCTTCATCTTCATTGACACGTTAGCATTTTCCTGCATTTTAACATTGTAGTATTTTACAGTATTTTATCGTAGCGTTGTTTTTTGTGCTGTTAAATCATGTTACCATAACTTAGTAGAATAGTCCCCCTGAGTATATAATTAGCAGCTGTTAGCTTGGTTTAATGCTATTATTCAGTGATCTGCAAACTGAACTTTCCATGCACACACACAAACAAATGGGCTATGTAAATAAGCTTGGGAGACAGAAGAGCAGCAACCTGAGCAATGGTCTGACAACATATCTCAGCCCAAAGAAGGAATGGGGATGGAGAAAGCATCTCAAAGGACCTTACTTAATTCTCTGAAAAATAAAGGCAAGAGAAGGGAGAAGTACTTTCAAATTTGTATGATTCTGTTCCTGTGGCCTTACAATAAAGGTAGTGTTAGGACACTTTTCAGTTTCCTGTCTAGATTACATTGAAGAGCTGACATCCAGACACAGCAATTACAATAGTTGGTTAGCTATTATGAATATGTTTATTGGATAACTATGTTAAACATTGTTCTATTCATTTTTTTTTTGCACCTTCTTCTCTAAGTCCTTCAAATGGAAAGAATGTTAAGCAAGTTTCCAGCTCTTAAAAGCAGTGGGTTCATCCGGGCCTCTATAATTGCAGAGAACATCCACCATAAAGGTGACTAATAATATATAAATCAACCCAATTCATTTCAAAATTAGACATACCCTGAAGTTATACACTGTTTGGCTTTATGGTAATGAATAATGTCGCTTCAGGAGATTGTGTATTGCTCCCTTTGAAGAGGTAGCGAAGCAGTGCTAAATCTTTTGGTTTCTTATAAATGGCTTTTCTTCAACATCTGCTGTTTATTGTGAAATGAGATGATTTTGGTTTTTACACAGCAAACTTTTTCCTTGAGTATCATTGACATTTGCGTAATTATCACATTGAATTTAACCACCCCCACACCAGCTCTATAGCTTTGAACTAAAAAGAAGTGAATCATTTTGAAAAATTTCCCATGGATCGCTGAGAATATACAAAGCTAAATTCTTCTATTTCTAGGTAACTATTTTTAGAAGAATCTAAGGAAATTCAGATCTGCAGAACGATCAACACAAGAGAGGTAAGCCAAGTTTTTTTGTAAACCCCACAAGTTTGTTTGTTTTTTAATTCAGGCTATTGTGATATAAAAGAGGATTCCTCTTAAAAGTTGTACATAAGAGGTTTCAAAATCTATGCAGGATGTTATAACAGTAATTATACCAACAAGGAAGTATTATTTAATGGACTGGTAGAATTATAGAAAATGTTTAAGCTCATGGCTCTGTCACGTAGATCTGAGGCAGCAGATTGGTGAATTTAGGAAGGCTACCACAATACCCATATTCAATTGTCTTTAATGGAATTTAAACCCATTTACATATTTTTGCTAATCCTGCATGTGAGCAGGAATCTACCCTGAGCAATGACTAATAAAGTATTGTAGGTCTTATATAGTAACTGCATTATAACAGATTTATATGCAGGAAATGCCTGATGGAGATGAGCAAAACCAAGCAACAGGCTAGCTACAGATAGTCCTAGATTTGTGACAATTAAGCCCAAAATGTCTGTTGCTAAACAACACACTTGTTAAGTAAGTTTTGCCCCATTGTAGGACCTTTCTTGCCACAGTTGTTAAGGGAATCACTGCAGTTGTTAAATTAGTAACATGGTTGTTAAATGAATCTAGCTTCCCCATTGACTTTGCTTGTGAGAAGATTGCAAAAAGTTGATCACATGACTCCAGGACTGCAACCATCATAGCAATGGTGAAATGCTCCTGGTTCGGAACGGATCGGGCGATCTGGTAGCAATTGTGGCAGGTGGTTCGGAGAACCGGTAGTGATGGCAGCGCGAAGCTCTGCCCACCTGCCTAGGTGTCGTTACTTCTTGGTTTTAACCAGGAAGTAATGTATTTTTTACCCTCTGCGCATGTGCAAGTTTTGCGTACGCGCAGAGGGTCTGCATCTGCATATGACATGCATGCATCAGAGAGTGAAGCAAGCGCGCACACGTGGCGCATGCACTTCCAAACTGGTAAGGAAGGTAAGTAGATTTCACCCCTGCATCATAGATATGAGTCAGTTGCCAAGTGCCTGAAATCTGGTCACTTAATCGGCGGGATGCTGCAATGGTCGTAAGTATGAAAAATGGTCATAAGTAATTTTTTTCAGTGCCCTTGTAACGGTCACTAAACGAACTGTGGTAAGTTGAGGACTACCTGTACATCCTATTAAGGAGGAGCGTCTGAGAGCATGTATTCTGTAATCCTGTGTGCCTGGGATAAAAAAAAGTAGGAATTGACTTGAGATTAGCACCCTTTTAGACAAAAAGTAGGCAGAGTGACAAAATGGGAGACACAGAGGAAATCTTTCGCTCTCCACATCACACTGTCCCCTTGTGGTCAGTAAATCATGTAGTGCTAAAGCGTCATCGTATTCCTCCCTCCAATCAGAGCAGTGAAGGTGTATGACAGCTGGCTCAACATATCTACAGGGAAGACAGGCTTAGGCCTATTCTTTGCCCCTAGGCAGAGAAATCAGAATGAGTGAGCAGTCTTTGGCAGCTGAATGCCTCTTATTCACTTTTGTTGCGTTCTCTGGTCAGTAGGGCACTTGAGTGAGAAAACAGAAGCTACAAGAGCCAAGGGGCTGCAGCGAAGCCTGAGCTGGTAGTAGAAAAACTATTGACTTGTAACATGGTCTGTGCCTAGACAAACTAGCACCAGATGTTAATGTTTAATATTAACATGTGGTCCAACAGACACCATATTGCAAAGGCTATGTAGAAATGCACACTGGAACGATTGACGTCAGAAACAAAGGGATCCAAAGAAGTTAAAGTACACTAATCCATTCTCCAGATGTTAAAGACAGAGGAGGCTTTTCATAAGGGAGGATGTGCTACATGTTTCAGAGAAATGGTGCTCAGATATCCCGACTGCAAGTGTATGAAAGAGATTAACTGCTTCCAAACAAGCACACAAATAAATTCTGTTTATATACAGAAGGTTGCAAGAATTAGTATCAAAGTTGCTCTAGGTACCTGGTGGTTTGCTACTGATTGTTTAGAAATCTGTGCATAATGAAGCTGAAAATCTACCGTGTTTCCCACAAAATAAGACCCTGTCTTATATTTTTTTTGAACCCCAAAATACTGTAAGTGCTTGGCCTTATTTTTAGGGGAGGTCTTATTATTTTGGGGTGCATGGAGAAGATGGGGCTCCTCTTGCCGTTTTACCTGATTTCCAGCTCTGCATTTAAATATTTTTGGGGAAGGCTTATTTTTGGGGGGAGACTTATTTTAGCGCATGCACTCAAAAGCTCGATTGGGCTTATTATCAGGGGATGTCTGATTTTCGGGGAAACAGGATATATACGTATTGCATTCGGTTTTTCCCCAGAATGAATCAGGCATCTGAAACAAAACCATTGGATTATAAGTGTGGATGCAAAGTGAGAAGTAAGAATGTTTTGCCTCTCTTAACAACATGGTGTAGTCCTGATCCTGGGCACATACTTGTGCTTGGTCAGATTAAAATGTTGTTCTTCAACTACGCTCTAACCATCCTTTTTGATGTTTCATGTCCTAGAGCAGTGGCTGTTAAATTGGGATAATTTGGGCATATCCCGGGGTAATGAAGCAATTGCAATTGCTTGTTTGTGGGTCAAGGATCCATCTTAGGATTGCTGCTGCTGAATTTTTCAATAACCAAATCTGTTTTTTGTATATGTATGTGGAGGTAATGACATTGATACTGGGAAAAAGAGTTCTTGGGTCAAACAATTTAATAACTATGAAGTTATAACCCTAGAAAAGCCTCAGAAAATCATAGATACCCTCTCCCCAAAAGTGCCCAAAAATTGGCCAGTGGCAAACCAGCTTCCTGATGGACATGCCTGTCAGATTGTGGGGGGGAAACCTCAAGAACCTGGTTGAAATCATCTGTATCCAAAGCTCCAGCCCTGTGGAGACCAGGGATGATAAAATCACTCACATTTGGACCATGAAACGCTCTGGCCACGACGAAGGGATGGTGATAGTACTCTCATATTCAGATCATACAGCAACTACCCTGAAGTGAAAATAGGATCTAATCTCTGTGTATCAGTCAGTGATTATCTAGATAGGCTCATGGTTGTCATGGAGACCATAAACTCCTGGGACTCTACTAAATTGAGCCTCCAATGAATGGAGGTTGAAGTCATTCAACACCAACAGACAGGGACTTGACCATCAACCCAGTGACCAGATGCAGGAAGGGTATGTCAATAATCCTCATAATCATATACACCATATAGAGATGAACTGAAGACAATGTTACCTTAACGGAGATCTATATTGTTCTAATATACTGGCACAGGAATAAGGATTTTTATATGTTTTAATCCCAGGAGAAATAAAACATATAATGTTGCTCTCATACAAAGATCTAAATTTACTGGCCCATTTTAATTTTACCAATTGCATATTGCCTCAATAACACATTCCTGTACATTTTTATTGTTATTTTCATGTAGAGGTCCCATGAGAGCTACAGAGGTATAGATCATTACTGAGAAAGAAGGAAATAAAAAGAGAAACAAATAAATTCCTTTGCCCTGTACGATCAAGACCATCAAAGCATTAATGTTTAAAAGAAAAGTTGGTGCCATATTCTAATCTTCTTTGAAGGGAAAGGATTTGTATACTGGATATTTGAAACAATAGTAATTATGGGGCATGTGGTTTTTTTTTCAAAGACAAACCAAGATGGCCACAACTAGAATTTCCAAATGCAATGCCTCCTTACTGGTGTTTTAGCAAGACAAAATCAGATCTGAAATCTAAGCCGAAACATATTAGGTTTTTTTTCTTGGGGAAGAAAAGACAGGCATGTTTGACCCTGTCTTGATCTGTTTCAATTTCTGAGAAAATGTACTGGCTTGAACAGAGTAGGCCTTCCTCTCTTGGAGGTCTGTTTCATATCAGTGCTTATCAGCAAAGCCTTTTCATGCCACAAGCAAGTTGCATCATACCAGACCTGTCTGGAAAATAACTAGTCAGTTTTGCAATTGCCAGGGCCCAGGGGTGAAATCCAGCAGGTTCTGGAGAACTGGTAGCGGAAATTTTGAGTAGTTAGGAGAACCGGCAAATATCACCTCTGGCTGGCCCCAGAGTAGGGAGAGAATGGGGATTTTGCAATATCCTTCCCCTGGTTTGCGGTGGGAATGGAGATTTTGCAGTATCCTTCCCCTGCCATGTCCACCAAGCCACACCATGCCCACCAAGCCACGCCTACAGAATTGGTAGTAAAAAAAATTGGATTTCACCACTGCCAGAGCCTAAAGAAATCCCACCAACCCCATGGAAACCACCACAAAAAACTGAATGACCATTACTTCAATCTGGCCTTTAAAAAGAGCACCATTTATGGAACTTGCTCTGTGGAATTTGCTTTGCTCCAGGGGTGAAATTCAGCAGGTTCTGGAGAACCGGTAGTGGAAATTTTGAGTAGTTCGGAGAACCGGCAAATACCACCTCTGGCTGCTCCCAGAGTGGTGTGGGAATGGAGATTTTGCAATATCCTTCCCCCAGGAGTGGGGAGGGAATGGGGATTTTGCAGTATCCTTCCCCTGCCACGCCCATCAAGCCACACTACGCCCACCTAGCCACACCCACAGAACCGGTAGTAAAAAAAAAATGAATTTCACCACTGCTTTGTGCCTGAACTTTATTTCAAAGCTGAAGCTTTCTGTGGATTACATATGCTGGATAATTAGTTTCAAGATAACAAAAACAGTAATACAAACCTGATGAAGAATACATCACCCATAATGTATAAGCAATGGTGGGATTCAAATAATTTAACAACTGGTTCTCTTCCCTAATGATTTCTTCCAACAACCAGTTCACCAAACTGCTCAGAAAGTTAACAACCGGTTGTCCCGAAGTGGCGCGAACTGGCTGAATCCCACCACTGTGTATAAGGTATAAAAGGTGCTTGGTCCGGTTAGCCTCTGGCAGTGCTCTCTTAGAAGTCCATAGTTGTCCTTTCTACTTGAGGCAATGTGAGTGCAAATTTATATTAATCTGTTTAGAGCAGTGTTTTTTCAACTTTGGCAACTTTAAGATGTGTGGATTTCAACTCCCAAAATTCCCTAGCCAGCATGGTTGAGAAACATTGGTTCAGAGAGTTTGCATCCAGATTTAGCTCCAGGGGGTGGTGACTACAGAGAAGCCATCAGAGGAGGACAAGTATTTTTTTTTAGGGTATATTCAGCATTGGGGAGAGAACTCCATGTTTAGAGAACTGCAAGGTATAAGCTGAGAAAGAGAGCCGTGCTTCAATTTCCGTTTGTTGCTACAATGGTCAGAGTGATAAAAGAGTGTGGTTTCCTCTTCAGCATGTGAGAGCCGATGGGAGCCTCATGCTAGGAAAGGCAGACTTCTGACTTTGTGGGTCAGCCTCTGTCTGAAAACATGGCCATGTTCTGATGGCATCCTCCGCTCGGCTTATCCCTTCCCCAGTTCATCCCAGTATGGAGCCTGAGAGTGAGACCCTAATGATGGGAAACCCCCCAGAAGACAGCAGAAACGTAGGTGGTGATGCTTAACTGTAATCGGCCTTTTTTCCTCCCTTTCTCTTTCACATTCTGCTTTAATTTGAAAATATGCTGAAACCTTTAGGAGTGCATTTAGATACCATAAGAGTTATTAAGCTGCTTTCTTGGTTTGACCTCTGAAATAGTATACAAAAGTTTGGCTGTGCTTGTGACTTGCCAAAAGATGTTCAGTGAGGCTCAGAACAGAATGAGGACTCCAATATTGTAGCTTCGCTAGTTCCTATCTAGAGAGGGACTTACCATAATTTTTTTTAGCAAAAAAACAACAACATGCAAACTTGAATGTTGAAAATACGATCAATCCAGACAAGCGTGGAAAAGAATAACAGAGCTGGAAATGACTTTGGAGGTCTTCTAGCCAAAACCCCTTCTCGAACAGGAGACTCTATACCATTTCAGACAAATGGTTGTCCAGTCTCTTCTTAAAAACTTCCGGTGTTGGAGCACCCACAACTTCTAGAAGCAAGTTATTTCACTGATTAATTGTTCTGTCTCCTTAGTTCTAAGTTACTTCTCTCCTTGATTAGTTCCCATCTGTTGCTTCTGCCTTCAGGTGTTTTGGAGAAGAGGTTTTGCAGATTCAAACTCCATTGTATTTTGTATTTATAGTATTAACCACTATTAAACATTTTCTGAGTATGGAATTCCTCTGAGTAGCTAACTTCCTTTTCCAATGACTGTTAAATAATGACTAACTTGCCCAGGGCCTTCTTCGTTACACTCATCTTAGTCTGCATATTGCTCTAAATCATAATTTAATGGTGATGTATCAAATAAACCATAAAGGGATTGGAGAGCATAGCTCTTAAGGAGTAAACCATAATTTGCAAGCCACAGTAGTCAGTTCATACAAAATAACTATAACCAAACCACATTCTATCTTTGTATGACATCTGAACTTTGTGTTCATCAAACAATTTTATGGTCAACCTATCTGATCATCATTCTCTTAAACTACTGATTTCTGAGGTGGGAAAGATAGAAATTGGAAGACTAGCTTTAATTCAAAATTGAGCTTTTAACTATTATTCAGAAAGCAAAACACAATCTGGCAGGGCACCAAGAGTCCATAATCTTCCTCTCAGCCTCCCCCATTGTCTTAATTACAGAAGTAGCAAATGTGTTGCTGCACTTTCTGTCTTTTGCATAATGTATGGCAAAGCCTGCTCCATCAAAAAAAAAATCTCCTTCCCATTTTCAAGCTATTTTTTCCAATCTCCTGATAGCAATAGCCTTGGTTGCTCATATTTTCCTGCAACATACTCAATTGTGTAAGTTTGCCTAAAATAAATCTTCATTCATTGTGGAGGTGATAAGACACTTCTGCTTCTCAACAAAGTCACACTTAAAACACACTTCAGTAGATTCCATGGAACTCTACTTGCCTGACTTGGTGGCTTAGTGGCTAAGACACTGAGCTTGTCGATCAGAAAGGTCGGCAGTTTGAATCCCTATACAGGTCTCCTGCGTGAGCAGGGGGTTGGACTAGATGACCTCCAAGGTCCCTTCTAACTCTGCTACTGAATGCCTCAAGATCTTTATAATATTGACTGTTAAAATAAAGAAATGTGTTTGAAAACATGAAAAGGCTTTGGAGAAGGTAAGGAGCATATAGGGACGATGAAACCATTTTTTCTAGCTCTGTCTCTTAAACTGGAAGTAGAAGTCAAGTACAGCTTCACCCCTTGATTGCAGTTGTAGAGAATTAGTTCCCCATCCCGGTTGGTTTTTTAAAACCTGACTAATGTGAAAATGCAGGGTGAAATGCTGGAAAATGTAGTTCAGCTGCATCTGATGGGAGATGGATTCCACTTCCTACTATAGCATGGAGTTTAAAAGGAACACACTAGGATGATTTTTGATCGATGGAGTGCAGGGGTTAGATGTAAGAAGACATTGCACTACCCTGTTGTCTTTCAATGGCCGTATTAATCTTGGCTCGATTTGCGGAAGAAGAAAGTTGTCTGATTTGACTTGTGGGCGCAAATGTGAATAGGTGCAAATTGCTCATCACAGCAGATGACAGCATCTAACTGATATCAACTGATTTTGGGGGAAAAAAACCCTCGAATCAGAGTACTCAGAGATGGTAAGTACTTGAATGGGAGATGTCTGAGTAATTCCAGGGCTGCTGCCTAGACTGGGAGATTAATGCATCCCAAAAGAAGGCCACGGCAAGCCACTTGTTACCAAGATAACTATGTAGATGTATGTAGATCACCAACAGCTAAACTGGAAGTACTCTATCTTTTTGAATTCTCCTCACTGGGTTAAGTATATTATAGGTCAGAGGTGTCAAACTCATGGCCCGTGGGCTGGATGTGTCATGCACTGGCCATGCCTACCCCGGTTTAGCGAAGGGGGGGGGGGAAGTCATGATACATCACATGATGACAATCTGATGCCACGAGTTTATATATATATATAAGTGTGTGTGTATATACAGTATATATATATATATATATATATATATATATATATATATATATATATGTAGGTCTTTGGTTATTCCTGGAAGCACAAAGCCGAGAACACCAGCCTGAAGATGACGAATGAGACTTCGTCGAAACGTTGCCAAGACACTTCCAATTTTACACAGGAGAAAACCCGAATAACCAAAGACCTACATACAAATACCCGCGAAAACCTCAGAAAACAAATATATATATATATTTCTCAAGAATGTATTAGAATCAGAAGGTGGCGACTGCAGTGGCAATGCTGGCGGAGTGGAAATGGCAGCTGCCGGGACGAGGAGGGAGTCGCCGGAGTTTGTGTGTGGGAGTGTTTGGAGAGGTTGGTGGTAGCTGCTCACCTACTATACTGGATTTCCTGGATGATCGTGGGACGCTGCTAGCCTCCTTGATCGTTTCAGAGACCTCCATGAAGATTTATGGAGGTTGGGCGAAGTGAGCAGCATGGACATAAGAAAGACCTGGGAGGGGTCGAGGAGAGCCAGACCTGGGAGGGGTCGAGGAGGGTTTTTTCCCCTGTGGCGTTTGCTACCTCTGTTCTCCTCCTTCTTACCTTCCATCTCCCTAAAGCCTGTTAAGGCTATACTAGGGACTAAGCCTATTGGCGAGGCCATGCTACTCGTACCTGCTGATCAATTATCTCCTGGTTTTAGGTGTCATCTTGACCTCCCTGACTGACTGACTGATGGTTATTCACGGTCTCTGTAGTTTGAACTTGTTCCGGACTCTGAGGACTGACCTGATCCCATTCTTTTCCTCTATTGAGTAGAGGGTTGTGGCATGCAAGTCTTGGTAGAGTGGAGCTATAGCTGCTGTCTCAACTCCAGATTTTTTGGACGATCGAGGTTGACCAGCCGCCGTGAGAGGGTGGCTGGCTCACCCCCTACCGGATCGAAACAGCATTTCACTCCCGCATTGCCGTGAGAGGGCAATGAGGTCCCATTGGTTCCATCGAAGTTCCATCAAAGTCCAGCATCACGTTCCTTTGGACTGTTATAACATCGAAATTGCCCCTGACTATTGGCCATGGGCCATCGCCCCCCTTGATGTCAGATGTATTTGGTGACTGAACTTTGTGCTTTGCGAGATTCCCCCCTCTCACAGGTCTGGCCCTCCTCGTTATCGAGGTCCTATCTTGATGATGGGTTTTGGAACCCCGAGAGATGGCATGCAGCAAAGAGGAGCTTGAGGGCTTTTTAAAGTGGGTTTTTAACAAGAATTTTAAGGGGTTCGGGAGAGACTAGGGTGGGTTTTGGGGGAAATCCACTGAGCTTAAGACCAGGCCCTGTAAAGGGCTGTGACATTAAAGATACAGAATCGGAGGTCAGGGAGGGGGTCAGAGTTCAACTTAGGGAGGGCTGCCATATTAGTACAGTGAGTGGGAGGGGCAGATACGGCGGAAGCAGGGGACCATATCATGTTCGGGGAGTGCGCACTTGCTACCTTAGAGCAATTGCGCGCTCCGGTCCCCAATGCTTTTCTCGTTCCCCAGGCTGCCCAGATTCCAGGGCCAAAGCTTTTGGCTGATGTTGTGCAATGCCAGGTCCACTGTTAATAAAGCCCCCCTCATCCATGATCCCATTCAGGAGGGGGGAGAGGACCTGATGGGCATTACGGAGGCCTGGTTGGGCCAGGAGGGGGGAGTTCCCCTTGTAGATATGTGCCCACCAGGCTTCCGTGCATTCCATCAGCTGAGAGCTCAGGGTAGGGGCGGAAGGGTGGCGTTTATTATAAAGGAAGGTCTGAATCCGAGGGAGACCACTGTACCACAGATAGCCGGGTGTGAGTCCGTCTCTGTGGAGTGGGGTCGTGGAGTGCAGATGGGCCTGTTGATCACGTACCTGGCTCCCTGCCACGTGGCAACAGCCCTGCCTGAGCTGCTCAACATCATAGCCAAGATGGCAGTTGATACCCCCAGGCTTCTGGTCATGGGGGACTTTAACCTTCCATCCGTCAGTGAAACGTCTGAGGCGGCTCGGGAGTTTATGGTTTCCATGATGGCTATGGACCTGACTCAGTTAATTCATACCCCCACTCACATTGGCAGACACACACTGGACTTAGTTTTTATCTCTGGTCAGTGGATGAGTGGCCTTGATATAAGGGATATAATCATTGAACCCTTGTCATGGTCTGACCACTCGCTCCTTCGACTAGACTTTCTAACCGCTACACCCCGCCGCAGGGAGGCGGAACCGACTAGGTGGTTCCGCCCCAGGCACCTGATGGATCCTGATAGGTTCCAGATGAAGCTTGGGCCAATTCCTGAGACTCTGGCTCATGACTCGACTGAGGACTTGGTGGCTGCCTAGGACAGTGCAGCCGCTGGGGCCTTGGACCACATCGTGCCTTTGCTGCCTCTGACCTGGCACCGAACTCGCCTAGCTCCTTGGTTCTCCGAGGAGCTGAGGGAGATGAAGTGCCAGAAAAGACGCCTGGAGAGCAGTTGGAGGACCAGCCGTTCTGAATCTGACCAAACACTGGTAAGGTCTTATATTAAGACCTACCTAGTGGCAATAAAAGCGGCTAAATCTAGCTATTTTGCCGCTCTTATTGCATCATCAGATAATCGCCCAGCCGCCCTGTTTAGGGTGACCCGCTCCCTCTTCCATCTGGAAGCGCGGGATGACCCCTTGCAGGGTCGAGCTGAGGACTTTGTGCAATATCTGCATGATAAGATCGCTCAGATTCGGGAAGGCTTGGCCTCTGACTGGGTAAGTTCAGACGGGATGACTGAGGCAGGTCTTGAGAATGTTACCTGGGAGGAGTTTGATCCTGTGGCTCTTGAGGACGTGGACAGGATTCTGGGACGGCTGAACGCAACCACATGTTTATTGGACCCGTGTCCCTCCTGGTTGGTGCTGGCTTACCGGGAGGTTACACGAGGCTGGCTCCAGAGGATTATTAACGCTTCTTTGGGTGAGGGTGTTGTGCCGACCGCTTTGAAAGAAGCGGTGGTGAGGCCCCTCCTCAAGAAGCCCTCTCTGGACCTGGCTGTTTTGGCTAACTATCGTCCAGTCTCCAACCTTCATTTTATCGTGAAGGTTGTCGAGAGTGTGGTGGCGCGGCAGCTTCCCCAGTACCTGGATGAAGCTGTCTATCTAGACCCGCTCCAGTCCGGCTTAAGGCCTGGGCACAGCATGGAAACGGCATTGGTCGCGTTGGTGGATGATCTCTGGAGGGCTCGGGATACGGGTTGCTCCTCTATCCTGGTCCTATTAGATCTCTCAACGGCTTTTGATACCATCGACCATGGTATCATGTTGCACCGGTTGAAGGGGCTGGGGGTGGGAGGCACCGTTTTGCGGTGGTTCTCCTCTTACCTCTCTGACCAGATGCAATCTGTGTTGGCAGGGGGACAGTGGTCGACCCCGAGGCACCTCGTTTGTGGGGTACCACAAGGGTCGGTCCTCTCGCCCCTCCTGTTCAACATTTATGTAAAGCTGCTGGGTGAGATCATCCGTGGCTTTGGGATGGAGTTCCATCAGTACGCTGATGACACTCAGCTGTACATCTCCACCCCAGGCCACCCCAACGATGCCCTTGAAGTGATGTCCTGGTGCCTGGAGGCCGTGCGGGCCTGGATGGGGAGAAACAGGCTCTAACTCAACCCTTCCAAGACCGAGTGGCTGTGGCTTCTGGCGTCCCGATATAGCCAGCTGGTGCCATCGCTGGCTATTGGGGGAGAATCACTGGCCCCCACGGAGAGGGCTCGCAATTTGGGCGTCCTCCTGGATGCCCGGCTGTCTTTAGAAGAGCATATGACGGCCGTGGCCAGGGGGGCTTTCTATCAGGTTTGCCTGATACGCCAGTTGCGTCCCTTTCTGGATCGGGACTTCCTACGCACAGTCACTCAGGCACTTGTCACTTCTCGTCTGGACTACTGCAATGCTCTCTACATGGGGCTCCCCCTGGGGTGCATCCAGAGGCTCCAGCTGGTCCAGAACGTGGCCGTGCGGGGGATTATGGGAGCAACAGGGCGTTCCCATGTGATACCTCTCCCCCGCGAGCTGCACTGGCTCCCAGTGGTCTTCCGGGTGCGCTTCAAGGTGTTGGTGACCACCTTTAAAGCGCTCCATGGCATAGGGCCGGGGTATCTACGAGACCACCTGCTGCTACCAATGGCCTCCCGCCGGCCAATACGCTCGCACAGAGAGGGCCTCCTCAGGGTGCCATCTGCCAGACAATGTCGGCTGGTGACCCCCAGTGGGAGAGCCTTCTCTGTGGTGGCACCCACCCTTTGGAATGACTTACCCCCAGAGATTCCCACAATATCTGACCTCCGGACTTTTCGCCGAGCCCTGAAAATACATCTATTCCATTTAGCTGGGCTGGCTTGACCCCATCTGTTTTGGTTTTAATTGGAACTTAGTTTTAATTGGGTTTTAAATTAGGCTGAAAATTATTTAAATATTTTAAATTGTTTTTTAAATTTTGTAATGTTCTGTTTTATTCCGGCTGTTCACCGCCCTGAGTCCTGCAGGAGAAGGGCAGTATACAAATTTAATAAAATGAAAATGAAATGAAATTAGGTAATTTATATAATTATAAGCATGAATTGAATACATAAAATAGATACAAGTAAACATTAGGACAGGGACGGTAGGCACACTGGTGCTCTTATGCATGCCCCTTACAGGCCTCTTAGGAATGGGGTGAGGTCAACAGTAGACAGTTTTAGGTTAAAATTTTGGGGGTTTTGGGATGAAACCACAGAGTCAGGTAGTACATTCCAGGCATTGACCGCTTTGTTGCTGAAGTCATATTTTCTGCAATCGAGTCTGGAGCGGTTCACTTTAAGTTTGTATCTATTGTGTGCTCGTGTATTGTTGCAGTTGAAGTGGAAGTATTCATTGACAGGTAGGACATTGTAGCAGATAATTTTATGAGCTACACTTAGGTCATCCCGAAGATGGTGTAGTTATAAGTTTTCTAGGCCCAGAATTTCACACCCCTTTTATCGGTAGTGCTCACTTAATGGTGATAATTGAAAGGAAGGTAATTGGGACCAAAATTTCCATTGGTAAGTGATGTGGGAGTAAAGTGCAATGTCATGTGACCACCTCACTTAGCAATGACAATCCCAGCAGTCCTCCATTATAAAGCAAATCACCAAAGGTCATTAAGTGAGGTTCACATGTGATCACAACTTCTGATTTCCTGTCAGCTTCTCTATTGACTTTGGTTGTGGGAAGCTCTCTGGGAAGGTTGGAAATCATGATCATGTGACATGGGGATACTGTGACAATAATTTTGGGGACCAGTCATAACTATCATATGTACAATGCTGTCATAATTTCACTGAATGAGTGGTCATTAAGCAAGGACTACCTATAATAGTTACAAAATAAATTTTAATGCTGATTGTCGTGAGTACAGTGGAAAGTTTCTGCTTTTTCAGGAGTGGGGAGGACAAGTTTAGTGAAAACAGTGCTTGGGTCATTTTGCTATAAAAGAACACAAAATCCAGTATTATATGCAGGACCCATTTTTAGTAGGAGAGGTTTGAAATGTTATGGGAGGCACATACCACACATGTTTTGTCCTATTAATTTTAAGAACACCTTCACAGGATTTCTTTTTATTAGTTTTCATAACTAAATACTAGCTCTTAAAGCCACTTTTTGTGGCTGACAATTCTTGTAGCTAAATGTATCTGCCTGTTCTGAGTGTTTGTGTGTTTATCTTTTGCCCAACAAATCAACTCTGCAAGTTATAGAATGCAATGCAATGGATTATATTTATAAATTCCCCATCTTGTGATTAAACCTTCATGGAAACTCTTCCCATTGTCAAATTGCCCTTCCCAATTAGCAATCATGCTGGCTAGAAAAATCTCTGGGCAACATTTCCAGTGCATTGCAGACTAAGACTATAATATCTGCAATATTCATTTCTAGAACTTTTTATCTGCTGATTATAAAAAGTAAAGTATTATTTTGTCTTGCAAAATAAATAATTATGATGTCTCCAAACCTTGTGACTCTGACAGCAGTCTAGTTCTGCCTTGGAATCATGACCTCTGGTTTTAACAGACCTCTGTTAATATGGTTTATCATGAGAAATGAATTGCAAAACAGATGCAAAGGAAGAATAAATAATAAATGGAGTTAGTTTAAAATAGTGATCTTTTCTATTATGTAATTAAGAATTGGTTGGTTGAAAGGAAGACCATGAGAGTTGTTGTTGATCATCAAAAACAGAGAAATTTAAAGAGCAAAAGGCAATGTAGGGTGATACTGTAGGGAGAGATAAAATAGTGATCTTTTCTACTATGCAATTAAATTTCTTTGCTTACTAGTTCTGAATTCTCTTCTGAATATTGTATAATGCTGCTTATTCAGAAATGGAATATGATGGTTATGTATTTTTTTTTACTTGATATATTCAAAGCATTTCCATGTTACTTTTCATTATGAACAGTCCTGAGCTATACATTCGGTATCATGGGATGTGAAATTTCAGAAGATTCAATTATTGAATCATACTGTTTACATTAAATTAGTGTAAAGAAAATAGCTGTTTGTCAGCAGTGGCTAAAATAGCTATAGTGTGTTCAGAGCTGTTGAATTAGCTTTATATAAACGAATTAGCTGTATATAATAGATATAGTATATTATACATGGTGTTCCTTGAGGAAAAGTTGTGCAGAGTAGGTTCCCCTAAAGTACTTGTAGTGCTTAAGCAGTACCTGGCATAATGCATTTGCTTCAATAATTTAATCCCAGAGCTATAATTGCACTCAACAATGAACTAAAGGGCCACCATCAGTGAGCTGTTGGACAGTATTACTTGGCCTGTTGTGTGGATGTTTGGGTGGTATAGGGGTGGGGAATTTGTAGTGGGTGGGGGGGTGTTTCGGGATTGTTATATGTGTTGGACCTGGTCTTTAGGTATTAAGTGAATTTTGTTGTTTGGGTATACTGTGTATATACATACAATGACATTATTATTATTATTATTATTATTATTATTATTAAGTCTATAAAGTGAAGCTTTGCCATTTTTGATATATCACTATTAAAAATTAGTAAACACAAAGTTAAATAAAAGTTCAAGAAAACTTGGATTGATTTTAAATTAATTTTAATATCATCCATCATTAAATCAGGTTCCTGGGTGATATAAAATAAACGGTTCTACCTCTATATGATAGATATGATAACATAAAAATAAAACCAGTAAATAAAATCACAAAAACCATATAGAAGTGCTACCAATATTTTAAAATGTATGGCTAAATAAACAATGCTTTAACCCAGTGCCTGAAAGCCAGCAATTGATTCCAGTGTACAATTTGGATGTAAAAGACTTCTCATTTACACCCACGTGGTATCCTGCTGATAAGGGAGTATGAACAGGTTGGTAATGGGAAGTGGTATTTCTTCCTTTGCACCAAAAAAAAACCCATTACAATCTAGGCGTTTTAAAAAGTGAATTTACAGCAGATCAAGTGAAATTGTTTTTTTCTTTCTTTCTGTAGATGGATCTCTCCCATAAATTATCTAAGAGAGAGGTAAGAAACTCATTCATTAATGACTATAAGGTATATTCTGCTCAGATCAGGGGAAAGATCTACAAGTAGTCCTTGGCCTACAAACAAATTGAGCCCAAAATTTCTGTTGCTTAGCAAAGCAACAGAAATTAACTGTGAACTTTGCTTTTTAAGTGACTCTGGCTTTCCCCCAATGACTTTGCTTGTTGGAAGGTTACAAATGGTGATCACATGACCCTGGGACACTGCAACTGTCATAAATACATGCCTGTTGCCGAATGCCTGAAATTTGATGATGTGACCATGGGGATGCTGCAATGGTTGTAAGCAGGGGTGAAATCCAGCAGGTTCTGACAGGTTCTGGAGAACCGGTAGCGGAAATTTTGAGTAGTTCGGAGAACCAGCACCTGGCCACGCCCACCCTGATGCAGCCCTCAATGAAATCGAGTTTGACACCCCTGGTTTAGATGTTTAGATTTTCTGCACCAGCATCTAGTTCCACTGTTGAAGTGCAATATAAAGTAAACCAGTATTATTACAAAATTAGTCAGAGATTGGTTCAATAAGCAGGCTCCCAGGAGCAAACTGAGAGGCTTACATGAGAAAATGCATACCTAGCAAGTATTATAGGCGATCTATCTCTCAGGCACTACCCTCCCGTTCCTTTTTGCCTAAAGACCTCGTACTGTATTTCTCCTCCCTGCTTGCTGCTGGGGATTTAGAAAGCATATCAGGTTGGCTTGCTTCCTCCCTTTGGGAAGGGTAAACATAGAGAATGTATATCCTCCACTCTGCCTTTGTGGGCACAGAAAGCAACACCGCACGCCGCAATTGCATACTGTAAATGGAATCAAAAGCGTGAATAAGTTGGTCTCTTTTAATACATTCCTTCTTTTCAGCACAACTCATTAGAGGTACCTGTCACTGATGAATACCATCTTCCCAACAAATGAAAGAAGGCAGGGTATCTTACCGTGTTTCCCTGAAAATAAGACCCTGTCTTATATTTTTTTGAACCCTGAAATAAGCGCTGGGCCTTATTTTCGGAGAGGTCTTATTTTGGGGTGTGTGGAACAAGATGGGGCTCCTCTTACCATCTTGCCTGATTTCCAGCTCTCTCTGCCTAACCCTAACCGGAGGAAATGGCGGGAACCTGCTGTGCGTGCGTTTAAATATTTTCAGGGAGGGCTTATTTTCAAGGGAGGGTTTATTTTTGGGGGAGGTCTTATTTTCAGGAAAACATGGTATTAGTAATTCAATTAATGATTTAGTAATCAAGTAGGTACCAAAGGTTGTCTTCTAGCACCTTGATTCCAGGAAGATTTCCTAATGTGGAAAAGATAGTAAAAGAAGTAGCAGTCAAAAAGCGGCAAATAAAATAGTTAACTATAGAAGAGAGAACCTCTTCCAGTCTATCTACCCATCTTTGCATGCTTCTCTCCCCACTTCATTTCCTAACCTAAGTGTATTAGACGCTGATCAGCTACTTTTCATCCATCTTGCTGCAGGCTATTATTACAATTTAGAAGGCAAATTGAGGAGAAGTCTAGCTTTCCTTAGGCGGCTGTTATATTTTTACCCATCAGGCATACTTTAAATTTCTGCTGGACTTTGGCACATTGTTGCTTTAGTCCATCTAGCCCCGTGATGGCGAACCTATGGCACGCGTGCCACAGGTGGCACGTGGAGCTGTATCAGTGGGCACGCAAGCTCAGCTCTGCCAGCTGATTTTCGCGCCTTCTGGACCCACCGGAAGTTGGCAAACGGGCTAGTTCCGGCCTCTGGAGGACATCCGGAGGGGGTGGTGAAGGCCGTTTTTGCCCTCCTCATGGTCCTAGAAAGGCTCTGGAGCCTAGGGAGGGCAAAAAACGGGCCTACCGTGCCCAACATGCCATCACATGCCAAAAGCGGGGGGAGCACGGTGGGGGGTCGCGTATGGGTGTGGGCACACATGTGCGTGACCACTCCGTGCTCCCCCCACTTTTGGCACGTGATGGCAAAAAGGTTAGCCATCACTGATCTAGCCCGCTCTTGCACTCCCACACTGCTTTTAGATGGGCTCTTTAATCTTTGTTCTTATTTACTTATCTCCTTCCTTTCCTTCTTTTTTCTAAATTTGTATTTGGTTATGGTTATGGTTATGGTTATGGTTATGGTTATGGTTATGGTTAT